>CM057235.1:47030214-47630214 GCA_029891385.1 Erythroxylum novogranatense | reverse complement strand
TTAAAGAATCAACGGGTGATTTTGTTGGTGAGTTTGGATTAAATGACTGTATTTGGGTAGAACACTTTTCTGATACCTTGTTTCAGTTATTCCTTTAGCCTCTCTTTCTTCTTATAAAACTTGGTTATTTAAATGCTCCAAAGTTTAGTATTATAATAATTAATCAAATGAGTAATGATTAGGATCTTTTTGTTATAAAAAATAATAAAGGAATTGCATGAAAAGGCATTTCTTTACAGTCAGCAAATGGGGGCTATCCATATTCCATACCAGGAATGATCCAGGAACTAAGTGGGCTTCTAGAGTGGGATTCCCGACGACTTAGCCTTTGTTTGGATCCTTATTTGTACAAGGGAAAGGAAAGGAAATATTGAGGGGAAAAGAGGGGAAAAGAATGGAAGGGAAATGAGATTTCCTTTCCTTTGTTTGGTTTCCAAATTTATCAAAGGAGGGAATTGAAACTTATATTGGACAAAAGAATTTTTTGAGACTTTTATGCCCTTGATTATAAAAATTGTTTATCTTTTGCTATGAAATTGTTATGAAGATACTTATATATATTTGTGAAGATACTTATATGTATTCACGGTGCGGTGAAGATACTTATATATATTCCGGGTTTGTGATATCTTATTGCATCTGAAATTTGAACTTGAAACATCTCAGCAATCATGATTCCCTTATATGCTGTGTTGAACAAATATGGAAGAATTGTTTTCATGGTTCCCCGAAATTATTTGTTTCTACACACAAGTTTTTGTTGCTAATCCTAAAAAGCCACGAGAAGTTAAATTGGTTTTGGCAATTTAAGAGGATGTAAATTACAGATGAAATTTTTAATTTTCCAAAAGAGCATAACTGAAAAAAAAAAATTGAAACTTAAACAGCAAAGACTATGAATCGAAGTTGAGAATATGAGGTAGAAATCGGTACATAACATTCTTTGCTCTTCAACAATCAGTACATAACATTCTTTGCTCGTCAAATCTACTTGAAAAGACTTTGTTCTGCTTTTCAAAAGATAAAGATTTTGTTAATTCCATTTCAACACAGCCATGGCTTCCATAAGCAAAAAATCTGCACTAGTATTTACTCTATAAGCAAAAAATCTGCACTAGTGTTTACTCCATAAGCAAAAAATCTACACTTGTATTTACTCCACAAGCAAAAAATCTGCACTAGTATTTACTCCATAAGCAAAAAATCTAATTCAGCATAGCCATGACTCCTCCATAAGCAAAAGATCTGCAAATAAATATCACAAGTTAAACAAAAAAAAGTTAGCAGATTAAACAAAAAAACCAACATATCAAATTAGGCTTTACCATTTCAAAAAATTTACAATGCAAAAGATCACCTACCTACAATTTTATCTTCATTCCATTTCCAAACAGTGTGCTACTCATCATATGCATTAAATAATTTTACGCTCCCGCCGGGATGACCAAAAATTTTCTCACCCTAATGGAACTTGCGGTTAGAAAATCATAAGCTTTGTGGCGAAGACACACATCAAGGTCAAGCTTTAACAATTCAGCATACACTTCATGCTCTCCATAAACTCGTTGGCGTGTTTTCTCAACAATTGTATTTGATTCCTTAAGTACCTCAGCAATATGGTCAATAGATTCTTTAACCCCAAAGAATTTCGCTGTAACAAGACTCTTTCTTTTCTTTTTCTTTGGAGAAGTCACAGAAATTGGTTCGGAATCGGCATGAGAAGTAGCTTCAAATTGAGTTGGACTTGCACCATCATGAGTGTGTTCAAAGTTTTCTAAAGATATGTCATTTGAAGGTAATAATTGATCAACCTCATTGATTGTGTTCACATTCACCGGAGCTCAGCGACGATTTTTTTCCTTTGCTGTTTGAGCATTTCCACCTGTTGCTCTATCTTTTGCATACAAAATCATTAACTTATCATAATGAGTTATTTCTGTAGATTTCCATTTCTTTGCACTTGGCTTTGCCTATAAAAGAAGATTGTCTCAAACGCAGACTTCAAACAAATAAGTTCACTACAATATCTTATAGTTTGTAAACTCAAATCTTAATCTTTCTTATAATCTTAAACATGTCAAACCCTTAGAACCATTATAAACACAAAACATCATAATTTCAATTTCTATTACCAACAAATCATTAAGCAATTAAACTCCAAGCTATCAACAGAAAGCACTTTAATGATCTACCAGCAGAATCTAGTTCCTTAAGACCTGAATAAAACAACACAAAACACAAAAAAGAGAGAGTAGAATAACCTGTATCATTGCTTCCCATACTTCCGGTTCAGCATCAAATCTCTTAGTTATAGGGCTCCAAGCAATACCGCTAGAATGCTTAAAAAGATCGTAACATTCATTGAAATTCGTTTTTAGAGATTTTATTCGATTTTTGACTTTGTCCTTGTCAATGACATCAATTCCAGTCTTCTCTCGAACTTCCGTAACGACTTCAGTTAAGGCTTGGGTTGTGAAGGTTCCATCAACTCGATTGCCTTTATTTTGTTGATAGATAAGTGCATCCAACAAAACTTCATCCATAAATTCTGTCCAACGAAGCATGTCTCTTTTTTCTTTCTCAACCTTCTCGGCACCTTTCCTTGCCATTTCTTAAAATCTAAAAACAAAATAATCAATTACAAAACAAGTCACAGTACAATATAAAGCTGCAACAAATCAATTATGCAACAAAACACATTGGTAAAGTCTCTTTCATTAATAAGAGAAATGCAAATCACAATATAATATATTACAAAAAGTATTACAATATTAGATTTCAAATAACAAAAGAAAGGTGCACCAAAAAGCCAACATTTTTGTGTATATTTAGTCAATGATTTGAAGCATAATCATTCCACATTTGTGCAGCAATATTATCCCTTATTTGTGCACCTAACCTAGCATCTTCATTATCTCTTTCTACTATCAACTTGTGATTCCGTTTCCCTCTATTTGATAACTCCATATCCACTTGAAATTTCCTCTTCAAGTGCACCTAAACTCATCAAAAATTATGTAGGATAGAGCATGCCAAGACAATTTCACATTGAACATCAAATGAATATGTCTTTTCATTTGAACTTCCCATGATAGGAAATCTTTTCTTTAAAACTCCGAAGGCCCTTTCAACTGCATTACGTAATGAAGCATGACGTAGGTTAAACAACTCTTTATCATTTTCTGGACCTCTAGCTGAATACTCTTTCAAATGATACCGGACACCTCTATAAGGTGCAATTAGTCCACTCCTGAGCATAAATCCCGCATCAACTAGGTAATACTTGCCTACAATTAAAGAAATCAATTAATTTCAGCTTTTAAAATTCATAATTCATTAAGCTAAAAATTAGTGAATTAATAAACCTAACATTACCTGAAGGAATTTTTAAATTATCCTCCCTAGTTAATGCATTTTTAATAATTCTAGAATCGGTCGCTGAACCTTCCCATCCAACCAGAATATAAGTAAACCTTAGGTCAAATGTACATGCGGCAAGAACATTTTGTGTTGGGTAGTCCTTCCTACCACGAAATCTTGGTGCATCTGCATTTGACACCTTAACTCTAATGTGAGTTCCATCAAGTGCACCGACACAATCCTAAAACAAGTTCATTATGAATACAGAGTTTAAGTACCTAATAATAACAGTACCTAATAATAACATTTAACAAAGACAATATTCACCTTAAAGTATGGGAAGAATCGGGAAGTGTTTGCAATTTCTGACGGAATATGAGAACCATCAGGTTGTTTGAGATATTCAACTTCAAGTGACATGATAACACGTAAAACAGAGTGAAATTGTCTACATATCGTCTCAATTGAAATTGACGGAAGAAGACAGCCACTACGAAGTTTTACATTATGGGATACAATTATAAGAAATGTGATGACCTTTTCTTCTAACGAACATCGAACACTATCGTTTAGAAGACCAGTGTTGCGAAGCTTTATACAAAGAAGTAAGAAAATATCTGGTGTCATACGAATGAGATCATGACAATCCTTACTGTGAGTTTGCAAATGATGCATAATTTCTCCTCGAACTTGTTCTTTATATTGAGCTACTAAGTTTTTTTGCTTGAAGGATCCATACATAGAACTATGACAAAGGCTAAGAAGATGAACTATATGACATATTAATTGAACGATAGCAACTCGCCTTGTCCTATCCCACTCATCTTCCGAATCATCTTCTTGATGAATCTCTTCTAAATTATTCATTTCCTATTCAATATTTCAACATGTAAAACAATGTAGAAAATATCATTATATGTATATAATGTCTAAACAATATGAAAAACCCATATAGCAACATGTTAATGGTGTATATAAAATTATTAACCAACTACAAAATCTGATTATCAAATTATTATACAACTACACAATTCATTGCAAATAAAAAGAGGAAAAATAATATAATTGCTTACCAAGAATTGAAAACCCATATGAGATTGATCAATTAACAAGATGCTTAGACCTAGAGCGCCTATTATTTGAGAAGTATACAACATAAACCGATCCATAAGTTTTTTTAATCTCTACTTGACACTATAGGAGTTGGAAACCAAGTTACAACTTATGAAAAGACCGCATGTTGTTACAAGTCCCCATCAAGAAATCTCTACACATCACACAACTTGAAGATAAAAAGGTTATTATCTTAAATCAAGAATCCCATCAGTTGTTTAACATCCGTCTAAACTTAATTGTCCCATTCATTTAAAGGAGGGAGATTTAGCCTCTTATTTGAAAAAAAAAAAGTCAATCAAGGAATAGTTGCATTTGGATGCTCCATCCTTTAAAAGATCCAAACTTGGTGCGACCACATAATGGCCATCTCTATATGCAGGACGATAGTATTGTAAAGAGCTTGTAAAAAAAAAGTCATTGATAAATTAACTCCATGTCTTCACAGAGAGAGCAAAATGTTAGAGTACGAGGGCTTAGATTGAGTCTTAGATGCTGAAGTAGCTTGTTGGAGTAGTTTAAAAGACATGAAACAACATTTCTTTTTGCAAAATATATAAAACCCACATAACATAAATCGACAATCTCACAAGGTCTGAAAGCAAGAAGGGATGGTATTGAAAGAGAAATGTTTTGCTTACACGTTGAATCGATCGATAATGGAACCGTCTTTGAGAACCTCAAGAAAGAATTGGTGGCAAGGAGGTCCACTCCACTCAGATTTGTGTAGGGAACCAAAGAGGCCCGCCGCTCCTTTTCGTTTACGATTTGTCGGTGGCGATGCAAAGTGTTGTTACTATTAATAATGTTGGAAATAGAAAACAGAAAATCCATCTGCTGCGTGGTTTTCGTTTTCTAACATCAAATAGAAAAACACATACAAGGAGTTGTGTAGAAGAACCTTACCTCTTTTGCAGGAGTTGTGCGGAAGAACAATGCAGAAGAAAGGCATCGCGCAGGCGTAAGAAAAAGAAGAAAAAGAAGAAGAAGAAAGGCATGCGATCAAAGCGTAAGAAAAAAGAAGAAAACAAGCAGAAGAAGAAAGGCATGCGCAGAAGAAAAAGACGGGAGCATGTGTTATGCGTGGGTAGTGTGGCTGTGTCCTTTTTGTTCAACAAGGCTACAATAGTAATTTAATTATATCAAGCTTATCTTCCCTCAATTTCCCTTCCTTTCTCACCAATTTGGTGGGAAATATATTTGATCCAATTTTTCCTCCTATTACTTTCCATTCTCTCACTTTCTCTTTACTTATTTTTATTCAAACAAGGGAAATAAAGAGAAATGCAATTCCCCTCCTTTCCTTTCTCTTGCTTTCTTTCAATCCAAACAAAGGCTTAGTCGTCTATATGAAAAGTAATTATAGTAGCATGTACGTATATGTTTTAAAGTAAATTCCAGAGTACGTAATAACTTTAAATTATAGCATATTTAATGAGTATATACTGCACCAAATTAAATGATAAGTTCGATTTAATAAATGTTAATCTGTCTTTGTTTTTAATTTCAATGGAGTTGTTACTAGACCTTTTAAATTAGACACCAAATAGTTATATTCTAAGGGACAGATCATTTATTCCTCTCCGCTTTATAAGAATCCATCAATTCAAATATATAAGACTCGTGGTTGCTTGTTTGGGGATAACAAGAAAAAAAGTATAATTATAGAATGAAAATTTATATTTAGTACCAGTAAAGATAATTTTTATTTTGTATTTTCAGTAATGCCCTATTTTTTTAATGAGATTCATTATTAACTATACTTTATTTCTTTTGTTATTAATATATTCATTCTTATTTTTATGTTTATTATTCTCTATGAACTAAGTTTCCTCAAATATCTCTTCTTTGGTTAACAATTTTGTAGTTTTATCGACATCTACGAGTTCTTTAATTTTCTTTTCTCTCATGGAGAAAATAAGGTAATTAGACGGTATATTTTATATATTTTATATTAGAATTTCTTTTAATGACTTATACATTTTTATTATTTTCAAGTAGATGATTTATTAATTCAATTAACAGAAGATTATAAATGGATCAAATTTTTTTATTTTTATTAGAGGTTGAGAATAAATGGACTTTTTACTGCTAACCCAAGAAATCAACTTGAGAGTTTGTTAGAAAAGTCAAATTTCGACTCAAAATTTCCTCCTTTTCCACGTTTCTAACGGGGAAAAAAACACCTATCCTTCACACGTCTGCAAGAATAAAAGACAAGCTTTTTCATGCCCCACTTCTGTACCTATTTCATTTTAAGGAACGTCATCATATTTCTTGCATTTAATAAGCATATGTTTTATTGGTTAACTTAAAATATTTACCAAAAATATGTGTGAAAATCATAGCAGGTATGGTAGTTGGACTTCGGTGCGTAGTGCGTACATATATTCAAGATTTGTTGCGATTATTCTGACCTGGAGTCTAACGACGATAGGCCTTTCCATTTTGTTGAAATTCTAAACAAAATTATATTATTGGTTTATCCAATTATTTTAATGAAAACTATCATTAAGTTGAATATTAAAAGTCTATAACACTATTCTAAAAGCCACTTTGTTAAATAGATCAACAAATTTTAGTAAAAGTTAGTTATTTTAGTGATCCATACTACAAAATATTTTTATAATGAATACAATTCACAAAAGAATTATATCTTTTATCTTAAAACTTTTATGTTCACATTAAAATAAAAATAATAAGTAAAAGATACTTATTACTCTCTCAATCAATATTATGAATATTGTATCGACATCGATACCGAATTTGATTACGATACGAGATTGTGTCAATATTATTTTAGTAATTTTTAAATTTATAAATAGTTCTTAAATTTTTTAAATTAAAATAATCCTCAATATACTATATTGTATAATTTATAATTTTATATCAACCATGTCACAAAAATTATAATAATAAAATTTGAAATAACAACAATCTATTTATTTCTATTACTATTACTTTTCGCATATTTGGCATATAAATAATAACTACAATTAATATGAAAAATATTATGTAATCATCATACAAATATAAAATTAAGGAGAATATAAAGTACTTAAAATGTTACAATTTTATCATAAAATAAATAATATTACATCAAAATATCAAATAAAAAGAATAATAAATATCCAAGACTCTCTAAGTATTATAATTTACAACAACTATTTGTGTCAAGGAAGTAACCAATTAGAAGTGAAACATGAAGTTAAAATATTTACGTTATATTTATATTGCATGTATAGAATTTAGCATATGCATTAAATATAAGTGAAATTAAAAGAAGATGAGGAATGAAAATATAAAACTTCGTTCAATTAAATATCTACTCAAACCGTACTGATCTGAATTCTCATTTAGTACAAAATCTTCATCATTGAGAGAAGTCTCATTATCACCGTCATTCAAATTCATTACACTAAATTATATGTCAATACCTTCTCTTTCAAGATTATCTTCCAAGTCATTCTCATTTATCAAACTCGATTCCTTATAAATCTAATTAGTTAAAAATCGATAAGGTTAAGGTAAATTTGATCTACAAAACTCTGGTTTTATTAAGAGTCTTAGTAAATAAATAAAATAAAATAATTAAAATTAAAAGAAATTATATTTAACTTAACAATGATAACAACATAAGTTGTATCAAACAAATACCAAGTTATTCAATCTTTTGTGTTCCAATCTACTTTTCCTGAAACTTTAAGTTGTATCAAACAAATATCAAGTTGCTCAATATTTTGTGTTCCAATCTATTTATTTTCTTAGAATGAATGAATTTAAATATGCTTCAAATTTTTTTCATACCTTGTTGCACTCATAATTTGACTCTAAATTTGAATAATTTGACTCTAAATTTGAATTACAGATCTTTTCAATTATGGAACACCAATCCCAAATTGGTCCCTACAAAGCAACTGTAAGATAGCAAAATTAACATATAAACAAAATAAAATGATGATTAATTTTTAACAAGTAACAAAAGTGAAAAAAAAAATACTTGAATTAAGCTTGTCTCTTTTAGGACTAGTAATAAGCATCTTAAAATCACCACAAGCATCCTTATAAACCTCTGTTTGTGAACGTAGGAGATCTTGCTTCATCTCACGAGCAACAATTATTGTAATAGTTAATAAAATTTTCCTATTAACTTCAGTTTTCGTTGTAAATTTTGGTCTAGAACAAATACTAGGATTTAAAAAGCCTCAGGTGCAAGCAATAAAGAGTAAATTTTTTTTATCTCTCATTATTGATTGCAAGATAAAATGTGTACAAAAAAGGTCTAATTTTCATATTGATCATGATTGCTTCCTTCGCCCTCTCTACGATATCTTATAAATAATTCATTGTTATCTTCTCATCACTATTAGTTAGACCAAGCACGCTTATTAAAGACTCATAAACTCTGATTACAAATTGACATTAGGAACACAATTCTTTATCTTTAAGTATAATTTTAAAAACCTTAACTCCAGCATTATACATATCATATTGTGATGCGACTCACTTGTAAATATTTGTCTCAACTTCTTCTTCATCAAAACAAAACAATGAAGTATCACTATCATTGGTAAATTCTTTTCATATCAAATTTAGTACTCATACACGATTATAGATAAACTTAGTCACTTTCTTTATTTTCTACACAGTCTCATCAATGATAGGAAAATATCTATCATCTCTTATATTTTCCAACCTAAGATCAATACATTGTGCAGCACAAGAAGTCTAATAAAAAGAATTATACTTGTTTTGTAATCTTTTTCTAATTGCTTTGTACGCTGAATTATTGTCAGTAATGAATCGAACAATATTTTCTAGCTCAACTTCATTGAATATCTGAAACAAAGTGTCAGTATTTTTACTAAGGTCAGGTGTATCAATAGGCTTCAGAAACATTATCTTCTTAGTTGAATAAACTTAAAAATTTGATAATGGGTTCATATATTCTATTTATCTAGCCATCATACATAATTGAACATTTATATGTTGCCTAAGTCATCTTCTTTCATCTAAATAACTGTTTATTTAGTAAACAGAACTACTCAGAAGTTTACCTATATAGTCATCAATAGAAGAAGTCTTATATCATGAACCATAAAAGACAATAACATCTACTATAAGTTGGTAATGGTAATAATAAGACTGGGCAATGTTGAATG
The DNA here is from genome assembly GCA_029891385.1 of Erythroxylum novogranatense. Lineage (NCBI taxonomy): Eukaryota > Viridiplantae > Streptophyta > Magnoliopsida > Malpighiales > Erythroxylaceae > Erythroxylum > Erythroxylum novogranatense. The sequence continues at coordinate 47,620,579 of CM057235.1, read as the reverse complement.
ATACACATAAATCATATTACCATCTAGTCATTGTCATGTTCACATTACGAGTCGTTTTAGATTAAAAGGCACCACAAATTGAAGGTTAAGCTTTAAGAATTATTCATGGTGAAACAAAAGATACGTCCCTTTATTTTCATCATATCAGGGGCGCAACATTCCCTTCTTGTTGGGTAGGAATACCAACACCTTCAACACCCTCACTATCATCCTGACCACTAGAAAAAGAATTCTCACAACTAATTTCAGATTTTAACCTTTTTCTTCTATCTTCTTCATCTTTATACTCTTCAAGTAAAGTCTTCATTTACCATTTCACATCATGACTTACTTTCTTACAAGACTCTACAGCACCTATACTCCCAACTAAATGCTTCTTTAATATAGTGATTACCTCACATTTCAAATGCTTTTAATACACATAAATGGTACGGTTCTTCATTCAAAGAATCAAACTAGCATGAGCTCTAATTCCAATTCGACCATCAAATCTTCCTAAAATGGCTAAATTATCAGGGGTACTTAAACTCTTCTCCATTTATCTAAAAAAAATAAATAATCAAATAACACAACTAGTTCAATCATAAAAACGTTTAATTGACTAACCAGTTCAATTTACTTTAATAACTTTTGTTGTAAAAATTGATCAATTTATTAATTAATTGGTTGATTTTCATAAATTAATAAGTTCTTATAAAATAAAATAAATCAATTAATTTTCAATTAGCAATCTTTTTCAATTAAATTTCAAATGTTTCAATTGGTAAGAACAATCTCTTTCGATCATATTTTAAATTCATTAATTTTATTCAATCTTTAGTTTGTTTTATATCGATTTAATACTTATTGAACCTTTTAAACCTTAAACCTCTTGTCTTACCTGCTTAACTTTTGATCCGGTTTCTAAAACATTGACAAAAATAAATAAAGACATTATCAAAATTAAATTAAAAATTCATACTAAAATATAATTTTCATATATAATATCGTCACACAACTATAAAAATTCAATATTCAATTATAAGCATATCCACATTCCGATAAACTTTATCTTACATATTTCTTTATGATATCACACATTGAAAAATGACTTTTCTTTATGATAACACATTTAAAACTTACAATTTCACATATGTTGAATAATAATTATTTTTATAAATTCACGTACTATTTTCTACTACGTATTTAACTATCCATATGATAAAATGATGAATGTCTATTTGCTACCATAAGAGAAGATTAATATTTGTAATATTATTTCCTAATGACAACAATGAGCAGTATAAAATGCAAACATTTAATTTTCTTAACTTAATCACATATGTAAATGATTTAGTTATATATTAAATCTTATATTTAAATGATTAATCATATGTTAAATACCTTTTATATACCTAAAAATTACTAAATTGTATATTTCATATAAATTAATTAAAAATTAACATTTTAATGAATTAATTTGGATCTCACTTTTATGATTATTAAAATAACAGATAATATTACATGTTCTTTAACCAAACACAATACATAATGCTTAAATGTTCTTCCATACATCATATTATTTTGATCTCATTTCTTCATGAATTCACAACGCTTAAATGTTGTTGAACCATACACAATACACACAACCAATTCCAACTTCCAAGCCTAATGCATATTTTATAACCCATTCATAATAAACATATGACATAACCAAAACACAATGCAATGCTTAAATGTTGTTGAACCACACACAATTCACACAATCAATTCCAGCTTTCAAACTCATTGCATATTTTATAAATCATTCACAATAAACATATGACATAACCAAAACATAATACAATTACAATCAAGAGAAGAAACAAACAACCTAAAACACACACAAAATCAGACAAATTTTAACCAAGTTAATGAGTAATGCAAGTTAGGTTAGGTCGTGGATTGATTTGAGTCACATGTTAGTTAGTCCAAGTTGTGGGTTAACCGGATGCAGATTTGGCTTTTGGATTACTCTACTTCAAACCCATTTATGGGCAAAGGATTAGGATCCAAGGTTTGGGAATTGGCTGACTGGATGCATAGGTAGTGTGTAGAGAGCGGTGGATAGTAATGGTGTGTGAGGAGCAACGACCAATGACGGTGGTGAATGGTGCTTGGAGAGTAGCTAGCGGTGGAGAGCAAACTATCAAGGAATTGGCGAAGAAGCGGAGGAGGAGGAAGTAAGAAGTTGTAGAGGAAGCAACGACTATCAAGGAAGTGACAATAACAAAGGACAAAGAGATGAGTGTGAGGACGAGGGAGGGTGGTGACAATAGGCTGTGTTTGGTTGCCGTCTGCGGACGCGAGGACAGAGGACAAGGACATATAAGTTCTGTCCAAAGTGCTGTTTGGTTACTGTCTGCATCCATTTTCGTTCTGTCCTCAAAAGTCTTGGACAAAAATTATTGTCCAATCTAAAACTATGGTACAGAAACTTTTGTCCTAAGGACACGAACAGAATGGGATGGTGAAATGTCCAAAATACCCTGTTTGTAACTCCAAAACGCAGGTTTTGTAAAGGGAAACGATGTTCCCTCTCTGCGCATCTCTCCTTCCTTCTTCCGTCGGCTTCATAGCTCTCCTTTCTTCTTCCCTGGACAACCATTAACCATTTATTTACTCCGCACACAACCATTGACCATTTGGATTGGGCACGAGGCTGTCCAAATGCTGGGTTGTACGAACCCGACCCGATGGAACCAAGACAGATTTCCTTCTCCGAGTTGGATTAGGTTCGGTTAATCCTAATCTGTGCCGGAGGAGGCAAAAGTTGCTTACTTATACTGTATATCCTCCTCTTCCGTCATCAAAGAGGCTCGTGTTACCCCTGATTCTGCTATTTTCATTTTTATTGGGAAATACGAAACTAACCAAACCCATGGCAACCGCATCAGGTATCTCCTTTTCTTTCTTTTTCTTTTCTTCTGCTTTGTTTGATTTTGTAATGTGATTTTACGCGATGATATGAAATCCCTAATTCGGATTACCGATTCCTTCATCATTTCACAACAAATCCGTTTGTTTGTTTTTGAGTTAATTCCGTATTCCCATATCATGGGTAAAATTCTCTGATTACACGATAGTACCATATATTGCATTGGCGTTGCTCTGTTTAAATAGTTCTAAACTAACGTATCTTAATTGGAGAAATTACACCGACCTGTTTCTTCGATGTATTTACATGTTGCTTCTCATCAAAATGCTAGCATGTTCCTTTAGTTTATGTGTTTTTGGGATGTTTTTATCTGTTTCTAGTTCCATACTGCAGCAGAATAATATACGGTGGTGCTATTGTTGTTGTCGTCCATTGTTGGTTTTCAGATTATGTAGTTAACCTCTATTTTATGGGTCTTGCATTCTCTTTTAAGTCAAGGGAGGACCATAGGAAGCAAATTGAACTGGAGGAAGCGCGAAAAGCAGGGCTTGCTCTTGCAGAGGTTGATGAGGATGGAAAGGAGATCAATCCTCATATTCCTCAGTATATGTCCTCAGCCCCTTGGTATCTTAATGCCGAAAAGCCTGTAAGCAGATTACGTGCTTGAATTTTTCACAATACTATGAGCTCAGCATGCTTTTAATATGCTGCTTGAATCTTAAGCTTGTATTTTCTTTCTTTCTCTGTCTTGTAGAGCTTGAAACATCAAAGGAAATGGATGTCAGATCCAAACTATACCAAATCGTGGTATGACAGAGGAGCTAAAGTATTTTCTTTCTTTCTGGGTTGCTGTTTTTGTTTAGAGGATCACACACACAAATTGTGTTGAAGTTTTAAGTGAGCAAGCTGTAGTTTTTTTTCCTGGTTCTTGTTTAATTTTGATACTTAATAATAGAATCTCATTGCTTTTCGTTGAATAACAAAAGTCAAACTTTGATTCATACTCATTCTTTGAGAGGGTGTTACATTTGGAGAAGAAAGTAAAGATGAATGAAATGGGTATTATTGCAAGATGTTAAGATGAGGTTCAAGCATATGCTTTTTCGGAATACAACATCATTTCTTTAACTATGAAGTTACATGAATAAGCATTTAGAAACCGTAATTTAACAAGAATCTTGTTGCTCATGCTAAAATAGTAATGATTTTGTTTGACAAGATGTACTTGTAAGACTGCAATCTGATTTCCTTTGTTTCTCACGAATTAAGGTGGTGGCGATGACGTTGGATGTTTAGCAAACTTCAAATTGTTCATGGAATAAAATTTGAGATTTAATTGTTTGAGATCATTTAATTGTCACTCAAGTTCACCGTATGAAATGGAAAGTAATCTAAATGTTTAGAAGTTATCACCGCATTGAAAGAATTTATAATAATATTATTCTTAAACATAATAATAATAATAATAATAATAATAATAATAATAATAATAATAATAATAATAATAATAATAAACATAATAATAATACTTGTCATAATAGTAATAATAATAATAATTCTTATAGTAATATTAATAATATTAATACGTTATTATAATAATTATAATGATAGCAATAATCAAAATAATATTCATAATATTAACAAAAATAATAATAGTATAGAATTTAATCTCATCATAATAATATAATAATTCTATTTATAATATTAATTATAATAATATTAATAATATTATCATAATAATATTAATAATATAATCATAACAACAGTAATAATAATACTTTTAACAATATTAATAATCAAAATAATACTAAAAATTACATTTATTAACATCTACAAGTCTTATTACACTACAGGGGCATTTCTGTCATTAACACTGTTTTCTGTTCTGAAGACGGCAACCAAACACATTTCTGTCCTTAGGACGAGGACAATTATCTCTGTTCTGTCCACTGCAACCAAACATCTCCCTGTCTTCAATTCTTGTTCATCTCGTCCCGTCTGTTAAAATCTAGTCCGTCTTTACATGCTGCAGACGCTAACCAAACGCAGCGTTAAGGATGAGGGAGGGTGGCAACAAGACAATGATAGGATAGAGAGACGTGCGTTGGTGGGTGACACGGTAAGAGTGAGGGGTTGCTGAAGGTTGAAGGAGAAAATGAATTACGTTAGGTTTTAGTTTAGTTTTTTTTTTATAATTTGGCCCCTAACTTATAAGAATTTCAATTTGCTTCTTGATTTTTTTTTTTTTTGATATTTTGGGTACTGATCAATACAAGTTGGTACCACTTGGTATTGATCGGTATTGATCAATTTTCATAATCAGTATAGTACCAATAATTTGAGTACCATTTTTTGACCGATACGAAATGATACTCGTATCCCTGCTTTGTATGACACAAAAAAGAGGGGTGAATTGTAAAAATGTGATTTTTAATCATATTTAAGTATTGATAAATGAATTGGTAATTCTACTGAATGATTATGACAAAATCATATAAGATAATTATAAAACAAATAATAATAAATGAGAATAAAGAAAGAAACACAAAATCGGTTTATAATAGCTTGACCAAACAACATTTAGAATATATCTAATCTTAAACTTCATTTGGGCCTATCTTCTTTTTTTAATCAATGAAGATAAAGCCTTACAATTGTCTAAATTTATCACAACTCTTTATGAAAGCTTACGGGAATCTTCACAATGTATATCAAAAGAAATTCTTTTAATTTCAATAACTACACATTTATATACAACTCAAAAACTTCATTTTCTTGCTCACACCAAAGAACGAAGGTTCAATATATATCTTGAGATGTACATATGCTTTTGACAGCCTTTTAATACTCTCTACAATGATTTATTATGTCAAATGTTCTCTGTAGTCTGTACAACTCAATTATGGTCTGCTTATCCTCAAAACTAATTCAAATAGTTGTTAAATACTTAAAAAGGCAAGTTTCTTGGTATAATCAGTTACTAGATTTCATACCATCGATTAATCAGTTGATGATTGTCCACAAATTTACCCATTGGCTAGTTAATAACAAATGTTCTACTACATAACTTTTTATAATTAGGTAAGCTAGCTGAACCATATTCTTAAGGTAGTCGAATTCATAGAGAAATCAACATTTAAAATACTTTAAAACATTAATTTCTAACAATTCAAAGTTTTTCAAAACATCAAAAGACCTATTTTCAATCAATATTTTATTCAAAATTAATTTAAAAGCTCTCTATGACTTATTTAAATGTTAAGAGTTTTCTTTAAAATTCAAAATATTTTTATTATGAAATGATTTATGCATTACGTCTTACGTGTAAATAACTATGTTATGATTAAACTTATAATTTATTTAAATGATCACTATAATATTATAAGAAAGATTACAATGATTTGTTACATATGAAATGACTTCGTCATTTCTTGGTTTTAGTTCACTTCACTTTGATTAAAATTGGTAATTGTGTTTATTTGAATGTTAATTAAATAATGTAAATAATTTATTTGAATATTACAAAGTTTTTAAGGGGCGGTTGGTTTATACGGAAGAATGATAATAGAAATGAGAATGAATATAGTGATGAATAAGAATAGATATTATCATTATAATTATGATAGTTGATTAAGAGGAAGTAATGATTATTATTACCATTGATAGTGGTTGGTTTGTAAAATAATACAATTAATTAATTACAATGTATTAATTAATTATATTATTTGTATTAATTAATTAAAATATTGTAATTAATTAATTAGATTATTTTGATTAACGAATAAATTATATTTCAACTAATTATATTGTAACTAATTAATTATAATTAATTAATTAATTATATATAATTAATTAAAATATTATAATTAATTAATTAATTAATTAAAATATTTTAATTAATGAATAATTATATTTTAATTAGTTATATTTAATTAATAAAGATATTTTAATTGATAATAATGTAATGTAATTAATTAATATTAATAATTTAATTAATTATATTTTAATTAAATAATTAATTACAATATTTTAATTAATGAATAATTATATTTTAATTAGTTATATTTTAATAAATAGTGTTATTTTAATTAATTAATTAATTAATTACAGTATTTTAATTAATGAATGAATTATATTTTAACTAATTATAGTAATTAAATAATCATATTATTTTAACTAATTATATTTTAATTGATTAATTAACTAATTACTATATTTTAATTAATAAATGAATTATATTTTAATTAATTATAATGTACTTAATTAATTAATAATATTATTTTAATTAATTATATTGTAATTAATTAGTATTAAAATATTTTAAAAATGAGTCTATACTAAGGAATGAGTTTCATTCCTCTATTAAATGTGAGGTACAGAGGATTCCTTTAAAGTTGGATATCAAACCATTACCCCTATAATCATAATCAATAATCAACCACTCATTTTTCATTTCATACCCATTAACCCCTTCTCAAACCCATCAACCAAGCAACCTAAATTAAATTTAAAATTGTCAATTTGAATGCAAAATCGATAATTGGAGTTGTGAATTTTTTTCTCATTTTTCTGTTTTTTTTCCTAAAAGGTAAAGAAAACATAAAACATTATGCATTTTACTCTTTGTCATCAATTAAAAATTATTTGATTGGAGGAGGTTTTTCGGAATCAATGCCATCAACTCAAATAATCTTTCCCAGTTTGGAAGAAGGAACGATATCAAGTTCTTGTTAGAGTGCTCTAATGTTGTGTCACTTAATTTTATTCACAAATTTATATTAATTCTATTTAAATATATGTTGATGAATTTTAATAAAATAGAGTGCCAACTTGTTACTCTCAAAAGCTCAAAAATAGGAAATAAGAGATAAGAGGGGGTGATGGGTTAGACAGGAGATGATTGTACCAATAATCATTTGATCTTACTTGCTTGTCACGATACAGACACTAAATGATTGTCGGTGCAATGATGATACTAATCATATTGAAGCCCAACATACGAGTGTGTTGTTTACGTGTTAACTTTTCAAATTATAGCATGGTATTCCGACTCTTCTTTTTTTATTAGATGTAGGAGAAGAAAACATTCAAATAGTGGATCATACATAGTTAGGGGACGTGTGCGTGGTCAAATCTGAACCACATATTAACGGAGAAAACAAGGTTTGATAAATCGCGCAACTGGCCCTGGAAGGCTGGGAGCCTGGGACTGGACAGAAAGAGCCGGAATTTGGCAATTAAAAAAGCCAGTAATCTCCGTTCTCTAAGCTCTTAAATATTTCATTCTATTTAAAATAAAAATTATTTTAAAGATTTATATATTTATTAAAAAAATTAATGAAATATTTAATATACTCTTATTAATTACATGTTGAATTATCTTGAAAGTATAATCTATATAATTAGGATGTGAGAGAAACTAAAGAGTAGTTTTAAGAATAAAATTATAAACACGTATAAAAATTGTGAACGACATTTATTTTAAATAATTAAAATTTCTTTAAAATAATTTTATTTTGATACGGGGAGAGTAGAAGACTCCATATGTTTCGTTCTTGCCTTTTGGAGATATGAAGGAGTGATATTATATGTAACCTTTTTAATAAAAATTATTTCTATAATTTAAATTAATATAATTTTTAATTATAAAAACTAACTTTACTGATCTCTCACGCTTATCCTCAACATAACATACTCCTTAAAGTTAAACCATCCTTGTCAATGCTTCAATTATATAATTATAAGTTGATTGCATTGTTGTTACGGATAAATATATTTTAAGTCCTTTAATTTTTATTTTAACCTCTTAATTACAATAATTATTCAGATAGCGAGTGGGGAACTAGACTCTTTCGGCAGGCGCACCCTTCTTGAGGTGCCGTGTGAGGTTTGTGGTTTCGTGATCAAATTGGCAACTATGCCAATAATATTGATATAACGTCAACTCTCTTATTTCACGTGTTTAATACCAATTAAAGAGTCAAGAGAATTTTAGCTGAATAACTTATTAAAGCAAAATCCACGCGAGAAGCCTGCCAAGCTCTCCTTTCCGAGTCGGATGTTGTTGACCGCTAATCTGTATGTGATCAATTTTGGTGAAGTTCAGATGTCCACATCTGCAAACAACAGATAACGAACGTTTTGACACGTAACTGAACAGTGAACACTACATGCTTTGTTGAACAGAAGTTACTGCTTGGATATAATTATATTAGTAAAATTTTTAGAAGAGTTTTTTTTAAAATAATTGACTGTTTGCTTACTAATTAAAAAATAATTTTTAAAAGAGTTTTATATAGTAAATTGTTTGATAATATAAAATAAAAATATTTTATTAATTTTAACTATATTTTATTTTGTAATAAAATTATTTATGTATATAAAAATTATTTAAAATATATTAAATAATATGCAAAGCATAATATATTAATTATTATTATATAATTTTAAACCATATGAAATATAAATAAAATATACCTAACTAATATAAAAATAAATATTAAAACATATCAAAAAGTCAAATAATATTATATAAATCTCAAAATAAACGTGAAGATAAATTTATAGGTATTGTGAACATTATATAAAATATATGGACTAAAAATAGGCTCATTAATTGATTTAAAAATCTATCTCAAAAAGCATTTTTTGAAAAACTCAAAATTTGAATTTCTTAAAAATTGTATTTTAGTTGTCGAAAACTATATTTACTAAAAAATGTTTTTCCATTTTACAACTAAACAATCGTTTTCTTAAAAAAGATTTTGTAATAAAAAGTGCTTATTCACCCTCTTAAAGTTGAACCAAACATACACTTAGATTTATTCTTGTTTTATACATTAAAAACATAATGAGTTTTATGCATTTTATATTAAAATACAACGGATTAATTCCTAGGAAGTTGTATGAATTCTTTTTACAAATTAAGGCTTACAAAGTTGAAAATTATAATTTATTTTTAAATATTGTTTACTTATTATAAAACTTCCTCAGTTCATAATTTTAAAACAGTCATATTAAAATTACATTATTTTGAACAAAATACAAATTTTAAACATATGATAACTAAACTGTGTAATAACTAATTAAATAATATTATAAAAGAGTACATAATAATTTTAAAATATAATAATTCAAATTAAATCAGTAAATAGATACATACGAGTATTGAGAAATATATCTTAACAAAATTTATTTCTAACGTACCTATAATAAATAAATAAATATAAATTATTCATATCTGAATCAATCACATTTTAATTGATTTTTTATTGTACAACTGTAAAGAAGAAGTTAGGTTAAACTTATCTTACAAAACTTTAAAACATATTATTGTATGATAATCGAATACCATAACAACAACAACTCTACCCAATATAAATCCTACTAATATACGAGATGTTGGGAAGTTTAATAATGCGTAACGAAATCTTATTTTAACTAATAAAAGACTATTTTGAAATATGATAAATGAATCCGAAATTGTTTTATTTTAGTTTGTGCACAATTAGTTGTAATAGTTCTTTTGATCTTTGAATGACATATGAGAGGAAAATAGATTATATGAGTACACTTTTGACCTTATTTAAAAACTAATAAGCATGATTGTGATTAATTTACATAGGACAAACACAAAACAAGCACAATAATAATAAAAAGAGTAGAAAAACAGAAATAAAATCAGCTAGTTTTACTTTGTTGCAGGTGAATGACCCACTAGTTGATTGACCATCGATTGACCCATCAACCATCTGACGGTTTAACTGATTGTAGTACACTGTCCATTGTATAACTTTTTAAATTTTGTTCGGTTAGTCTATCAAAATCATTTAAAAGTTCACATTCCAATAGTTTTCAGATATAAAATATACTAATTTAACCAAAAAAAAAAGACTCGAAACTATTTCAAATTTTGATTGAATATAGTTTTTAATATTAAAATAATTTTCTCTTAATTGTGAAAAGATTTATACATGCAAGAGAACATGCAATGTTTGAATCCTAATTTATTAAAATGATTAACAAAAGTTATAAGAAAATTATTATGATTTTTAGATCGTGATGTGCATCAATTTTTTTCTTATTCTTAAATTTTCACTTAAATATCTTTTAAAGTCTTTAAGTTGTATATGTATTGATTATCTTTTATGTATTGTTTAATTATATTACAGTTAAACTATTAACGATTTTGTGTATAAAATTTTCTGCTTTACGAAAATTTAAGAAGAGAGTCATAATGTATGCAGCTTTCTTTTGATATTTTTATGCAAAGACTATTTCTGTAACTTATGCCTCCGGCCTTATATTATAATTAAATTATTGATATCACAAAATAAAACATGTCATGTTATCATCAATTTCATTTGGTTCAATAAATGTTTTATCTACATTTTATCTATTTCCATAATTATTATGGTAATCTTAGTTACTTGCTCGAGGGTTGATCGTATAAAGTCATGATATTATAATTACCTTGAAAATCATTGTAAAGAAGGTATAATTGTAGGGTTGTTGTATGGTTGTTAGACAAGGTTAGGTGTTTGATTGAAAGTCTAAGAGGTGTTGGAAAGTGGGTTGGATCTGCTTTGATTGGTGAAGTGCGAATGAAGTATGTGTAAGACTTGGAACATATTATTATATCGGAACTAGTGATTATGTTGTAAATTGCAAAAAATTGATAGTAGTTGTAGAAATGACCTTGTTGGATTCACATCAAGCAATTCAATGTGCTTAAGACCGCACCTCACGTCAGAAGACATGCACCTTTCATGTCTTCGATGACCTTATTAGGACACAACTTCTCGTAGATTTATGCAAAATTACACCTTAATTATACAATTAGGCGTTCAGATTCTCTGTTTAATGTTATGGTGTTTTATCGTATTCAATAAATCTCAGCCATTTATTTATGTGAGTCCTATATGAGTCTCGCATGAGCCTCGTAAAATAAATAGTTGAGATTCTATAAAATAGAATAAGACAGAGTAATATTAGACAGATGATCTTTTTTTCTACAATTAAAAAGAGAGTTTTTAACTTGGATATTGTCGATGATAAAAACATTTGTTTTTCATTATAATAAATGTTTCAAAATTTCTATTGGACCGTGAATTAAAAAAAAAAAAAGGTGAAAGAAAAGATTGTACTATTCTAGAATTAGAATTCCAAGTTTTGGTTGCTGCTCACTAACCAAGTATAAGCATCAAGTAAACACATAACAGTAGAGCTTTTCAATAAAGGTTTTGTGTCGATGATTACATAAATATTTATGATGGTTTGTCAAGACCAACAAGAGCCATCTCTGACCAACGTACGCATAACCCTTCATGTTGTGTCGTGGTCGTGGATAAGAAGACGAACCTCTTACTCTTTCCCGGGATCTTTTAATTTTACCATGTACTCGTCTGTTTTCTTTCACTGGTTTCATGTCTGCTGTCGACTTGTTAATTATTCAAAGCATTAAATAGTGGGAAAGAACCAATCTTTGGACTGGTTTTGAAAAGCCTGCGACTGTCCAGACGCTTTAAAGAGAAGCCGCTAGTTTACGTCCACTTCCAGCTTCCCCTTCTGCTCCTTCTCTGCCATATATTGTCTCTGAGATTTTTCAGCTTCTCCGGAATTCTTTGTTCCCCGTTACAGGACCCCCTGTCTTTCTCTTCTTACCTGTCACGATTAACGTAAATGTTCATTCAATGTCACTGAGCTTTCACTACACGGGTTTTCGTGAATCGGCCGTATGAAACTTTAGAGCGAGTCCTTTTGATGTCTTCTTTCTTTCTTTGCCTTGGAAGACAGTCCTTTGTTTTGGTTCTTAATCCTGTTCTTTCGTCTTAATGTCCTGACGTTGTCTCCTCCCCCGCTGCCTGTTGTTTCAGTTTTTGCCTTCTTTACTTGTTATCGTGGCCTTTATTTTTCATTTCTTTATATATCCATTCTTCCCTGTAACTTTCTGTATCTGGATTCATTTCCTATTACACGAACTCTTGTTTTACCTCGGATTTCAAATTCATCTGGTTGGTGTTCTTTGTAATCACGTGTTGTGTACTCGTGATTCGTCCTAGACTCCTAGTACGCGTATTGGCTTTGTGTTTTATCATCAATTCTCTTGTGTTCTCGTCCGCTGGAGAAACAAAGAATATACTGAACTTGTCAAATTCGGGATAAGATACTAATTTATCTGTTATCCACGAAAGTTTTCTTCTTACCTATCAATTTCACTCTTTCTTCCAAAATCTTCAAACAATACAGTGCGGAAGGCAAATCGGGCTTGGTTGGTTTGATGAGTTTTAAAGAAATGGAGAAGAAGACAGATGTAAGTTCTCCGGTTGGGGTGCTTGAAGAATTCTTTAGAAGCGAAGATTCTGAAAATTGGTCGTCCAAGGAACCAACATCGGACATTGATACACAGAAAGATCCAAAACCCGCTTCGCTTTGGCGTGGATTCGTCCAATTACTAAGAAGCAAATCAAAGAAATCAGTAGCTACGTCGCATCCGCTTAATGCTTTCAAGCTCTCTGTGAGAAGAAGTCGTAGTATGAGAGAAGCCTTTGGTATGATACCGAACCTTTTCCTGAACACCAATGGCGACAGTTTAAAGGCTCCCAGAAAGAGTTTTACTCTCCCTGAGCTGGAATCTGCAACTAACAATTTCAGCCAAGGTTTGTATTAATTCCTTGTTTCTTGCTTGATTGAAATTATCGACTAATTTCAATAATAGAACTCTAAAGGTATGATGGGAAGAGCTGAAGTAGAATGTAAAATCATTTGTGTGTAGGAAATTTGATAGGAAAAGGTGGGTATGCTGAGGTTTATAGGGGATACCTGCAAAGTGGGAAGCTTGTAGCTGTAAAAAGGTTAACACGGGGAACAACAGATGAAAAAGTGGGGGACTTCCTATCTGAGGTGGGGATTATGGCCCATGTAACTCACCGTAATACAATTAAGTTGATTGGATATGGGATCGACGGAGGAATGCACATTGTTCTTGAATATCTGCCTCGTGGGAGCTTAGCTTCCCTGCTTTATGGTCGGTTTGTTGTTTTTTGGGTTGTCTTTTCTTGAGATGTGAAGGTGCCTATTTCAATCAAATCCCATTTGTTTTGTTGACAAGTGTCCAGTTATACAGGTTCCAAAGAGACATTAAATTGGAGTATCAGGTACAAGATTGCTTTGGGGACTGCTCAGGGTTTACTGTACCTTCATGAAGGTTGCCAGAGAAGAATAATACACAGGGACATCAAGGCTGCAAATATCTTGCTTACTGAGGACTTTGAGCCTAAGGTATCCTTAATCATGCCAACCAAAGCTCTTCCTTTTAATAGATTAAACGTAAATTGCTTCTTTTTGATTCCTTTCTTGATAGATGTTATCCTCTTCTGTTCAATATGGCTCTGAGTCAGAGCAGATTCATTACTTTTATCAGCAGATATTGACAGAGATTTGTCACAGATTTGTGATTTTGGGCTGGCGAAGTGGCTACCGGAGCATTGGACCCACCATACTGTTTCCAAGTTTGAAGGCACATTCGGGTTTGTATAGCTCCCTGGGACTAACCCGTTCTCTGTTTTTAAGTATCTGAGGTTAATCATTTAGTTCTCTCTGTCAGCTATCTTGCTCCTGAATACTTGATGCATGGAATAGTTGATCAAAAAACTGATGTTTTTGCCTTTGGAGTACTGCTACTGGAACTAGTCACCGGACGTCGAGCTCTGGATTATTCACAGCAAAGTCTTGTCTTGTGGGTATGATTAGTACAATAATATGATTACTCCCCAAAAAAAGAACGCTTACTAATGTCCTGTGGCTTAGGCTCTAAACTCAGGTTTTGAACTTGTCAGGCAAAGCCCTTACTAAAGAAGAACGAGATTATGGAACTTGTTGATCCTACTCTCGCCAAGGACTACGATGCTCGGCAATTGAATCTTGTGCTGTTGACTGCTTCTTTATGCATACAACGGTCTTCCATCCGACGACCGCAAATGAGTCAGGTACAGAAAAGAAACTTTGGTACCCAATCTCATAGCCTAGTTATTAGAGATGATGTTATGTGCAAGGAAGAACTTGTTTTGAGCAGTGTGGTTGATTGCATTTGCATTTGGAACCTAATGACAGGTTACTGAGATTCTGAATGGCAATCTAAGTTCCTTGAAGACGGTGAAGAAAAGCAAAATATCATTCTTCCGAAAAGCTTTAGAAGAAGACATCCTTTTTGCAGGACAATACAAATCACTAAAAAAGAATTAAACTTGTATCAATTTGGCTGAAACTGATTGGTGGATTTGGATTCCAAGAGCAACCATCTAAGCTGCAGTTGCTCCGTGCAGCTTGCTGTTAGTAAACCTGTCTGGTAATCAACTCTTCGTTGGTTAAGCTTAACTCACAGTATGATGCAAGTGCCTAATTAAAAGTTAGCATAAAGGACATGGATGATACTCTGCCAATACATGCTGCAAAAAGTGGGAATGCAGATAAAATGAAGAACTGGGTATATAAGTTTTTTTAATTATATTCCACCGCCATTAATCTTCAGTTGCGCACCGAGGTAAATACGCTTTAGTAGCATGGTGTTCATCAAAGACTGTATGTATATATATACATGCATTCCTGTTACAGAAGAGTTTGGCAAGAGTATGTATTCTTCCAGCACACCACACCAGAATGAAGAAGAACTACATGAAGGAAGGAAGCTAAGGGCAAGTGTTTTGGGCAATCCTATGGTGATTCCTCCACTGAAATGCCTAATCTGCCTCCTCCCTCAACTGAATTAGCAGTGGAAGCAATAGTTAGCAGTGGAATTTGTATGAAAGCTCAGAGATGATTATGTAGAAGAATTAATGTACAGTGTAAAAATGTTGCAGACATTCCAAGGCCCTCACTGACTTATTAATTAATTAATACCATTGTTAATTTGATAATGAACATATCTATACTTTAATCATCCTATGATTGAACGACCTTGGCCTATAACCAATGTTGTAATGAACTATCTTATTCTTCTATTTGGGCCTGTTGTTATCTGTCAGGGTTGAGTAAATCATCTCATATTAAAACGTCCATAAAATATATTTAATTGCATAATAAATTGATATAAGATTTAATTTTTAAAATAATTTAAAATATTAAATAGTGACTTAATTGTCAAGTTCCAGCCAATAGCAAATTGAAAATGAAAAGACGAGAAAAGAAAGCAAGAGAAAAGGAAAGAACAGACGATTTTAAAGCAAGTAAACAGAGAGAGAGAGAGAGACAGAGAGAGGGATGAAAACCAGAGAAAACATAATTAAAAGGGCCAAGTACAGAGAAAGAAACTGCTGCCACTACACACAGCTACTCCATAGATAAGCTTCAGCTCTCTTCCCGGTTGAAAACTAACTGAAACCGAACCTTCCGATTTCGGCCTCTTTCGGACTGCGATCGAGTGTCATTGGATGTTATATCCGATCGTCGACGGCGATCGGCGATGCTCGGGGGCCGATGCAGGAGGGGGCGGTTCCGGGGGTGGAGAAGAGGCCTCGTGTTGTAAGTCGCGGCCGGTTGTTTTTCTTCTTGTTGATGTAGCTGTGGTTGATGGGAGTTTAGGAGAAGAAGGTTGATAAATGAAAAAAGGAAAGAGCAGAAATAACGGCTTGTTGCCGAATTCACTGAGGATTATATCTTCTTGCCTTAAAACCGTCTCCACTAATGCTACCACCACGGTTCGCTCGGCGAGTGCCTCCGTTGCTTCTTCAATTTCCACTTCTGCTGAGGATCGTAAAGATCAGGTTCTTTTTCGTCATTTCTTTTTTCATTTTCTGAAATTTTGGTTTGCCTCAAATTGGCTACCTAGAAGTTGGATTATAATGTGAGGTTAGTTTTCTTCCAGAGGCTTGAGTTGTGTGGTGAAAGAATGAATGGGAATATTTGCTTATGCTATCATTTGTTTTATACATCAGTTACTCGTTGTTTCGAGTGCTATCCTGTGATTGTCCGGAAATCTTATAATTGCCTACCCTTTTGGGCTTTTTTGTCTAGTTTGAATGATGTTGGTCTGGAAATGAAATTGTCTCTGCTCGAGTTGCTTGTCATGTTTTGCTTAGGTTTAAGAAGTTTGAACTAGCGCCTTAATATAGTAGAACGTTATTTCAAGTGAGAGGTTGTTAATCAGGCTTCTTAATTAGTCGACATTGGGTAGTCCTCTGCTACTGTTTATGAATTGGAAGCATTTTGTTCTGTTTTTATAGTTCTCATTTTTAGGAAAACATTCACATGCTAGTGCTACCTCTATGCAAACAAATTGTTGATTCTAATGTATTTTCTGAATCATGATCCCTTGTATTTGTGGAACACGGGGGATTCTAGGTTCTGTGGTTTTTAATCTGCTTCTGCATTTTCATTGTTCTGTAAGTTTATGTTTATCTGGATCTAAATTTGAGATTTTATTGGTGAACAGGTAACATGGGCTGGGTTTGACAAGCTGGATTTAAGTTCATCTGTTTGGAAGCATGTTCTCCTACTTGGTTATCAGAATGGATTTCAAGTGCTTGATGTGGAGGATGCATCCAATTTCATGGAATTGGTTTCAAAGCGTGATGGTCCAGTTTCATTTTTACAGATGCAACCCCTCCCTTCTAAGTCTGATGGACATGAAGGATTCATATCTTTGCATCCTTTACTATTGGTTGTTGCAGGGGATGATACAACTGGCTTAAACTTTGATCAAAATCTTAGTCATCAAAGTGGATTGGGAAGAGAGAGTAATATTGACTCTCAGTTAGGAAGCATGGTTAATTCACCTACTTCTGTTCGATTTTATTCTCTTCGCTCACACTGTTATGTGCATGTCCTAAGATTCCGTTCAGCTGTGCTTTTGGTTAGATGCAGTCCTCACATTGTAGCTGTGGGTCTGGCGACTCAAGTAATTGACTGCTTGTACAGATTATTTACTTTCGTTGAATTATGCGCTCTATTTTTTGTGAGCTACACTATTTTGAAATTGAGTTCTACACGAGATGATTATTTTCTGGCTGGTATTATTGAACTTTGAATTTCACATTGACTCAAATATAATTACGGATTTCTCTCTCTTTCATAGATACTTTCTACCCTTTGCCCTCGTATTGAAATTTTAGTTTTCAAATGGATGAATTCTCTGTTTTGGATTATCAGTTTGACAGAAGACTTATTTCTTAGCTTTAAAAAACTCTGCTACATGCAGAACTGCTACATCTAGAAGATGAAAGTTTAATGTCTATCCATTTGAAGATTATGGAATTACCATATATGCCATACTCATATTCTTAACATTTGATGACAGATATATTGCATTGATGCTGTCACACTTGAGAATAAATTCAGTGTTCTTACATATCCTGTTCCCCATTTGGCTGGGCAAGGAACAACTGGAGTTAATGTAGGTTATGGTCCAATGACAGTGGGTCCTAGGTGGTTAGCTTATGCCTCGAATGGTCCATGTCTGTCAAACACTAGCCGCTTAAATCCACAAAACTTTTCTTCTTCTCCAAGTGTGAGTCCATCAACATCGCCTGGTGGCAACAGTCTGGTAGCTCGTTATGCAGTGGAGTCTAGTAAGCAGTTGGCTGCTGGAATCATTAATCTGGGGGACATGGGATACAGAACTTTTTCAAAATATTGTCAAGAATTGCTTCCTGACGGATCTAATTCCCCAGTATCATCAAGTTCTGGCTGGAAAGTTGGCAGACTTCCTGGAACGGACATGGATAATGCTGGGGTGGTAAGGTTTCTCTTTTTAACTTTTCAAATCGTCAAAAGACTGCGTCACGTTAACTGATTATAGCTGGTTGATTTATTTACATAGCTGGTTGAGTTATTTACCGATCCTTTTTTCTTTGTCCCATGTTATTTACTTACTTATATGGGCACATATTTGACATAATTAAAAGTTGATAGTTACAATTCTGTATAGCATAATAGATGGTAGTGGTGATAATTTGATGACAGCACTTTATTTCATTCAAATGTTGGACCTGTGGCTTCATCCAAAGGTTTTGTATTTTCTGGATGAATTCATTGAATGCTGTATTGGTTTGCCTTATACTCTTCATACTTTGAATTGAATTTCTGACCAACTTAAAATTTTAACCTTTTAAATAAAAAACAATTTCTTGGCCTATATTTGTTCCAATGATCTAATAATACCAATGGCCATCCAGTTCCATTTCATATTTTAGACAGAAGGTTCCCTTTTTTCAAACAAATTCAATTTTGAATGGATGTAAAAATAAAGGAAGTCCTCTAACAAATCCAAAATATGTTGTCGTGCATAGATTATGGATTAGAAGTTTAACGTTTCCTAATTAAAATCACTCCAAATAAGCTTTTGGCCAAATGGTAATATATGTTACTCTCTGGTTGTTTTTAAAATTTTTTCTGTTGAAGCGACGTTAGCAAGAAGAAGTCAATACTCAAATATTTGTTATTATGCATTTCTCGTCATTTTAGGCCTTCTTCTCCCTATCAAAATTTGGTATCTTTTTCTCATTCTATCGTGATTTTGTAGGTTGTTGTCAAGGATTTTGTGTCCCGAGCTGTCATTTCCCAATTCAAGGCTCACACCAGTCCCATATCTGCACTATGTTTTGACCGCAGTGGAACACTTTTGGTTACAGCTTCAGTTTATGGGAATAACATAAATATATTCCGAATTATGCCATCTCGCGTACAGAGTGGACGCAATGTTGAAAACTATGACTGGGATGCTTCCTATGCGCATCTTTATAGACTGCATCGTGGAATAACATCAGCTGTAAGCATGGAATTTACCTATTACCAGTTTTCTTCTTTAGCATTCTATATTTTTTATTCTGACTTTTGTACATGTTGTTTTTATTTTATCTGATAGCTGATTCAGGACATATGCTTTAGTCACTACAGTCAGTGGATTGGTATTGTTTCATCTAAAGGAACCTGCCATGTTTTCGTATTATCTCCTTTTGGTGGTGATGCTGGATTCCAGTCATTTAATTCAATGGGTGAAGATCCCTCTCTATTTCCAGTTCTATCTTTGCCGTGGTGGTCTACTTCATCTTACACAATCACTCACTGTCCTTTGCCAACTTCACCTTCACCTCCACCTCCACCTCCAGTTTCACTTTCAGTTGTTAGCAGGATAAAGTACAGTAGTTTTGGATGGCTTAATATTGTTGGCAATGCCACTGGAAGTGCTACAGGAAAGGTTTTTGTCCCATCTGGAGCAGTTGCTGCCATGTTTCATAATTCTGTATCCCAAAACAATCTTCATGTTAATTCACGGGTCAAAGCTTTAGAGTATTTGTTAGTTTACACCCCGTCAGGTCATGTAGTTCAACATGAGCTTCTTCCTTCAGTTGGGCCAGAACCAGTTGAAGGTTCAAGAGTCCGGTCATCTTCATATGTGCATATTCAAGAGGATGACCTGAAGGTCAAAGTTGAACCTGTTCAATGGTGGGATGTGTGTAGAAGATCAGATTGGCCAGAAAGAGAGGAATGCATGTTTGGCAGTACAAATGGACATGAAGCAGCTGAAATAAATCAAGATGATTTAGGCTGTGAAGATAGTCTCACCATAGAATTCCTGGATGTCAATTATGATGTCAGTGAAAAGAAGACAGGAAAAGCTTGCTCTGTAAAGTCCCATGATGGATTCCATTGCTATCTATCTAATGCAGAGGTACAGATTAGCTCCGGGAGGTTGCCAATATGGCAAAAATCTAAGGTACTTACTCAAGGTGCAATTGATATTAGTTATATAATTTATGTTCTTTAGTTTTTTGACTGTGATTTATTTTCTTCATTGTTCTAGATAAGTTTCTATGTGATGGATTTGCCGTGGATTGACAGTGATGGTGATGGAGAATTGGAAATTGAAAAGGTTCCAGGCCATGAAATTGAAATAAAGCAGAAGCAATTATTGCCAGTTTTTGACCATTTTCATAACCTCAAAACAGGCTTGCTTGACAGGTGACAAAACCGCCATCTTTCGTACTGCTGTGATCTGAGATTATTTATTGTGAAATTTTGGAAATGAATAGGGTCTATTTTTTACTGAAATTGAGGATAAATTTCTGGAATTGCTAATAAGTTACTGGAAACTTTTATTAAACTAATTTGGCTATTTGCCGCTTCATGATGTCCACAGATTATAATTGCCGTCACTTGAGTTTCTATTTTGTTTTATTTTTAGTAACATATAGAAGTGTTTTCCTACTGCTCACTCTACTTGTTCCCTATTTCTTCAGGTTGTTCAAAACTCTAATTCAATAAATTGTTGAATGAATAACATCACTGAATTCCTTTATTTCATGGCCTTGAAATGGATGTTGTGTGTGATCATGTGCTAGTTTGGTGAATCATTGGTTGCTAAATTTAGGTTTGGCCTGGACAACCTGTAGTCTTACTTCTTGTCTTTTTAGTGTTACGCTTGCTGATTGCTTCTTGTGTATTATATCTAGAGGCCTTTCGGGGCTAAATTGTGCTCATTCATCATCGGAGCTGTTCCAAGCTGAAGGCAAGCCAACACAGGAGACTATTATTTGTCACTCAAAGCCAGCATCACTTAGCTCAACAGAAAGTTCTGAGTGTGGTAAGACTGACGTTTGTCTATGAATTACTTTGTTCTGTTTACTTATGATATAATTCTGTCAGTTCGTTTATTTGATTTTACTTGAATTTTATTTGTGCTCGTCACTTTTGCCCAAAAAGACCACCAAAAGAAACTTGTACCTGTTCTCCCATCTCTCCACAATTCTTGGCACAGCTCGTCCTCAGTAGATATAGAATCCATCCTTATTATGCTCATCCTTTGGTTATTCCATATGACAATTAGGGCCCAGTAAATAAAATTCTCTCTTTTGTTTCTTTCCGTTAGTTCCTCAGTACATCTTAATGCTTATCTACCTTGTTCTGGTACTGTTCTTTCCTAAAATCTATAATTTGTTTATTAATAATAGGTTCATCAAGAAGAATTGAACATCTGCTTGATTTGGATCAAATAAATTGCGAGAAACCTTGCATACCAGCTTGCCAGACTATGAATGGCCACTACCAGGAAACAAAAGGGTTTATGGTTGTCGAGTCAAATACCTTGAATCAGACTTCATTCAGTTTCTTTTCTTCCCGACTTCAGCACCCAAAGAACATGAATGCTGACAATGCAAACTGTAGCGAGATTGGGTTGCCAGGATCAGACAGCTACTTGCCACCTGGTGGAAGAACTTTGCCTGAAGAATCTCCAATCTCGAACATACATAGCAATAATGGTGTCTCAATGTTAGTGGCTGATAACTATGGAAGAGATGCCAATGTCCCCAAGTTGGAAACAGAGAACCCTGTAAACCTTGGGCTCTATTTTAGGGAGGGCCACTGTAAGGCAGGGGACCTTGGTGGATGCCGCAAGTCGACTGAGGTTATGTCTGATGATGTGGACGGCAGCATTAGCTATTGTGAGAAAGAAAAACCTGACGAAGAGGGGGAAAGTAATGAGTTTCTTGGTGGTGTGTTTCCCTTCTCTGATGAAGGTAGAAATCCGATGAATACTTGTGCTAATAATTTTTCCCATTTAACTTAGTTGTTGGAATTCTTCTGATACCAATACTTGTGCATGCGTGAGTTTTTGGCAGTTTGATCTTCAACATTACAAATGAAACTGTAACCTTTTGGAGCTCACCACTCGTCAACATCAAAAGGGTGTGGGGCGCTGGATATATATTCGCGATGATTTAGAGCAAAGGACGACATAAGAAGGATGTCCACGGAGTGGAAAATGAAGTAGTGTTGCTGTTGTATGCCAACTTCTCTTCCGCTCTCTCTCTCTCTCAATCATGTACATTTTGTAGATAGAAGAATTTAATTGTGGGGCAGCATGTGAAGATTAAAACTAGAATGGACTCAGATGTGCATCCCATCCTGAAACTCTGTTAAGCTGTCTGTCTGTACAGGTGAAGTCAACTGAACGAGTACTTTCCAAGTTGTATAACATTATTTGTCTGGTTTTCCGTGGTAAGGGAAAAGGGAAAAAGGAAAAGAAAAAAATTGGAATATGAAACAGAGCTCATATTGTGCCATAGCTCGTGTCTAGTTGCTTGAATGTGTAAATATGTTTCTATATCTTATTTGCCATTTCCTTTTGATATCTTGCCTTCCGTTCAAGTACACGCGTAAGAAAAGCAGGTGGAATGGGAGCGGGACACCATATTCGATCGAGGGCTAAACTAATGCGTAGTTTTTTCTGTGCGTGCTGCTTAATGCTTACGTTAATGCAAAGAACTTGGAATGTAGTGAATGCTGAAGTCAGTTGCCAGTTGGCATAAAGTTGACGAGTACTAATGATGGGTGTCGAATCCACCAAAAATAAATCCCAAACACCAAACGAAAATAAATTCAAGCGATGGTAAATAGAATTCGATCCACGAGAATGGAATAATTGATTCTATTTAAACGCCAAAAGAACGAATGAAAATAATTAAAATGGGGGTTTGGAGTTTTCTCTGGAACTACTAATTGAAATAACAACTAATAAATTATCAACTCAAATAAAATTAAATAAAAATAACAACTAAGATTCAAATAACAAAGAACATAAATAAAATTGATAAACTCAAATAACGACAACTTAGCCAGAAATTCCTAATTATGCTTAGACCACGATCATCGACTCGAATATTTTCTTTGGTTTAGTAATAGGTTAGCTATAATTACCAACTACCTACGGCTCCCTCGTTTTTCTTAATTTTAGAATAGTCGCGAAACTCCTTTGACTATTCCCTAATTAACTAATAACCCTTCGAGACTCTCTCCGAGATTCAATTAATTATGACATTAAATTCTAAAGAAACACTAACCTAATCGACCACGTGACGACTCATGCTTCATCTAGTTAGATCGCAAGTTTCTCACACAAAATCGAGACAAATACTATGCCTAGTGCCAATTGCCACAAACACCGATCACCCAGCTAGACTCCACCAAGTAAATCAGTTGGCGATATGTAAATTAACTAATTCTAAAATCAGGCCTCAATCGCAGAATCAATTAATAAACAATGACAGTAATTCAGAAACAGTACGAATATTATAAACCAAATAATCAGAACAAACAAGGTCTCACGAGTCAAAGCATAATAATTGGAATTCCCCGACTAAAACAGATTAGCTACTCATACGAAAATTAAATCTAACAAAGTAATGGAATAACATAGTCTCCATAACAAAGAAAAGAAATAAAAGCTAATAAAAAGAGAAAATCTGAAAAATGGTCGATGCTGCTATCTGCGGCTGCTGCCTCCCCCCCTCTGTTGCGTCAATCCCCCTTTTCTTTTTAATTCTTTAGGTTTTTGTTCCCTCTCAAATCTTCGTGGGCCCTTCTTCATGGCCTCTTTTAGTGAGCAACGTGGGCCCTCCTTGATGTTGATTTCCTTGGATGCGTGGTCGTTGTTCTCTTGTTGCTTCTCCTTTTTAATTAAAACTCCAGCACCTTTTATTTCCTTGCCACGTGTTGTCTCCTATACTTTAATTCCTTGCCTTGGCTGCCGTGCGTGTCCCCTTGCTTTTAGTCCAAAAGAATTCCTCCCTTGGCTGCGTGCGTAACCTCTGGCGGCTCCTTAGTCTTGTGCCTCTACGTCCCTTTCTTTTTTTATTTCCTTCCTCCTTTTGTTCAGTATGACCTCCTCTCTTCGGTGTGCGACGTGTGCCTTCCTTCCTGCGTGATTCCTCTTGCAGCCGTGCGTCCACAGCCGCCAGCTTGTTCTCCTCGTGATTGTCTTCAATTCAGCCTCCAGCGTTTTCCTGCGTGATGCGTGCGTGACTTCACTGGATTGTTGATTTGCTCTCCATAATTTTAATTTCAAACGCCCAAATGTCGTTGTCCCATAATTGCTAGCGTTTCCAGTGTTGCTTCTTGTCTTTGTTAAGCAATTAATTGTTGTTTTCCTCTTAATTTCCAACCTCATGTAGAAGTTATAATTTCCTACAAGGAAACATAAAATTAAGTTAAATCCCAATAATTGAATCAATAAAGAGGATCAAAAGGGAATAATTAAAACATAAATATTGGACAAATATGCATTTATCAAATCTCCCCACACTTAGACGATGCTTGTCCTCAAGCATAAAAGAGAACTAAGACACAATGAAAAACCGCTCCAATAAATGAAACATGCACAGAGGTAATGTAAACTAGGAATAAGAGCACAATCTTGTCCCAATGTCAACCAAATGTCAAACAAATGCAACAAGTTTCCCCACGAGAAGACCAAGCACGAAATCAAATTGAAGCGCATGCATGAATTACCGAATTTTAATTAAAAACCAATCAGGTCTAGGAATCACACTTCACTTATCAGGTGGTTAATATATACGAGGAATTCCGAATCTATGTGGTAGTCATGGGAAGATCAGGTTAATCTTGATTAATTGATTAGGTGCTTTTAGCTATAAATTACTCGGAATTGTCATTGGCCTTTTTACGCGAACGCAAACATTTGTGATGAATGTCGCCCGGTTACTCAGCCAATCACAACGCCAAGTGGCTTTAGCCTTACTCGTGATTACTCAGATGCTTGCCAATGTTTTCTTTTCTTTTCCTTTCGAGTAATCAGAGGAGTAGTTAATTACCTCACACGTCAGTTGTCCGAGACCTTTTACGCGAACGCAAACATTTGTGATGAATGTCGCCGGTTACTCGATCCGCCCATCCTTTAGAGCGGATTCTTGGCTTCGCTCCACAACCACCTTTGGTGATTGGCGAACGAATCTAACACCTTTTTTTATTTTTATTCTTCATTCCCTTTCTCACCATAATTTCCCACATCAATCCAAAGTTCAACACATATACCAACTCAACTTCTAAGCTTAATATGACTCTAGACAAGAAAGGCACCGATTAATCACACAAATTTTTTTTTAAATTCTAACCACTTAACTCAGGCTCGCAACTTCAACACATAGGACAAAATCATTAACATTTAATTAACATTAAGCAACAAGGGACTCAATCATACTCTCAACTCCTTTAAAACAATCCACCATTACCTAAGGCACAACAATTCATCAAGCAAAATGGAGCAAAAGAGGTTTTTTTTTTTTTAAGTCCACCACGGCATCAACAGTTAAAAGTTCAAAAAAAAAATACCAAAAGGCAACGAAGAGCACAGCCCAAAGTAATGAATCAAACAAAAACCACATGTGTCACAAATCGCAAAAGCTATAAATCACCTCCCCACACTTAAAGCATGCGTTGTCCTCAACGTAAAAGTAAATAAAAAGGTAAACTGAGGACTTCCCTGAATCTGGAGAAAAGATGAGGGCTTATATGTGAGCTCGTTTAGGCCTCCCGCCAGTAGGGTATAGCTAGTACAGTGAGGGATGAGAGCCAACATATGATCATATAAAGGACTCCCACTAACTGTAATCCAAGAACTCCTAATTGATCCAACGTCAAATCACCTGAAAAACACAAGGAACGAGGGGAAAAGATCAAAACAAAGAAAAAGAAGGAAACAAACGAGACAAAAAGAACACAAAATAAAGCAAAAGAAAAGAAAGAAAAATAAAATAAAATAAAATAAAAATAAAAATATGGGTTGCCTCCCATTAGCGCCCTTGTTTAATGTCCTAGGCTCGACGATCCTCGTTTCGATGTTAACCATCGTCTCGATGCACTCTAATTAGTTTCTCCTCTCCCAGGCCGTCGAGCATGCTGGATATGATCACGGGCAGAGTCTCACCGTCACCTAAATATGCGTATTTCAAGTGCTCGGGAAGCGTTTTGAGCTCCAGCTTTGGGGCCTCATCAAGTATATCATCTGAAACTTCAGACCGATCAGTAAATCTCTTAACTCCATCAACAGACATGCTATGACTCAAAGCATAATTCAACTCATCATCATAATTTAAAGCAAAAACCTCATGAGTCAAATCATCAATGATATCAACCTTATAAACACAAGACACATCTTCAGCACGTTTCATGACATCATAAACATCGAATTTCACCACTTCACCATCAAACTCTAAAGTTAATGAACCACTATGCACATCTATCTTTGCCTTAGCCGTACTAAGGAAAGGCCTACCCAACAAGATATCAGAAGACTCAGATGAACTATCATTTCCCATGTCCAGAACAAAGAAATCAGCAGGAAAAATTAATCCATTAACTTGAACTAGCACATCCTCTAAAACACCTTCAGGATAGACAATCGATTGATCCGCCAATTGAATTATAACTCCAGTACTAGTTAATGGACCAAGACCCAGGGAGGTATAAACAGATAAAGGCATCACATTAATAGAGGCTCCTAAATCACACATAGCCTTACTTATACCAATATTCCCAATCTTGCAAGGAATGGAAAACATACCTTGGTCGCGACACTTAGGAGGTAGTTTCCTCTCAGTAAGGCAATTGAAACATTCTCCCCACACTCACCCTTTCATTACCTGTTAACTTACGCTTGTTTGTGCACAATTCCTTAAGGAAATTGGCGTAGCGCGGAACCTGTTTAATGGCCTCTAGGAGCGGGATGTTTACTTCAACTTTTTGGAATAACTCCATGATGCTTTTATCCTCCTTTTCTTTCTTGTTCTGAGCCAGTCTCTGTGGGAATGGTGGTGGAACCACTAGAGGTTTGGGTTTCTGAGGATTTCCAGCTGGACCTGAATCCTGTACGTGGTCATGTGTAAGCTCCCTTTCAGCTTCCTTTTCTGTTTCTGCATGGGAACCCTGGGTGTGGTCACGTGTAGGGTTCCTGTCGACTGGGGATTGCAATTCCTTACCACTTCTTAAGAAAATCGCGCTCACATTATGCCTCGGGTCGAGTGTCTGAGACGACAGCTTGCCTTGAGTCTCCATTCTGCTAACGGAGGATGCTATCTGACTCATTTGAGTCTCTAGGGTCTTCATGCTCTCTTCTATCTTTTGAAATCTGGTTGCAGTGTCCTGTTGAAATTTTGCAGTATTAGTAGCTAACATATGGACAATTTCTTCAAGAGGCTTACCTGAGCCCGAAGGCTGTTGCGGTGGTGGTGGTAGTCCGTGATAGAAGTTCTGTTGGTTCGGTGGGTTGTTAGCATAACTGAAATTTGGGTGGCTCCTCCAACCGGGATTGTAGGTGTTTGAATAGGGATCAAATTGCCTCTGTTGGAACCCAATAGCATTCACATTCTTCGGTATTTCATCGTGGAGTGTTGGGCACGCATCAGTTGGATGGGCTAGGCTAGTGCAAATGCCACACGCCCTCGCAGGTGGAGGAGTACCTACATTCAACTTCTGGACCAAAGTTGTTAGCAAAGATTTGACCTCATCGAGAGAAGTAACATTTACCTCATTCACTCTTTGCGGTATATCTTGCCGAAAGCACCGAATTTTTGGGAGTTTTGCCATGGTTGATATCAACTCCGGGCTTGGTGGGGTTTCTTGACAATGGCCCCACCACTTGCGTCATCCATCATTCTGCGCTCCATTGGAATAAGACCTCGTAGAAATCTTGGATGATCAATTGTTCGGATATGCCATCTGCAGGCGACTTGCCAAAATTCTCTTGTACCTCTCCCAAGACTCGTAGAGGTTCTCCAATTCTTCGCTTAATGCCACGATTTCTACTTTGATATTGGCGGCTCGGGATCTTGGAAAATATTTTTCTAGAAAGCTGCCGAGACATCCTTCCCAAGTGTTGATTGTCCTGAGGTAGGTAGTAGAGCCAATCCTTGGCGCATCCTGTAGCGAGAATGGAAAAGCTCTCGATTTAATTTGGTCCTCCGTGACATTGCGGGGCTTCATAGAAGTGCGAGAGGTGAAATTCCTTCAAATGCTTGTTCGGATCCTCGTTTTCCAAACCACGGAAGGTGGGCGAGGTGGATCGGTCCGGATTTCAATTCAACCCTTGAAGTTCTGAAATTCTATGCACAACGGATGCCGTGCTTGAGGGTCTACCCAAGTCTGGAGTGTTCTGTTGAGAGCCATATCTTGCGCGTGGTCATGGTTAAGCTTCCCGTCGGTCTCATTGTTCAACTTCAATCTCCTCTTCGTATTCCGTTTGATGTCCGACTCAACTGTGGTCATGATCCACTAGCTTTTCCTTGCTTCTTCCTTAGCTTGCTCAACTTCCTTAGCCTCTTAGCGGTCTTTTCGATCTCGGGTCGTATAAGATGGAATCTCCGTCGAATGTTCTAGGCATAAAACAAAACAAAATCAATTAGTTACCGGTCCCGGCAACGGCGCCAAAATTTGATGGGTGTCGAATCCACCAAAATAAATCCCAAACACCAAACGAAAATAAATTGCGCGATGGTAAATGGGGTCGATCCACGAGAATGGAATAATTGATTCTATTTAAATGCCAAAGAACGAATGAAAATAATTAAAATGGGGAGTTTGGAGTTTTCTCTGGAACTACTAATTGAAATAACAACTAATAAATTATCAACTCAAATAAAATTAAATAAAATAACAACTAAGATTCAAATAACAAAGAACGCAAATAAAATTGATAAACTCAAATAACGACAACTTAGCCAGAAATTCCTAATTATGCTTAGACCACGATCATCGACTCAAATATTTTCTTTGGTTTAGTAATAGGTTAGCTATAGTTACCAACTACCTCTGGCTCCCTCGCTTTTCTTAATTTTAGAATAGTCATGAAACTCCTTTGACTATTCCCTAATTAACTAATAACCCTTCGAGACTCTCTCCGAGATTCAATTAATTAATGACATTAAATTCTAAAGAAACACTAACCCTAATCGACCACGACGACTCATGCTTCATCTAGTTAGATCATGAGTTTCTCCACACAAAATCGACAAATACTATGCCCTAGTGCCAATTGCCACAAACACCGATCACCCACTAGACTCCACCAAGTAAATCGGTTGGCGATATGTAAATTAACTAATTCTAAAATCGGGCCTCAATCGCAGAATCAATTAATAAACAATGACGAAGAATTCGTAAAGCGATGCGAATATTATAAACCAAATAATCGAACAAACAAGGTCTCACGAGTCAAAGCATAATAATTGGAATTCCCAGGCTAAAAGCAGTTAGCTACTCATACGAAAATTAAATCTAACAAAGTAATGGAATAACATAGTCTCCATAACAAAGAAAAGAAATAAAAGCTAATAAAAGAGAAAATCGAAAATGGTCGATGTCGCTATCTGCATGCCGCCTCCCCCTCTCATTGCGTCAATCCCCTTTTCTTTTTAATTCTTTAGGTTTTGTTCCTCTCAAATCTTCGTGGGCCCTTCTTCATGGCCTCTTTTAGTGAGCAACGTGGGCCCTCCTTGATGTTGATTTCCTTGGATGCGTGGTCGTTGTTCTCTTGTTGCTTCTCCTTTTTAATTAAAACTCCAGCACCTTTTATTTCCTTGCCACGTGTTGTCTCCTATACTTTAATTCCTTGCCTTTACGTTGCGTGCGTGTCCCTTGCTTTTAGTCCAAAAGAATTCCTCCCTTGGTGCGTCGTAACCTCTGGCGGCTCCTTAGTCTTGTGCCTCTACGTCCCTTTCTTTTTTATTTCCTTCCTCCTTTTGTTCAGTATGACCTCCTCTCTTGATGTCGACGTGATGCCTTCCTTCCTGCGTGATTCCTCTTGCGGTAGTCGTCCACAACGCTTGACTTGTTCTCCTCGTGATTGTCTTCAATTGACCTCCGCGTTTTCTGCGTGATGCGTGCGTGACTTCTTTGGATTGTTGATTTGCTCTCCATAATTTTAATTTCAAACGCCCAAATGTCGTTGTCCCATAATTGCTAGCGTTTCCAGTGTTGTTTCTTGTCTTTGTTAAGCAATTAATTGTTGTTTTCCTCTTAATTTCCAACCTCATGTAGAAGTTATAATTTCCTACAAGGAAACATAAAATTAAGTTAAATCCCAATAATTGAATCAATAAAGAGGATCAAAAGGGAATAATTAAAACATAAATATTGGACAAATATGCATTTATCAACTAACGTCAGAAACACATTCTTCAACCTCAGAGAGCTCAGGTGAGTTGATAAAAGGTTCTTCTGTCTTAAATGAAGTTATGGGTTCAAATCATTTTTATGTATGCAACCGTTTAAAATTTGAAGTCAGAATTTTACACTTCTTCTCAACATAAATCTTGACAGACTCACCTTCTTTTATCTGGAGTCTATCAAATTCTCTCATGAAGTTAAGCACTTTCATATGCTTAACTCTTTCATCTCCTTGGTACTCTTCTTTCAAGAAATCTCATATTTTCTTTATTGAATCCATCTTCATGATTCTTGTAAAGATGGATAGAGCCAACGCTTGATACAAAACAAGATCGAGCACGAGCTTCTTGGTGATCCTCTCCTTCAACCACCTTAGTTGAGGTATTGTCGCATCCTCCGCAGGCACTTCTACCGTGTAGTCATCTTCAACAAATTCCCACAGGTTCTATCCTTGCATGTACACTTCTATTTTAATTGCTCAGATAGCGTATCCTTCACCATTAAACATTGGAAGCTGCAGGTTTTGAGATAAGTTCGCAACCATCTCCGATGAACTTTTCTAAATCATATCACTCCAAGAATAATCACCAACGTTGGATTTTCAAGAAAGCTTCACAATAATCACACGCTCACAAGTCCCTCAAGAAAGTAATGCTATGATACTAATCTGAAGTCGCCATCTATCTACCATATGAATAACTAAAGACTGCAAACCGAATTTGTTGAAGAAAGAACGAAAGAAAGCTAGAGAGAGAAAAAATATAAACAAAAATAGGGGCAAACAAAGTATATCAAGTACTCAGTGATTTCTGAGTTTTCTTCTATTAAATCGAATAGTATGTAACTTTTGTACATTTATAACGTTTCTACTAACTGTCATCTAACTGTCTTAATCGACTTTTTTGGATTTCTTCCTAACTGACTTTTTACGTCGTTGTATCGCTCGCATGTACGGTGAAAAACTTCTCCTTTACCACCGCATTTCTAAGACATTTCTTCTATAAAAGCTTCTTGTACCGTAACATGCAGAACAGTCCACCGCCTCTAGGAAACTTCATTTTGTCTGTCACAGCATCTTTCTTATGCATTTTTGCATCTGTTCCAACTTCTCAACGCATAAAAAATCATTAAAAATTGTCTTAATCTGAACCATGAAAAAAAAGAGTACAAAAGAGTACTTTTATGCGGAATGTAACCTTTCTTCTCTTGTCCCTTTCCTGTTTTCTACTGCAGCTGGTGGGTCAATTCCTCTATGAGAACTGTTGGTGTAATCTACATTAACGAAAAAAATGAGTGACAAGTTTGGCAATGAAGACAATACTCGTTTTTGTTAGTTTCTGTAGAGGTAGATCTTATCCAAGCTGCTTTAACTTTATAAAAGGTGGTATATGATCAAGGATGATAATGCGAATAAACAGTGTCACATGTGTTACCTGAACTGAAAGCGTGAAAATTACTAGCTTTTTTCAATGTTTACATCGTTCTCAAAACGTCATCCTTCGAGGACACCTCCATGACAGCAGAGCATGGCAGATCAGAAATTTACCTTTTTGCATGTGATGTGATGAGTAATAAATGTTATGCATGCATGGGTTTGGAAGTTGTATAGGCTAACAATAAATGTTTACTGGTTAGGTGTGCTCGAGCCTGAAGACAGTGATTTCTGGTAAATGTGGACCTCTGGTCCCTATTGACGTCTCAATGGGAATTGCAGGCCAGCGAGCCATAGAAACTTGCTAAAAACAAAGGGTAAACCTCCTGCTTAACATTTAGCCCATGGTCCTAGTCGCAGGAATAAATGGAAGAACATTGTCGTTATATTGGAAGCTAAAACATAATAGTACAATTGAAGAAGTGGATTATGAGATAATGTGATTGGGAACAAGATGACCATCAACTGCTATAAATGGAATCAGGGACGGATCTAGAAAGTTTTTTGAGTAGGGGCAAAATTTTAATAATAACAAAATTTTATTTTTAAGGGGGCAAAGTTTTAATAGAAGCAAAATTTATTTTTTTTATAAGATCAAAAACTTAAAATAATAAATTTTTTATATAAAATTTTTTGAAGCTAGTGAGAGCATGTGCCTCCATTGTGGCTCCGTCCTTGAATGAAATACCTTCTGCTACAACTCTTTAAGTGGGAATGTTCGTCCGCTTTAATCCAGTATAGGTCCTAATATTTGCCCACCCAAATATCACCAAGGAATTATCAACATTACACGATTCTCTCTCTTTTGTTTCTACTTTCCACGGTCAATTCTTAGAAGAATCAAACCCTTTTCAATAGTATAAGATGGTAATTCAATATCTATGCCCATGCATGCATTGCATAGGGTGGCACAATACTATACTGCTCTGTAGAACTTGGGAGTTGCAAATTACCAAGCCCAATACGTCATAGTTTATGCCGTCAAGCCAATAAACATCTGATGCACGTGAAGGAATCATCATATATCCCGCGCCAATCGCAAGGGGAAAGTTGGAATTGCCAACTTATTAAAAACGTAACTCGCAGACCAAGTTGCCTGAAGAATTTGGGCACTTTTAGCTTGATCAGTAGGCAGAAAATGAATAGGAATAGGCTAATATGTGATGAGCAGACTTTGTGCATAGATGGCGTATAGTATTGTGCTCACCAAGTATAAATATTATAGGGAGATTTGACATGTTTAAGCACTGAAAACTTGGTTAAACAACGTATCATGAAGTATACTTTTGTCGAAATTCCCTTGTAGCTAGGTATGATCCAATATGAATGGTACGTACGAGTGGAATGGATGCTGGCTTATACGCATGGTCGTGCCAATTATAAGACAGACGGGGCAGCTGCGGCGTGAAAAAGACGGCACAAAAGGATGTATTGCTGGTTACGGAAGCAGAAGGGTAGAGTGGTGATGATGGGGACATGCCCAAATACGCACTCACACATGATGATATGATAAGTTGGTGCTGTCACTACACGCTTCCCCATGCACCGTTTAACTCAATGGACCATCTGCTCAAGTAGTCGTTTAGGTGAAGTGGTGAATAAGCAATCAAACAACTACGTATGCTTGATTGCTTATTCACCCCTTGACCTAAACGACTGCGATTCAAGAATGTCTTGTCTTGACATCCTAATTCTGTACCTTTTCAAGCGAAAAGGTAAGTAACATTTGTTTATTTGATTAAAGAAATAATTCTTTAATAACCGGCTGTTTTTAATAAAAGGATCCACGTAAATAAACACTCGAGATTTATTGGACACAATAAAATATCATAATATTAGATAGAAGATCTAAACTCCTTATCGGTAAATAACATTTGTTTATTTGATTAAATAAATAATTCTTTAAAACAGGTAACTGAAATTTCTTGATGCTTTATATAAGTCCAACAAAATAATATTAAACTTTTAAATTATGAATTTCTTTTTTTTAAACATTTATATCCATACTTATTTGGTGCTTCTTTAGGAACCCAGATCTCCTGTCCAATATTATGATGTCCTATTCTGTCCAATGAATCTCAGCTATTTATTTATATAGATCCCGCATAAATTACGCGTAGATCCCGCGTGAATCCTACAAAATAAATGGTTGAGATTTTATTGAACAGAATAAAACAGAGTAATACTGAACAGAAGATCTTGTGTCATCCTTTAGGCCCAACTGCCCAAGAAACAGAGAGCGTACTCGTAAAGATTTGGTAGAGTTTCTTACTTGGATATATAGAGTTCCTCCTTAGTAAACTCCTTGTCACGTGATCTTCTTCCGAACCTGATGACGTACCCCTGCCACCTAGGCTCGGACAACCGTTTACCTCCAAACCTAAGTGCAATAAAGAAACAGCTAAAATAGCAAACAATTAATAAAAAACACCCAACGTTAGTGAGAACAGAGAGAAAACACAGAGGATTATGTTTGGCTGCTCCCTTCAGTGAAGGTGAAGCCTTAGTAAACACTCCCAGGAAGATTCAACAACAAGATTCAAAGCCACCACGGTCCTCCAATCCTCTTGCTTTCTTCTCTTCAAAGCCACTCTCTTTCGATCACATTTTTGTATATCCTTTCATCTCACATCGAAGCCTCTCTTTTTGTTCTATTTAACCACGCTGAAGTCGCACTCTGCTTCACAACATCCAATGGCTAAGAAGCTGAGAGCTTTAGTACTCTGCTTTATTCTCGTTACTCTCCTTCTTATTCTTCAATGCAAAGTGGGTGTTCATGCAATTTTACATCCTGTTGATTTCTTGGCTCTACAGTCTATCCGCAAACGCTTAGACGACATGCCGGGCTCCAACTTCTTTGCTTCATGGGACTTCACTTCTGATCCTTGTAACTTCGCCGGAGTTTACTGTGACTCCGACAAGGTCATCGCCCTCAACTTGGGTGACCCAAGAGCCGGTTCTCCCGGAGTGATTGGCCGCCTCGACCCAGCCATAGGAAAGCTATCTGCTTTAGCCGAGTTCAGTGTTGTACCCGGTCGGATCATCGGTTCTCTCCCACATTCTCTCTCACAATTAACCAACCTTCGGTTTCTCGCCATTAGTCGGAACTTCCTCTCCGGAGAGATTCCGACAAGTCTGGGTCAATTACATAATCTCCGTACTCTTGATCTCAGCTACAATCAGCTCACCGGAGTTATACCTACGACCATTGGTACATTACCTGCACTCTCCAACCTTATTCTCTCCCATAATCGGCTCAACGGTTCAGTTCCATCATTTGTGTCCCAAACCTTAACCCGGCTCGATTTGAAGCACAACGATCTCTCCGGTTCACTTGAACCGGAATCCCTCCCTCCGTCGCTCCACTTCCTATCTCTCTCCTGGAACCGGCTCAGTGGTCCAGTAGACAGGGCTCTTAACCGGCTTGATCAGTTAAACTATTTAGACCTGAGCCTGAACCAGTTCACGGGCTGCATTCCGGGTCGGGTCTTTACATTTCCGTTAACCAATCTTCAACTCGAGAGAAACGCATTTTTGGGACCGGTTCAACCGGCCGGTCAAGTGACGATCCCGACCGTTGATCTTAGCTACAACAGATTGTCGGGTCAAATATCGCCCATGTTCTCAACAGTTCAGAACTTGTACCTGAATAACAACCGGTTCACGGGTCGGGTTCCGGGTAGCTTAGTGGGCCGTTTACTGGCGGCGAGTATACAGACACTGTATCTGCAGCATAATTATCTAACAGGTATTGAGATTGATCCGACGGCTGAGATTCCTTTGAGCAGCTCACTGTGTCTACAGTACAACTGTATGGTCCCGCCCGTACAGACTCCTTGCCCGTTGAAAGCCGGAACCCAGAAGACAAGACCCACCGCCCAGTGTGACGAGTGGAGGGGGTAGCTATCAATTTTGTTATCTTAATTCTGTTTGATTCATTGATTAATTTATAATCTGAATGAAATTATGTATAAATCTTTTTCTAAGTGTTTATATTCTTGTTAGTATTGAATGATAATTATATAGTAGCCAAGGAGTAGTAGTGCTCTCTTCTTTATGTTTCCAAGCACATCTCAGTGAATTGAACTCCATCCACTATTTTATATGTTTGATGGGAAAAAGAAGGATTTCAAAACACCACTACTTGAAGGAGAAGCACCCTTCCTTGTTATTTAATACATTAAGCATATCCAAACCAAGCCTAATTGGATGAATGAATCTTCGGTAGAATCTACACTTTTTACTTCTTGCTATCAACATCAAAGACTTTTAAGTTCAGGATAGTCGTGTTTACCTTATGAACCCACTCTGAAGGAAGATTTGACGGTGGAGTCAAAGCAGTTGAAGAATTCGAGATTGTGGAAGACCTCTCAACAATCGCACTTCAGGGAGTGCGAAGACTTGATCGGGAGATGGGCTTGCATGGAAGTTTCCGGAGACTCAGACGATAGAGAGAACCTGTAATAGGGATGAAGCAATTTTTTGTTTTGTTTTTGTGTCTGTTCGGTTAGGGGTATTCCTCCACGTGTTCATCTGATGAGGAAATCCTGACTGTATTAGAATGATTTCTTATTCCTTAATGAAATTCTTTTAATTTTAAAATAAATTTTATTTTATAATTTTATACTTTTAAATCTTTTAGAAAAACATTTTTGTTTAAATTTATTTTGGTTAAAAATAACAACTAGCATGAACATCACACGTAAGCCAATCAAATATTGTTTGACATAATGAATCAAATTAACTCTTAAATTTGGTTCGAATTAATTCAACTTGAACTAAATTTACAGTTTATGGTAACTATAATAATTTATTATTTTAAGTTAGATTTAATTAGTCTATGTCAAATTTAAAAACTAGATTGAATTGTTGTATCAAATATTAATATTTGATTAATTCATATGTTTTGTTATTATTTTAATTTATATTTAATTAGTTCACATCAAATTTAAGAATTGGATTAAACCGTTGAATCAATAATATTTGATTGGTTAATATGTATTATTCATACCATGGGATTTTCACTATTATTTTTAACTATAGTTCACGAGAAATGATTTTTCTAAAATTTTGAGAATTTTTCAAATCTTAATTCACTTTGATTAGATATTTCTTTAAATCATTCCTAATAAAAAGGGACATTGTCCTTAGTTATTGTAGGATGATAAATCATTTGTTAACTTATTCAATTATCTCAAGTATAGTTTATATTATATCTAATTACTATTGATTGAACTACACTAAATAGACTAGGTCATAAATAGTCTCAAGATATAATAATTCCTATATCGATACCTTAGTAATCTTAGTTCTAAAGATTAATTGTACAACCATTATAATAAAAAATCTGTAGACATATAAGTAATGATTGGGTTTAGTGAACTTATTATTTATTAAGCTCTTATATGTTTATTTAAATATCTCCACACTTTAACACATGATATCAATTACTTTCTTCATAAGAAGGAACATAATGCGTGTTAGTTTTATATTATCATTAAGAATAATATATAAATACAAATTAAATTATATAATTATGATCTCATTGTAATTTTAATTGTATAATAATTATTTCAAGTATTAATTAATCTTTAATAATAATCATCAAAATAATTAACTAAAATACGTAAAAATAAAGAGTGCCTTTATTGATTAAAATAATAATTTCATACATTAAAAGTGTAATCAATTGATTAGTTACAAGGACATAAGCTAATACAATGATAAGCTCAAGCATGCATATGAAATTTATAGTAATGTACGAGCGTAGAGGTGGAAATGAAGAAAAAGAATGAGCAAATTTCAGTTACTTACCACTTTGTATATGTAAACTTGAGAATCATGATATCCTTTATAGATGTTCCTCTTACTAGTTCTGATTCAAGAAGTAAAAGCATATTAACTGATGCTTATTTTCATAAAATAAGAAAATATGCACCAAGTGAAAGAGAAACAACATCTTAAGAAAGTTATTAACTTTTACAAACTCTAAAGTAGAAATAGGCTTATGGAAAAATTCTTCGGTAAGCATTAAAGATACAACTTCTGAATGTTCAAATGTAATGTAAACATATTTAGGAAAGGAATATGTCACTACCCACCTATAAGATAGGGAGAAGTAGTAGGAAATCAAAGTATGCAAAACTATATTGATGTATGACAATGCTAAAAGCATACGGTTCACATTGGAAGCATGCTTTAATAGCACTTTAGTGACCAAATTGAGGTCACTCACTGTTATGTTTATATCTACAAGAAAATTTCAATTATTTAACGCAAACGTTAAACATGGTTAGTGAAATAAGGGATATTGGTCATATTTTGCTATATAAGTAGCAAGTGCAAACTATCATACGATCTTTACCTTAGAGTTAGGAGCACATTAAAATTTTATTTTAATATTATTTTAAAAGACAAAATGTAATGTTTAACAATGAATAAAATTTTAATTTATGAAATGTTTAAATAGTTATTTCAATTATTGAAAATATCAAGATTTCATTAATTACACTATTGTAAATATTTTTTTATTTTAAGAAACTCAACTTAGCCAAATCAACTATTGATGTGAATTCCAAAAATTAGTCCTGAATTATTTTGGGAAGTTAAGATCTTATAACCTCAAAATTTTATATGATTTTGTAGTTCAATTTAAATCTTTCCTTTTGTTCTTACATAAATCTGAAATATTAAGAAATGAAATAATTGCCTAATATTTTTATTTTAAGCCTTGGATTGGAAATAAGAAATTATTGCAACATGACTCTAATATTCTACATAAACCAACTGATAAAAAGTTAAAATTTCATATTGAAGTTACTTTTTGATGCATTTTTTTCGCTACTTGGTAAATCAATTCAGAGGTCAGATTGATTCCTGTTGAAATAAATTATTATCCTTATTACTATGCTTTGTCTTGTAACCTTAAGAGAACGTTGTTAGGAGACAATAACGCAACTCTCTAAATGATCAACCAAATATTAAGAACAAAAAGTACTCTTCAACTTGCACCAACAAATCAGTATGAGAATAAGAAACTTAAAAGTGAAACACACACTATGATTTATGTGAAAAACCCTCCAGTCTAAAGAAAAACTACAGTCCAAACTGACATACAAATTCACTAAACACAAATAAGGATTTACAAATATTGATCTCTCATCCTACAATAACAAGTTATTTCACAAAGTTTTCAGATTGAAATTAAAATTGATGTAACAATCAACAAATACTCAAACCAATCCGAAAAACAATCAATAAAGCATAAGAATACAACACTACTTGCCCCCTCTCAATTTTTTCTCACTCATGGACATTACAGTTGCACTCATATGCAAAACCTACATATTTTTCTCTTTTATATCATGAAATAAGTTTTTATGTACTATGCACAGTCATATACATGACTGTGTAAGTGATTGTGTCTCTTAAGGATCGTCTCAGTCTCAGATGTACACAGTCACAGAGAGATATTTGATAATCACTAACGGTTGTGTATGTCATGAACAAGGTGTGTACATAATCGTGTATGTCTTTACTCTTCACGTGTTTCTTCACATGGTTCTAGAGACTTACACAATTGATCCATATGATCATGTCAGCGAAGACACAAATGTGTGTAATTCTACACGGGTGTGTGTGCTTTCAAAATTAATATACACAACTGTATAAGTTAAGGACATAGGCATGTATCACCTTACATGGTCGTGTCTCTCCCTAGAACTGTTTCATCCAACTTATCTTCACTTTTTCGTCATCCCCACTAACCATAAAGGCATATATGATCATCGAAAGTCTTAAAATAGAGCTGGACACTCCACAATCTCCCCTCCAGCCTAATTATAGGGAATACATATTATTCTCCAACATTTACTTGAGAGACATCCCAATAAACTTACAACATAGTTCATGTTTGCTTTTAGGACAACTTTAGTCAACATATCAGTACCATTCATATCTATA
The DNA here is from genome assembly GCA_029891385.1 of Erythroxylum novogranatense. Taxonomy (NCBI): domain Eukaryota; kingdom Viridiplantae; phylum Streptophyta; class Magnoliopsida; order Malpighiales; family Erythroxylaceae; genus Erythroxylum; species Erythroxylum novogranatense. The sequence goes on along the minus strand of CM057235.1, from coordinate 47,580,338 downwards.
CAAATCTTCTTTAACGCCAATTATTACTCCTCAATCAAAGAACTCAACCAATGATATCTGACATCTATATGCTTTGTGTGGGAATGATATATAGTATTTTTGCTCAAGTTAATAACGCTTTGACTATTACAAAACACTACATGGTCTTATTGCTTCACATCCAACTCTTAAAGGAATATTTTCAGCCAGAGCATCTCTTTACAAGCTTCCACTGTAGCTACATACTTTGCTTCAGTCGTAGATAAAGCCATGCATTTTTGTAGCTTGAATTGCTATAAGATGGCTCCCTCAGTAAACTTTATTAGAAAACCTTATGTGGATTTTTTTTCCATCAAGATCTCCTACATTTGCATCTATAAATTCTTCTAAAGTTGGCTCACCATCACCAAAACACAAATTCTACTTTGACGTTCGTCTCAAGTATCTCATAATCCATTTCACTGCTTCCTAGTGAACATTTCCTAGATTTGACAAGAATCTACTCACCATCCCAATAGTCAATATTTGGCCTTATGCACATCATTGCATATATCAACGACCCTACTGTAGATGAGTTTGGAACAGAGGACATATCTTCTTTCTCCTTTTTTGTTGAGGAACATGCATGTTTATTCAGCTAAAAGTGAGGTGTCAGTGGTGAGCTAACTGGCTTGACATGTTTTATATTGAACCTTTATAGCACCTATTTAATATATCTCTCCTACAATGTCCTACTTTTCCTATTCTGAGTTATATCCATGCCTAAAATCTACTTTGTAGTTCTCAAATATTTCATACCAAAAGATTTAGACAAATCCTCTTTCAAATTTTAGATTCTTCCAACATCTTAACCCACAGTTAACATATCGACAACATACAAAACAAGAATGAGAAAGTTCTCACCTATAAAGTTTCTGAAATACACACAAGCATCGACATAAGTTTGTTTTTAATTATGATATGTCACAAAAGAATTAAAATTTCGATACCACTATCTGGGAGCTTATTTTAACCCCTATAGACTTTTCTTTAACTTGCAGACCAGATTTTTATTACCTTTAGCTTTGAAACCCTCTGGCTGTTTTATATATATCTCTTCTTCCAAATTCCATGTAAGAAGGTTATTTTAACATTCAATTCCTCTAGTTTAAGATCTAAGCAGGCACTCAAACCCAAAACTATTCAAATTGAGGCCATCTTAGCCACTAATGAGAAGATTTCATCAACATCAATGCACTTTTTTTATTGAACTCTTTTACCACTAACCTTGCTTTATGCTTCACCATCTTATCACCATTTTTCTTTATATTGAAAACCTATTTGTTCTTTATGGCCTTTTTACCTTTTGTAAGCTTCACAAGCTTATATATATTATTCATCTTTGGAGAATTCATCTCCTCCTTCGTGGCTATGAGCAAGAGATCTTTATCTTCACAAGATGCAACCTCTTGTACATTCTCAAGCCCCCCCTCAGCAGTAACTAACAGGTATTCTGAACTTGGATACCTTGTAGAAGGCCTTTTCTCTTTTTTCAATATTTGAAGTTGTATTTTGCTAACTGTTGTATCCAATTACTCCTCGTGCTCATTATTCTCTATGACTTCATCTTCAGCATTATTAGGATGTGGTTAATGTAGCTCATCATTACCAAGATGTATTTAATCATCATCAATATGTGTTTTGTTACACACTTCATCTTCTCACCTATAGATTGCTCAATTGTTGAAGAAATTGGTGAATAATTAACAATATCATATGATGAGCTACTTGTCGTATGTCGTAATACTACTAAAATAACTAGATTAAACTATAACTAGCATTAAGTCTAGGTCGATTCCACTTATATTAATTCCAATTACTTTCCTAAATTATCTGTATAAGCCAAACATGAGGTTTTTGGTTTGAAGCAAATTAGAAGATAAAATAAAATTGAATCTATACAAACAAATCAAATTAAACAAAAACAAAGTGATAAAGTTGATGAATGAGTTGAAATTCAGTTCTTTGGTTTAATCTCAGCCTAAGCACAATTTCACAGACGTTGTTGAATTATTGTCTTTATACCTCTCTTAAGATTATTGCTCTTGAACTAACAATAAGCTCTGTTAATTATGGTTTTTCCTTAGATCATAGTTAATCAAGAAGAGCTCATTAATTAACCATAACTGTCAGGAAAGCTAGAACAAACTCTCTAAGTTTATCCGGACAACTACATTACAAATGAAAAAAAAAAACAGATCAATCTAAGTAACAATCACATGAGTTCGAATTATTTAACTTACGCTATGTATTCTCTAATGATTTAATACCGTTAGTTGTCACATATGACCTTTAATAAGACTATTTTATATCACATTCAATTTCTAGCTATAGGTTTTTATGAAAAACAATTCAATAGAGCATTACAATCATTCTCATACAATACCCAATCAATCCATGTAAGATAACATAAGCATTCCAAAAAAAGGTTAAAAAAATGATACAAAACAACAATTTGTTTAATGTGCTCCTCGACCTTGATTGCACATCTGAACCGGTGTTAGGAAAGTTAACCTTCCATCTCTGTCTTCAAGCTCTCACCATCGTCCATCCTCTCCATCGCCACTCTTAGTGTTGAAGAATGAAGAATAACCTAAGAGAAAATAGAATAAGAGTATTGTCAGCTAGGTCTATCCCCAAATGCCTTTCTGTCATCACCCTCCTTTTCTTATGTAGTAAAATTTAGGTTTAAAATTGAGTGACACTTAGACAGGACACATGGGTTTCTCATGTTAATTGTCAGGTGTGAGAGTCATGTAAGGTCATTGCACGGCTGTGCAAACCTCTCACATTCATGCATGGCTCTCTCATGGCCGTGAGAGACCTGTGAGAGATGTTGCATTGGTGTGAGAGGTTTCTCACACCCATGCAATCCAATGTTTGGTCGAGAGACTTCTCCTTCTTTTATTCTTCATTTGACATTCTCTATTACTTCTTCTTCTTTCAATCCTCTTCTTCTTTATGCTCATATTGAAATTAAGAAGATGGCTTCAATGATATGCTTTCAGGTCACTTTAACTTCTGAAAAGTACCTCAAATAAAATATAAGCTAAAGTGAGTATCCGAAGCGTTTCTCAGACATTAATCACCAAGTGTAGTATTAGCCCCGAAATTTTATTTATTTATTTATTTATTTATTTAATTAAGCATGATTAGAGTAATTAAGTAAATTATGTTAGCATTAATTAACTTGACATTAATTAGTATGAATTAGCATATGACATTAAATGAGTTAGGTAATAAATAAATGTGATTAAATGAGTTAGATAGCAAGTATTAAATGTGATAGTTGGTTTAAATAAATTAGAGGTAATTTAATGTGTTAATTGGGCTTTGGGTCCAAATGAAATAAAAGAAAGAAGAGAGGATATATATATGAATTGGGCTTTAATGTAGTAGGGAAGTAAAAGAAGAAAAGAGGAGGAAATGAAGTGGACTTGGGCTTAAGTTAAATGAAAGTAGTATAAGGAAATAAGAAAGGAAAGGAAGGAAGGAGGAAGGAAGGGAAAGGAGTGGGCTTAGGCCTTATGGGCTTAAGTGAGTAAGGAGTTAAAAGAGAAGGAAAGAAGTGAGTTAGTGGTAGGAAAGGAGAGAGTTCTGAAAATTTGAAGAGAGGAAGAGTGAAGTGTCGTGCATGGAGGAAAGGAGGAGAAAAGAAGAAGAGCTTGCTTAGTTCTTGAAGTTCCTTGAGTTTTAGAGGGTGTTTGAAGAAAGTCCAAGAGTTAAAAGTGAAGAGGAAGGCTAAAGCTTCACTTTGAACCAAGAAATCACTTGGTTAAGTAGAGATTCAAGGTAAGCCATGGGTTTAAAGTTGAGTTTTTCCTTGGGTTATTGGTTAGAAAGACTAAAAATGAAGTGGGTTTAGTGATTCTAGGGTTAATTTCATGATTAAAGTTTATGAGATTTCTCAATTTTGAAACCCTAAGTAATATGAGGTTACTTTCTTGTTATGATTAAAGAAGGGCAAGAAAGAGGAGAAGAACAATAAGAGGAAGAACTTCCTTAGGCAAGTTTAAGCAAGGATAAAAGGTGGGTTTCATATTTATCTTTATGCATATAAGCTATAAATGTAAATTAATGCATGACATTAATGAGTTTTGATTACTTGGTGATTGTATTAAATGCTTGTGTTAGTAGTGGTTAGATATCATTAATCATGAGTTTTGTGTAAATGAAAATGATACATGTTGATGATTTGATGATGGTTGAGCTAGTATTGAATGAAATAGCCTAAATGAGTATGAAATTATGATGCTTATAGATGTACATTGTATGATGGCGAATGAAGTTGTTTTGGAGAAACTTGTTAAATGAATATGATGAAAAGCATGAATGATGTATGACAAAGATGATTTCTAAAGGAATGGAAAGTTGGACAAGAACAGTCCAATTTTCTTGTATGATGCATGATTGTTGTGTTATGTGGGCAAGGTATAGTCCCAAGAACCGTCACGTGCACGTCGACCATGAAAGCCTTCGCCCATTTGCTGATTGTGGCATAGGATGATCCAACATTTTGGACTCCTCAAGATTTGCCCATATAGACTCATTAAGTGAGACTATATGGTTGCCAAGAATATGGACTTACCGAGCCATTTGATGTGTTTCATATGTGATAACATGAAAATGCAAGAATTATGAATGTTGAATTGTGAGAAATTATGTTTGTGTATTGATGAAAATTGCATGATGCATGTATTATGATTTATTGAAAGATTGCTAAAAGTATGAATAATTAAATAGACTTGCTTGATATATAAATATAAATGTGTTACCCACGGAGCTAAAGCTCACCCCTCAATTCTCAGAAATGGCGGGATCCAGGAGCGAGCTTAAAGGCATTTACTCCAAGATCTTCTTTTGGTCTTGTATTTGAATTGATTTTGTAAAACAATGCTTTAGTAGCATTTTGAGAATGATATTTTATTTTGAAGTTTCATGTAATTGGGCTTGAAATGCCCACTAAAGCATTGTATGAACACGTCATGATTTGATGAAGATGGAATGAATGAGTTATGATTCAAAAGTGAATTCTAAACCCTAATGTAAAATGCTTGATTGTATGACTTTTGATCTTTGAAGATGATGCATGAGATGGCATGAAAATCATATAGGTAGGCAAATGTCATGAGATTGGGGTTGATGGTCATGTATGTGTAATAAACGCAAAGATATTCCGTTCTAATGTGCTTTGGGCAATGTATGCATGTATGGAACTATTTCTCCTTTGTATAGCTTGAATTTGGAAAGGAAAGAGGAAATGTGGTTGTGTTAGTTGAATTTGAGTGTTGATAAGTCAAATTAGGTGTTCGACATGAGTTGAGGAGTTAAAATATTGAATGAGTGAGTTTGGCATGGAAATGGGTAGGTTCTTAAAGTCATAGCTCGAGTTATATGTCTCTATAACTCGACTTGTGAAGCTTTTGAATAATAAGTCGACTTGTCAGTTAGATAAGTCGACTTGTTTGTCTCGATAAGTCGACTTGTTGGTTATAAGTCGACTTGTTTGTCTCGATAAGTCGACTTATTGGTTATAAGTCGACTTGTTTGTCCCGATAAGTCGACTTGTTTATCAGACAAGTCGACTTGTTCTGCAGATCCATAGATAAGAGTGTTATTTTGGGGATTGTCGAGAGCAGTCAGGGTCCAGGCCTTAGTCAGTGTATGCTCACCACCAAAGTGAGTCAAATAGAGTGTGTCAAGTTAGGGTCTTAGCAAGGCAAGTGTCTCGAGAATGAGCTCCACCAGGGACCACCTTCCGGGACAGTTGGGTCTCGGATCCAACATCTATAGTAAGTTATACGCAGGTTGGGTAACGGGATCCAACAGTTGGGGTCCGGTCTCTGGGTCGGGTTCCGACATCTGTGGTATCAGAGCGAAACCGGGTTTAGGGTTTCCTAGGAACCTTAGTGGGATTGTCTAAGGGTCAAGTCATCATGCATTCTCCTACATGAACAATATGAATTATGTGTATTGTTTTGAATGCATAACATGCAACATTGCTTTCAAATGAGTGAAGTGACTTGTTTCAAATTGACTTACATGAAATGAACTTGTTTTATGTGAACTAAAGATTTTCACTGATTTTTAAATTGAAGGAGTAATGCCGCCTCGAAAGAGAACTCGAGGAGCTCAATCTCGGCCCAGCTCTCAGCACGGGAGTACGGATGAGTCGTGCGTTCGCAGGATCTGAGGACCTTCCCATCTTTGACTCTGGTGCACCAAGTGTGCAACATGAGGCGCCTCCGCCGCCTCCTCCTCAAGTGAACCCTCTGGATCCCCAGTTCTTCCAAGCATTTGCTCAGACTTTCACCTATGCCATGGGCCAAGGAAGACAGACTCTAGTGCCAGCTCCAGTAGAGAAGAGCGGCCAGTATGATAAGCTCCGAAAGTATGGGGCAGTTGACTTTAGCGGGACTACTAATCCCGAGGAAGCCGAAGCATAGTTGAAGAGGACCGAGAGGGTCCTGAATCAGATGGAGTGTACTGATGATGAGAAGCTCGACTATGCAGTTAGCTTCTCGAGGGATGCCCTTGCCTTTGGTGGGAGTCGGTGCCCATGATCGAGGAAATACCTCCGGTACTGACATGGAGGGAGTTCTTAGAGGCCTTCTAGAGGAAATATTTCTCGATGGTCTACATGCAGGAGAAGGCCAGGGAATTCCTGAATCTTACAGAGGAGTTGAGTGTGGCGAGTATGAATTGAAGTTCACTCGATTATCACGGTATCAGCCAATATCGTGGGCCCAGAAGAAGACAAGTCTTAGGAAGTTTGAGGTGGATTGCACCTAGGGATCAGGGAAAGGTGGTAATTCACAACTTCCGTGATTACCGATGGTTGGTTGATCTTTGCTCTTCAAGAGAAGTTAGAGAACATCGAGTGAAGTGACGAAAAGAAAGAACAGGAGCAGTTCTCCAAGAAGGGTATAAGTGCTCCAAGACTGCAAGGAGTACCGAACTCAAGCATACACAGTGAGGTGGGCAGCAGTGGCCCCACTCGAAGCAAGCACCTAGGGCTATGTCGAGGCAAGCTTGAAGTGTATGGCCAGCGCATGGACGATTAGAGAAATCCCGTGTGATCACTGTGGGAGGTTTCACAAAGGGGAATGTCTGCTGAAGATAGGAGCATGTTTTGGCTATGGCCAAAAGGGGCACAGAATCAAGGATTGTCCCAGGCGGTCAAAGCGGGAAGGGTCTCGATCTCGAGGCCCCGGAAGAGCGTAAGCAGTGGCATCTCGTCCGGTCATGATGTGGGCGATTCAGAGCTATAAGGAAGACATATCCGGCGGGGAGACCTAGAAGGGTGGTGGGAGCACCACTTGGGTCTTTGCCATGACTGGGGAAGAAGTCAGAACCGCTCCGGAAGTAGTGACGGGTATGGCTATGCTATTTGACTCTCCTGTTTATGTGTTAATTGATACTGGCTCCACCCATTCATTTGTATCTGCAAGTATGAATATGCATGCTGTATGTCCTGATATTATGGACAATTTTCTGGTTGTTAGTACTCCTTTAGGGAGTAAGGTGGTGATTAATTTGATCTACAAGAACTGTGAGCTCAATATAGACGGTGCTAGACTGGTAGTAGACTTACTACCTCTAGACCTTCAGGGATTGGATGTTATATTGGAGATGGATGTCATGGAGAAATACAAGGCGAAGCTAGATTGTAGCTTGAAGGAAGTAGAATTTGATCTGGAAGATGATCAGAAGATTGTCTTGAGGGGACAGAAGCTGCCGGTCTGAGGATCATTTGGCTATGTTAGTGACAATATGATGAGCGAGGTGTGAGGCCTTCTTGGCGCATGTAGTGGATCCAGAAGTGAATGTGGGCAGATTAAAAGATTATCAGGTTGTCAGGGAGTTTTCAGATGTGTTCCCAGACGAGTTACCGGGGTTGCTGCCGGTGAGGAAAATTGAGTTTGAAATTGACTTGATTCCCGGAACCGCGCCAATTTCGATGCCACCCTACAGGATGGCTCCAGCTGAGTTAAGGGAGCTTAAGGAGCAGTTAGAGGAGTTGTTAGAGAAGCAGTTCATCAGGCCGAGTTCTTTACCTTGGGGAGCTCCGGTCCTGTTTGTGAGGAAGAAGGATGGGATATGGCGCATGTGTATAGATTACAGGAAGCTTAACAAGGTGACAGTTAAGAACAGATATCCTTTGCCTAGAATAGATGATCTGTTTGATCAGCTGCAGGGAGCAAGGGTCTTTTCGAAGATCGACCTCAGATCAGGTTATCATCAACTCCGAATCAGGGAGTCTGATGTTAACAAGACAGCCTTTAGGACCCGTTACGGGCACTATGAGTTTAGGGTCATGCCATTCGGACTGACCAATGCTCCAGCTGCATTCATGGACCTTATGAATAGGGTTTTTCAGGAGTTCTTAGATCAGTTTGTCATAGTGTTCATTGATGACATTCTGGTCTATTCTAAGGATGAAGGAGAGCATGAACGACATCTCAGGATAGTATTGCAGAGATTGAGAGAGCAGAAGTGTATGCCAAATTCAATGATGTGAATTAATTTGCGTGAAGTAGTTTTCCTAGGACATGTGATTTCCAGAGAGGATTCATGTTGATCCAAGGAAAGTAGAAGCGATGGTTAATTGGAAAGAGCCTAAGATAGTAAAAAGAGTGCGGAGTTTTCTAGGCTGGCGGGTTATTACTGGGAGGTTCGTGGAGGATTCTCCATGATATTGCGCCGATGACTAAGTTATTACGGAAGAATCGCAGATTTATTTGGAATGAGAATTGCCGTGAGTTTTGAAGAGCTTAAGCGGCGATTAACTAGTGCTCCCATTTTAATTTTGCCCAATGGAGATCGGGGTATGCACGGGTATGCAGTGATGCCTCGAGAAAGGGCTTGGGTTGTGTGTTAATCTGAGAATGGCGGGGTGATAGCCTATGCTTCACGGCGGTGAAGCCATATGAGTTGAATTATCCGACTCATGATGCGGAATTAGTAGCGATGATTTTTGCCCTAAAGATATGGAGGCACTATCTGTATGGGGTTCAGACAAGGGTTTTCACGGACCACAAAAGCCTTAAGTACATTATGAGTCAGAAAGAGTTGAATTTAAGGCAGAGACGATGGTTGGAGTTGCTCAAGGACTATGATCTGATGATAGAGTACCATCCAGGCAAGGCAAATGTAGTAGCGGATGCATTGAGTAGGAAGTCATCCTTAGCTTATGTTCAGGCAGTTTACTTGCCTCTTTTGGAGCAAATGGCCAAGTTGAAGATCAGTTTAAAGCAGGATGAATCAGATGGTGTTTTTGCTCAATTCAGGGTGAGACCTATCCTTAGGGAGAAGGTTAAGGAGTTGCAGGGCGGGATCTGAAATTAAGTGGTGAGAGATGAAATTCAACATGGTAGCGATCAGAAGTGCAAGTAAGGGATGATGGGCTAATGGTAGTCGAAAACAGGTTATGCATTTCAAATGATAAGACAGTTAAGGATGAGATCATGGATGAGGCACACAATCGCCTTATTCCATGCACCCAGCGACACCGGGATGTCTGAGAGATTTGAAGGAGCATTTACGGTGGAAAGGTATGAAGAGGATGTGGTGAATCGTGGCGGATGTCTAGTGTGTCGACAAGTCAAGGGTGAACACCGGGCACCTTGAGGCATACTAAGGCCATTGTCCATTCCTGAATGGAAGTGGCAAAGGATCACGATGGATTTTCTGATGGGTTTGCCTAGGACCAGCAAGAAGCATGATGCTATATAGGTCATTGTAGATCGATTGACCAAGTCAGCCCATTTTCTGGCAATTAGGCAGACAGATTCATTGCAAGTCTTAGCCAGGAAGTATATTGATGAAGTGGTAAGGTTGCATGGAGTTCCGGATTCCATAGTATCTGACAGGGATCCTCGATTCACATCGAGATTTTGGGGAAGTTTGCAGGAAGCATTAGAAACTAAGCTGAATTTCAGTACGGCGTTTCATCCTCAGACGGATGGCCAGTCTGAGAGGACAATCCAGACTCTAGAGGGGATGCTTAGAGCATGTGTTATGGACTTCAAAGGAGCATGGGATGAACATTTGCCGTTGGTGAATTTACTATAACAATTCGTACCATTCGAGCATTCAGATGGCTCCTTATGAAGCCCTATATGGCAGGAGGTGTAGAACTCCGATATGTTGGGATGAAGAAGGTGAGAGGAAGCTAGTAGGACCCGAAATAGTTCAGATGACAGTGGATAAGATTGATTTGATTAAGCAGCGACTTAAGGCAGCACAGGACAGAATGAAAAGTTATGCAGATGCTCACAGAAAAGAAATGGAATATGCAGTGGGTGACAAAGTGTTCCTCAAGACGTCTCCATGGAGGGGAGTTATGAGATTTGGTAAGAAGGGGAAGTTAAGCCCTCGGTATGTGGGTCCGTATGAAGTTTTATAGAGGATTAGGCCGTTGGCCTACAGGTTGGCATTGCCGCCAGAATTGTCCAGATTCATGATGTATTCCATGTTTCCATGCTGAGGAGGTACAGATCAGATCCTTCTCACATCATTCAGACCTCAGAAGTTCAGCTGAGTGATGATTTGAGTTATGAAGAGGTACCTGTGGCAATTCTGGATAGCAAGGATAAGATCCTCAGGAACAAGACAATCAAGTTAGTCAAAGTCCTGTGGAGGAATCATGCAGTTGAAGAGGCGACGTGGGAGCCTCAGGATGCAATGCAGGAGCAGTACCCACACCTCTTCAATGAAGCAGGTAAGAATTTAGAGGACGAAATTTCTTAAGGGGGGGAGAAATATTAGCCCCGAAATTTTTATTTATTTATTTATTTAATTAAGCATGATTAGAGTAATTAAGTAAATTATGTTAGCATTAATTAACTTGACATTAATTAGTATGAATTAGCATATGACATTAAATGAGTTAGGTAATAAATAAATGTGATTAAATGAGTTAGATAGCAAGTATTAAATGTGATAGTTGGTTTAAATAAATTAGAGGTAATTTAATGTGTTAATTGGGCTTTGGGTCCAAATGAAATAAAAGAAAGAAGAGAGGATATATATATGAATTGGGCTTTAATATAGTAGGGAAGTAAAAGAAGAAAGAGGAGGAAATGAAGTGGACTTGGGCTTAAGTTAAATGAAAGTAGTATAAGGAAATAAGAAAGGAAAGGAAGGAAGGAGGAAGGAAGGGAAAGGAGTGGGCTTAGGCCTTATGGGCTTAAGTGAGTAAGGAGTTAAAAGAGAAGGAAAGAAGTGAGTTAGTGGTAGGAAAGGAGAGAGTTACGAAAATTTGAAGAGAGGAAGAGTGAAGTGTCGTGCATGGAGGAAAGGAGGAGAAAAGAAGAAGAGCTTGCTTAGGTCTTGAAGTTCCTTGAGTTTTAGAGGGTGTTTGAAGAAAGTCCAAGAGTTAAAAGTGAAGAGGAAGGCTAAAGCTTCACTTTGAACCAAGAAATCACTTGGTTAAGTAGAGATTCAAGGTAAGCCATGGGTTTAAAGTTGAGTTTTCCTTGGGTTATTGGTTAGAAAGACTAAAATGAAGTGGGTTTAGTGATTCTAGGTTAATTTCATGATTAAAGTTTATGAGATTTCTCAATTTTGAAACCCTAAGTAATATGAGGTTACTTTCTTGTTATGATTAAAGAAGGGCAAGAAAGAGGAGAAGAACAATAAGAGGAAGAACTTCCTTAGGCAAGTTTAAGCAAGGATAAAAGGTGGGTTTCATATTTATCTTTATGCATATAAGCTATAAATGTAAATTAATGCATGACATTAATGAGTTTTGATTACTTGGTGATTGCATTAAATGCTTGTGTTAGTAGTGGTTAGATATCATTAATCATGAGTTTTGTGTAAATGAAAATGATACATGTTGATGATTTGATGATGGTTGAGCTAGTATTGAATGAAATAGCCTAAATGAGTATGAAATTATGATGCTTATAGATGTACATTGTATGATGGCGAATGAAGTTGTTTTGGAGAAACTTGTTAAATGAATATGATGAAAAGCATGAATGATGTATGACAAAGATGATTTCTAAAGGAATGGAAAATTGGACAAGAACAGTCCAATTTTCTTGTATGATCATGATTGTTGTGTTATGTGGGTAAGGTATAGTCCCAAGAAGAAATCCCGTGCACGTCGACCATGAAAGCCTTTCGCCCGGCTGCCCGATTGTGGCATAGGATGATCCAACATTTTGGACTCCTCAAGATTTGCCCATATAGACTCATTAAGTGAGACTATATGGTTGCCAAGAATATGGACTTACCGAGCCATTTGATGTGTTTCATATGTGATAACATGAAAATGCAAGAATTATGAATGTTGAATTGTGAGAAATTATGTTTGTGTATTGATGAAAATTGCATGATGCATGTATTATGATTTATTGAAAGATTGCTAAAAGTATGAATAATTAAATAGACTTGCTTGATATATAAATATAAATGTGTTACCCACGGAGCGAAAGCTCACCCCCCTCAATTCTCCAGGAAATGAGCAGGATCCCGAGGAGCGAGCTTAAAGGCATTTACTCCAAGATCTTCTTTTGGTCTTGTATTTGAATTGATTTTTGTAAAACAATGCTTTAGTAGCATTTTGAGAATGATATTTTATTTTGAAGTTTCATGTAATTGGGCTTGAAATGCCCACTAAAGCATTGTATGAACATGTCATGATTTGATGAAGATGGAATGAATGAGTTATGATTCAAAAGTGAATTCTAAACCCTAATGTAAAATGCTTGATTGTATAACTTTTGATCTTTGAAGATGATGCATGAGATGGCATGAAAATCATATAGGTAGGCAAATGTCATGAGATTGGGGTTGATGGTCATGTATGTGTAATAAACGCAAAGATATTCCGTTCTAATGTGTTTTGGGCAATGTATGCATGTATGGAACTATTTCTCCTTTGTATAGCTTGAATTTGGAAAGGAAAGAGGAAATGTGGTTGTGTTAGTTGAATTTGAGTGTTGATAAGTCAAATTAGGTGTTCGACATGAGTTGAGGAGTTAAAATATTGAATGAGTGAGTTTGGCATGGAAATGGGTAGGTTCTTAAAGTCATAGCTCGAGTTATATGTCTCTATAACTCGACTTGTGAAGCTTCTGAATAATAAGTCGACTTGTCAGTTAGATAAGTCGACTTGTTTGTCTCGATAAGTCGACTTGTTGGTTATAAGTCGACTTGTTTGTCTCGATAAGTCGACTTGTTGGTTATAAGTCGACTTGTTTGTCCTGATAAGTCGACTTGTTTATCAGACAAGTCGACTTGTTCTGCAGATCCATAGATAAGAGTGTTATTTTGGGGATTGTCGAGAGCAGTCAGGGTCTAGGCCTTAGTCAGTGTATGCTCACCACCAAAGTGAGTCAAATAGAGTGTGTCAAGTTAGGGTCTTAGCAAGGCAAGTGTCTCGGGAATGAGTTCCACCAGGGACCACCTTCCGTGACAGTTGGGTCTCGGATCCAACATCTATAGTAAGTTATACGCAGGTTGGGTAACGGGATCCAACAGTTGGGGTCCGGTCTCTGGGTCGGGTTCCGACATGTAGCATATCAAATAAATTACATTTAAACACATACCAAGTTCCCCATACTTAGCTTTTGACCGTCCTCAGACAAATCGTCAAAATCAAAATCACAAATCAAAACTTTACTCATTTTTCATATTTCCTAAGAGTAGATAACCATAAGTAAAGATGAATGACTTTTAAAATCTATATCAATAACTCAACATTCAAAGCTTTTACTTATGATTAATCAATATTCATCACCCTTATAAATTGACTAATAGAGGTAGACTTGGACAAAAGGTGTTTAAACAAGATATTTCCATAGGTACAGTCAAACACTGTTCATAATCACAACAATCTACAACTTTGCATATCATTTTGTTTCTCCACCACTAAAAGTCACAAGCATCATTATGAATCAACAAACTTTTCTAGGGTTGTAATGTGAGTAAGGGTAAGGTGAGATATATTTTGGGTAACGTAGCATAAAATCTATCAAACTAGTGAAGCGAAAGAAACACTGAATGAGACATCAAGCGCACAAGTTAACATTTATTCAAAATTGGGTACAGTCTGCCATGAAAAATGCAACAACTATATTTCCTAAATCGATTAAGCTCTCATACCATAAACCAAATGAATATAACACAAAAAAATATGCCCCAACCAAAGTAACATCCTCCTCATATGAAATATATTCAAACACCTAATTAATACAACTGAAGGAGGATAAATTATTAATTAACAACCTTTTCGCAACAATCGTATTTCCTCTTTACAAATTTTATTCAAGTTAACATTTTTCTTTTTTTTTCATGAATATAAAAGTGATAGAAGCTACATCAACATATGATTCATAACATAGAACTTTAACAACTATAACAACCCACTTGTATGCATACCCTCACACTTAGGCTTTTATACAATCACATTCATCAAGAATTAACAATTGCTCCATAAGCTTTAGGGCTTGGGTAGGGCATTTGGTTAGGTGCATGTAATGTGGTTTATACAAAAGAAAAGGCTAATAAAGATCAAAGGAGGTTAGCAAAGGAAAAATCACATAAACAGGTACGCTATTTTACTAATATAGCTCGTAATCAACAAAGAATGACCAATCATTATCATAAAAATGCATGTGATAAAAATGAATTCTCGAAAAGAAAAATCAATGCAAAGTAAGGACGTATATGTCATAAAGGTCACACAAAACAAAGACAATAAGACTGATATAAATGTGTCAGTCTAATACTACTCAAAACCTCACTAGCTTTTGTCTACTACTAATCACCGCTCTTTTAAAGAATAATGCACATTAACTAATCACAAGAGCAAATGTACATGTTAAGGTTGCCATGAATTTTTCTAGTCAATTCATAATCTACTTATGACTAAATAATCTTAAAAGTAATAGAAAACAAGAAAATTTTTCGATTTTTTTCATTTGATTTTAAAAACTGCCTAAGAAGTCACATAAGCAACAATTAAGCTCAAAACATGCATAAAAGCTAATATCAAACTAAGATCTCCACCCCCACAATTAAAACTTACATTGTCCCCAATGTAACATCAAATGCAAGAAATGGGGCATTCAAGGAAAATAACAATTGCGAAAATGTAAAGAGACAGAAATTAACTTCCCTCAGATTACCTTCCAAGCAACATCTTTGTTTACCATTGTTTGCTCGACTTTATTTTACTCAGTCTTCATAATGAGGGTTTTCTAACCCTATCACTTCCACATCCTCCATTTGGAATCCTTCATAGAAGGGTTTTAGTTGATATCCATTGACTTTGAATTTCTTATTAGTCTGTAAGCTTTCAATTTCAACTACACCATATAGAAACACATTAGTAACAACAAAAGGTCCAATCCAATAGGAACACAATTTACCTGGAAAAAACTGAAATCGTGAATGGTCGAGAAGAAGTTTTTGCCCAAATATAAAATTCTTCCTAACAATCTTCTTATCATGATATCATTTCGTCTTGTCCTTGTAAATTTTTATATTCTTATAAGATTCAAGTCTAAGCTCTTATAATTCTTACAGTTGTAGTTTCCTCTGTTCATCCACTGTATCCTTCTTCATATTGCATTGCGTAATGGCCCAAAATGCTTTTTGTTCAATTTCTACTGGAAGATGACACAATTTTTCGTAATTAGTCGATATGGAGACATATCAATCGGTGTCTTGTATGCAGTCATATATGCCTAAAAAGCATCATCAAGTCTCTAACTCCAATCTTTACGATTTGGGCTCACCATTTTCTTAAGAATGGACATGATTTCTCTATTTGACACATCTGCTTGCCCGTTCGTCTATGGATGATAGGTCATAGACACTTTATGAGTGACAAGGTACTTCTTTAAAAGGTTTTTCACTAATTGATTGCAAAAATGAGTACTCCTGTCATTAATCAATGCTCTCGGGGTTCCAAACCTAGCAAAAATGTTATACTTGACAAATTCCGTAACAACCTTAGAATTGTCAGTCTTAGTGGCTTTAACTTCGATCCATTTAGAAACATAATCCACAGCCAACAAAATATAAACAAAATCAAAAGAAGAAGGAAATGGTCCCATAAAATCGATGCCTTATACATCAAAATTTTCATCTGTATATATTGGAGATGGAGGCCTTTGATCTCAATAGGATAAATTACCCTATTTTTGGAATTGCTTATATGCTTTACAAAACATATAGAAGTCTAAAAAAATATATGATCAATAAAAACCACATTCAAGAATTTTCTTAGCAATTCTATTAGGCCAAAAAAGACCACCATAAGCATACAAATGA
Organism: Erythroxylum novogranatense; assembly: GCA_029891385.1. Lineage (NCBI taxonomy): Eukaryota > Viridiplantae > Streptophyta > Magnoliopsida > Malpighiales > Erythroxylaceae > Erythroxylum > Erythroxylum novogranatense. The sequence continues at coordinate 47,564,027 of CM057235.1, read as the reverse complement.
CAAAATTTTCAAAATTGATTCATATTTATATTTATGCACACATCTCCTACTCGTTTGGTCAGAACAACACTTCTACAATTGAGGATCATACCAAATTTAATATTTTGACTCACTCTTTATCCTGTTCTGTTTAGCCTTACTCAAGTCATTAGGTATCTCATGGTTCACTAGATAATTCACATTTTTATCATACCATGGAACCTTACTTTGAAGTGTTAGTGATTGCTCATCCAGAAACAATTCTTGCAATGGTATTGATTCATCCTCCTTCACCACTCGACTCAAGTGATCCACGACTAAATTCTCTACAACTTTCTTGTCTTTGATCTCCAAATTGAACTATTGAAGTAGAAGAATCCATCTAATCAGCTTTGGTTTCTCGTCTTTCTTCGATAAAAGGTATGTTAATGTCACAAGATCAGAATACACAATCACTTTAGAACTAAGAAAATAAGGTTTAAATTTATCCAAAGAAAACATAATAGCTAAAAGCTCTTTTTTAGTGTTGGAATAGTTACATTGAGCTAGATTGAGTGTTTGGGAAGCGTAGTAAATAACATAAGTTATCTTTCCACATTTTTTATCAAAGACTTCACCCACAAAAAATTGCTCGCATCATGCATAAACTCAAATGGTTGACTCCAGGTAGGTGGTTGAATGGTTGGTGCTGAAGTTAAAAGTGCTTTCAACTTGTCAAATGCTTCCTTGCACCCCTCATCAAATTCAAATGTTACATCCTTTTGTAACAAATGAATGAGTTTTGTTGAAATCTTACCAAAGTCCTTGATAAACCCGCGATAAAAACGTGCATGGCCAAGAAAAGAACGAACTTCATACACATTTATAGGGTGGAGTAAATTTTGTGCAATTTCTATCTTAGCTTTATCGACTTCAATTCCTTTAGCTAAGATTACATGTCCCAAAACTATTCCTTGTTCAACCATAAACTGACATTTTTCAGAATTGAGAATAAGATTAGTTTCGATACAATGTTCAAGTACACAATTCAGATTATCCAAGCATGCATCAAATGAATCCCCATAGACAATAAAATCATCTATAAAGACCTCAATAATGTGTTCAGCATACTCAGAGAAAATACTTACCATGCATCTTTGAAAGGTGGTTGGGGCATTACAAATTTCAAATAACATCCTTCTGTAGGCATATATACCAAATGGGCATGTTAAATTTGTTTTCTCCTGATCGTTTGGAGTTATCATGATTTGATTATATCCTAAATACTGATCCAAAAAACAATAGTAAGATTTTTCCTGCAAGTCGTTCAAGCATATGATCGATGAATGGGAGTGGAAAGTGATCCTTGAGTGTAGCAACATTCAACTTCCTGTAATCGATGGAAACTCACCATCCATTTTGAATTCTTGTAGCCACAAACTCATTATTTTCATTCTTCACCACGGTAATCCCAATTTTCTTCGTTACTACTTGGATTGGACTCACCCATTTACTATATGAAATTAGATAACTTATACCAACATCAAGCAACGTTAAGATCTCCGTCTTTACCACTTCTATCATCGGAGAATTCAACCTTCTTTTTGATTCTCTTAATAGTTAGATCCTTCTTCCAATAAAATTCGATGCATATATGTCGAAGGGCTAGTCCCTTTGATGTCGGCTATGGTCCACCCTATAGCTGTGATGTGGTCCTTAAACACTCAAACGAGCTTTTCCTTTTGAAATTTGGTTAAATTCTTGCATATGATTATTGGAAGTGTTTATCCTTCTCCCAAAAACACATATTTCAAGTGCTCCAATGATTGCTTCAATTCAATTATAGGTGCCTACACAACCGAAGGTAAATATTTCATATTAGATATTGGCAATTCGATATTTTGAAATACATATATTTTTGGTATTAGTTGCAGTGATTATAGTGCTAGCACAATTTCTTCCATTTCATCTATAATGAGCAAGTTAGAATTTTGCAACATGTTTTCTGTTAAACTCACACAGAGAATGAATTCTAACTCATCTTTACCATCCATGTCAAAATTTTTTAAAGAAAAATGATTAATGACACCAATTGACAAAATAAAATGAACATCACTAGGATACCTCATAGCTTGAAAAATATTAAAGCGAACAATTTCACCGTTAAACTCCATAGTCAATATTTTTGCATCCACTTCGATGTTCGTCTTTGATGTCTTAAAAAATGGTCAACCTAGAAAGATAGATGCAGAATTAGATGAAGGCTCTCCCTCCATGTTCAACATACAAAAATCAGATGGGAAAACCAATTTGTTAACCTGCACTAAAACATCCTCTACAACCCCTTCAAGATAACCATTAGATCTATTAGCCAGTTGAATTATAACACATGTTTATTTTGACGATCCCAAATTCAATGAAGTATAAATGGAATATGACATAACATTAATTGAAGCTCCTAGATCTAAAATTGGTTTTTCAAATCGGGTATCACCAATTTTGCAGGGAATTGTAAACGTACCTAGATCCTTACACTTTAGAGGTAAAAGCACTTACATTCTCTTTTGGTTTTACAATTGTTTGAGAAGCAAGCTTACCTGAATTCTAATTCTCCAATTGGATCATCCAATAGCTATATAACTTAGTTGATTATCTAGATTCTGGATGCTAGCTCTTGTTTATTTTTGGAATTGTATGGTATTATTATGGAGTTGAGTGGTATTATGAGTTAACGTTTTCATCATTTTTTCCAGTGAACGTACTGAACTTGATGGTTGAGCTTGTCTTTGATATGGTTGTTAATAGGAACCTTGTTTTTTTCCTTGCTACCCATATGTGTTGAATGGAGGATTCTTCCATCTTGAGTTCTACGTGTATGGGTAACTAGGATTCCTTTGTGGTTGACCCAAAAAGCTTCCAAAAGCATTCACTTGTTCTGTAGATTTATCCTACAAAGTTGGACATATATCAGTGGGATGTTGTGCCATTGTGCAAATTCCTTATGCCTTGACTTGTTGAGCTCCACTTACAGCTATTTGCCTAACCAAAGATATGAACTCAACTATCTGTCGCTCTAATGTAGCAGTACTAACTTCATTAACCTTTAATGGTTAGGCATCCTCTCAAATACTGAATTGTTGGAAGCTAACAACCATGTTAGAAATGAGATTTTTGGCTTTAGTAGTGCTTCTCCACTTGCTACATCTACCATATTTCTTTCTTATGGTAAAAGCTCCTCAAAGAAATATTATATCAAGAGTTGCTCACTGATTTGATGATAAAGGCAGTTAGCAAACAACCTCTTGAAACATTATCAGTACTCATATAATGTTTTCCCATAATGTTGTCGAACTGCACAGATCTCCTTCTGAATATTTGTAGCTCAAGACATAGGAAAATATTTCTCTAGAAAAAGTCTGCATCTTATTCCAAGTGATAATTGATCCAGAGGGTAACTAATATAGTCAATCCTTAGTAATGTCTCCCAACGAGAATGAGAATTCTTTCAAATTAATATACTCGTTTTGTACCCTAGCTAGCTGACAGTGCGTGTCGAGTGCACTACAAAATTTACCTGACTCTATACACTAAAATTTGTAGTTGTGGTAAGTTGGGATCAAATCTACAGGGAATGTTTGGTTAATTTTCGTAATGAAATTAATTGATGCAAAGAAAATAAATAGGGGTTTTTGTGTTTCAAACAATTTAGAAAATTAAAGTAAAAGTAAACTGTCGAAAATAAATTAAAACAAATAATCGAAAATGAGAAAAGTGACAAGTATAAGTAAGGTTCAGTTCTAGGGTCAATCTCGGCCTAAACACAATCAAGCATATTCCTTCATTCTAAAGTCTTTACAATTCTTTTCGGACTATTGGTTTGAGACTAATAGAACGCTCTACAAATCTCAGTTTTCCCTTAGGTTGAATTTAATCAAGATACGATCATTAATTAAACCTAACTATCGAATAACTTAGGATACGAATTTTAGATTTAATTTGGTAGTCGCATTACGAATTGGAAAACGATCAATATAGGCAGTAACCTCACACGTTCGGGTTATCTAACATAAGTTATGTTGTTCCTAACGATTAACGATCCTTAGATGCTACTCACACAATCAAAAACTGAGTACCGTCAGTTATGACGAATGCAACATTTACATTTCACGACATCATTCAACTCTCATACACATGCCACATGAAGTATATACCAATCCGAATGAATCACTAATACAATTTATGCCAATGAAATAAAAAAAGTGAAACCTTCCAAGCCAACCTCTACCTCATATTCACATACTCACTTAACTCAACCATTACAACTCTAGGAAGATGCATGAATCATAAACAACTTTTCAACACATATGCAATTCTTCCTTGATACATTTATTTTAAATAATTTTTTTTCTTTTTTTTTCTTTCCTTCCTTGTAAAAATTAAAACAAACTACATCAATATGGGAATTTTGATAATAAGACAAAAAATAATATCCCAACAATATAACCAATCCTCACATATGTACACCCCCATACTTAGAATTTTGCACATCCACAAACTCAATAGTCACAAATGTTCCACTAGCTTTATAACTTGGGTAGGACATTTGGTTAAGTTTAAAAGCATAAAATGTGGTTTGTATAAAAAGAAAGGTTAAAGCTCGAAGAGGTTTATCAAGGAAAAAATCATGTTAATAAGATAGGTTATTTGGCCAATATAGTTTATGAAAAACAAAGAATGCCTAATCATATCCATGTTAATGCATGTGATAAAAATGTGGTCTTGAATAGAAATTCAATGCAAAATCAGGATGTACATGTCATAAAGGTCTGTAACATCCCATTGCTAGTGAAAAGGGTAGAATGGTAAATGTGAGTGGTTTATGAGAGTTAGTGATGCACTTCCATGTTCATGCATGATATGCCATACACTTACACATAAATAGTGAATTTATTTGCATATGAAAATAATTGTACATGCATTCATGAATAATTCCGGGTATAATTGGAATGATTTGAGAATCTTGAATGTTATTACATTGAAAATTTTATGAGTTAGTGAAATCTTGATATTTTGTATATTGGTGGAAATATTGTATTTGTATATGTTGGTGAAGTTATGGAGTATTGAGGAAGATATATTTATAGTAGGGAACAAGAAATAATTAAATGAAGATTTGGAGATAGTTGAGTTGCAAAGATGATGTGGTATTGGAAAGAGGAGAACTAAATGGAGTTAGTTCCAAAAAAGAAACTAAGTTAGAGTTTAATAATTAAGAAAGTGACATGTGTCACTTAGACCTTGTACTCTAGCTAGAATTAGGTAACTATTCCTTGAGAGTTGACAGGTTAAGTCTTGTCCAAGTCTCTTCTTTATTCTCATCTTTCTAAAACTTCTCTCTTCGAAACACAGAGTTTTCCATCAAAATCTCTTCCAAGGGACTTCTGTGTTCTTTCTTTCTTTCACCAACCTTACTTTGCCATTTGTGTCATCTACTCTAAGGAAAAACCAAAAGCTGATCGTTTCACTCAGCGAAGTATGAGAACGTGTGGAGTTTAGGGCTTGAAGATTTTGGGGGTTTTCAGCAGGTAAGTGTTAGAGAAATCTCTTGCTGTTAGGGATTTGTGAAATAAAGTTGATAGATTATTGTTATCTACATGAAAAATGCACTTTGTGTGTTTGTTCTTAAATACTGGGCAGTTGGGGAGAAATAAATTCAGTTATGGTGTTAAATTAGCTTTGAGAAAACTTTTGGTGTTTGGTGACGTAAAGTGTTGAAAGTTAGAAAGTCTGGAAAATTTCTCACTGAGTATGCTTCAGTATTTTAGCCATAACATTTTCTGTGGTTGTCCAAATGAGATGATTCTTGATTCAAAGTAAATTAGGAATATATGGCTACAATTTTTATGAAGACATTAAATTTCATTTCTATCTCTAAGAGTCTCAAAAGTTGTCTCGAAGTTGAGAACTGGGTGCAGGATGTTGAGAGTTGAGCGAAAATTCGTGTTCCAACTTCGGGAGGAAATATGGACCTGATTTAGATAGATTTTGATAAAGTTTCCTTCTAAATAGTTGTATATCTTTCTTTTATCTTTCCAACGGTATAAAGTTTGTAAATTTTAGATATCGGAGTCAAAAGTTATGATTATTATAAGTGGAGATGTTATGAAAGAAAAGCAGACGATAGAAATGAGACGATAGAAAAGCAGACGATGGAAATGAGACGATAGGAAAAGCAGACGATGAAAATGAGACGAAGGAAAAGCAGATGATGGAAATGAGACGAAGAGAAACGTAGAAGATGGAAATGAGATGAAGGAAAAGAAGACGATGGAAATGAGACGAAGGAAAAGCAGACGATGGAAATGAGACGAAGGAAAAGCAGACGATGGAAATGAGACGATAGAAACTCAGACGAAAGCAAGAACTGATTGGAGTCTTTTGGTCATAACTTTTTCTCTAGACCTCCAAATGACCTGATTTTTGAAGCATTGGATTCCTAACACATTTCTTTATCCCTCCACAAAAAAATTTATGGTCTTTGGTATTAAATTGGAAACGATTGACTGAATCAAAGTAAGGATACCAGTGGAAGGAGTATGAATTGGATATTTTACTGAATGTATCTCAGTATTTTGATGATATCTTGGTCTATAGGGTTCCAATTGAGGTGATTCTTGATTTTTAATGAACTAGAGTAATAGGTCTACAAATTATATGAAGGAGCTAAATCTTGATACGGTCTCTAAGATGTTCAATTTCTGGATGGAAGTCGGATGTAATACAATGTTTTGGAGAGGAATAGTCCAAAAATGTTTGAGGTACATCCTTGAAACTACTGAACCAAATTGAGTGATGTTGGTGTTAATAGAAAGATAAAACATAGAGGAACACTTTTCTAAGAGAAAGTAGGCTCGAATTATGCAAGTTTTGCCTTCTAATTAAACATGAACAGTGGACCCGAAAGTTAGAGTTTGGGGAAAGATCTGAGATGGTTCATTAGACTATGAAATTGGATTCAAATGGCTTATGGAGGTTTAAATCCCACAGAATGAGGCTAGTTAAGTGAGTTTTGATAGTTGAATGTCTTGTGATGAAATTGATGGATTGATAATCGGGATAGTCATGAATATGCATTGTACATATTTCATCTCATTCATGTGCATTATTAAACACTTATGATTGTTCAAATTATGATATATGTATATGTTATTTGTTATAGAGGAGCCACTGGAACGTCAACCTCCAGACGTTGCTGGATCTTCCAGGCATTAGCTTCGGGAGAAATTAGTGAGTAACCTAGTTGGTTCCTCAATTTCTGATAGTTAAATGCTTTGTGTGAACTGATTGAAATTGTGAATTGCATGATTATGTGAACGATTAGGATTGAAATGCCTGTTTTTGACAGAGTGCATGTGACTGTTACATGATTCTGAAAATTGGAATAAATGGGCTTATACAGCCATATGACTACGAATTATTGGGCATATGCATTTCATACATAAATGCATGAACAGATAACGGATGTTGTGAGCAAAGTCGCCATTAATACTGAAAAGAGCCTTGAGCTCGAAATCATCATTTTAACCGAGCCTCGAGCTCGAGGGAGTTAGTGCATCTGCATGAGGGCTCTCCTACTCCCTAGACGCGCTCATCGATCATCGCCATGAACAAGCGCTTGGTCACAACACTGAAATAAACTGGAAATGAGTCACATAAGCATAGCATACAATTGTGTTATCTGATTGGTGATTATTACTGAGTGATGTGATGGCATGAGAAATTGAAAATGATATATATATATATATATATATATATATATGAAATTTTGAATGTGTATGATGTCTTGTGTCTGTGATTTGCGTGATGCATGAATTGAGTGAACCATCGATGATGGTTTCTCATTGAGTTCGCAAACTCACCCAAAATTGCAATTATTTTTCAGGACTGATAGACTAGATTCCTAGCTCCAGAGAGAGACTTTTCCTGCCGTGTGAGCGTGTGGCAAGAGAAGCGATGGCACACAGGTCGGTTAGCTGGGATTGATTTTGAGGATGACATATTATAGACTTTTGTATCAGTTTCCTTTTTGGGAGTATTGTATTTAGACCGTAAGGAACTGATAGACTTGTCTATATTTCTGGTTGATATTATGAAATAAGAGCAAGCATTATGGTTTTAAAATATTATGATTTTGTAATTGCGGTTTCATGTGTATTGATGCCATGTGGATTTTAGTATTGATCGAACGTAGTGCATTCTCGTCGTAGGATATGTATCGAAATGACCTAAGGGTGTCCCGGTGTATACTCTATGGTAAGGAGGCGCTACAAGGTCACACATCATCAAAAGGCAATAAGACTGATATAGATGTGTCAGTCAGATAAGGCTCAAAAATCTCACCAGCTTTGTCTACCATTAATCACTACTCTTCTAAAGATAATGCACATTAACAAACCACAAGAGCAAAAGTACATGCCAAAATTTGCTATGGATTTTACTAATCAATTCGCACTTTAATTAGGATTAAATAATCATAAAAGCAATAGAAACAAGAAATTTTTTGAATTTGTTCGTTTGATTTTGAAAACCACCTGAGGAGTCACGTAAGCTACGATTAAGCTAAAAAAAATGCATCAAAACTAATGCTCCCCACCCCCACACTTAAAACTTGCATTGTCCTTAATGTAAAATCAAATTCCAGAAATGGAGTAACTAACAAAAAAATAACATAAGCAAAAATGTAAAAGACAGAAATTAACTTTCCTTGGGTTACCTCCCAAGTAGCGCCTTTGTTTAATGTCGTTGGCTCAACCTCCAGTTGCATGCTTTAAGTGACACCAGTCACATCCTCCAGCATCAACACCTCCAAATCGTCTGTTTGGAAGCCCTCATAATACGACTTCAAGCGATGACCATTCACTCGAAATGTCTTGTCAGTTTTGAGACTCTGTATCTCCACTGCACTAAAAGGAAAGACATGACTGATAACAAATGGACCAACCTAATGGGAACGCAACTTACCAGGAAAGAGCTTGAGTTTGGAATGATATAGTAACACTTTCTGGCCCATGAAGAAACTCTTCCTCGAAATCATCTTATCATGAAAAGTTTTCGTCTTCTCCTTATATATCACTGCATTTTGATATGAATCATTCTTCATCTCCTCCAACTCCTGAAGCTGCAACTTCCTATGCTCTCCCGCATCATCCAAGTGCATGTTGCATCTTTTGATAACTCAATATGCCTTATGTTGTAATTCCACTGGAAGATGACATGGCTTTCCAAGCACTAGTCTGTATGGCGACATTCCAATTGGTATTTTGTAAGCCGTCCAATAGGCCCACAATGTATCTTCTAGTCTTACGCTCCAATCCTTCCTATTGGGTTGCATAGTTTTCTCCAAGATGAACTTAATTTCTCGATTCGAGACTTCAGCTTGCCCGTTGGTTTGAGGATGGTAAGCAACATAAACTTTGTGCGTGATACGATATTTTCTAAACATTGCTTCCATCACCCTGTTGTAGAAGTGGGTTCCTCTGTCGCTAATGACGACTTTTGGTATCCCGAACATAGAAAGAATGTTAGCCTTAACAAAATCTGCAACAACCTTAGCATCATTAGTCCTAGTGACTTTTGCTTCCACCCATTTAGAAACATAATCAACCGCAAGCAATATATAAACAAAGCCAAAAGATGGAGGGAAAGTTCCCATAAAATCAATGCCCCACATGTCAAAAATTTCACAGAAAAGTAAAGGTGTTTGTGACAATTGATCTTAATGGGACAAGTTACTTGACCGTTGGCATTTATCACATGATTTGCAGAAGATATATGCATCTTTGAACAATGTTGTCCAGTAGAAGCTACTCTCCAGAACTTTCTGAGCTGTCTGTTTTACTCCAAAATGTCCTCCGCAAGTGTACGAATGGCAAAAGGCTAAAATTGATGATGATTCATCATTCGGTACACACCTTCTAATAACTTGATCCGCACAGCATCTCCAAAGATAGGGGTCATCCCACACATAGTACTTCGCATCACTTCGTAGCTTATCCCTCCCAACAAGTAATTCGTTAGTTACTAAAAAATTGACGATGTTTGCATACCATGGTGATGTCGCATCGGCCAAAAACAATTGCTCATCCGAAAAGCTTTCTCATAGAGGGATATCATCTTCTTCCTTTATCAAATGACTGAGATGATCTGCCACCACATTTTCTGGCCCCTTCTTACCTCTGATCTCTAAGTCGAATTCCTGCAGGAGGAGAATCCATCTGATCAGTCTCGATTTTGCTTCTTTCTTTGTGAGCAAGTATCGCAAAGTTGCGTAGTCAGAATAAACAATCACTATGGCATCAAACAAATACGATTGAAATTTTTCCAAAGTAAAAACCACAGATAACAATTCTTTTTCAGTAGTGGAATAATGCAATTGAGCTGGATTTAAAGTCTTTGAAGCATAGTAAATAGTACGTAAAGCTTTTCCCACTCTTTTTCCTAGAACCGCCCCCATCACATAATCGTTCGCATCACATATAATCTCGAATGGGAGGTTCCAATTTGGTAGTTGAATCACCGGTGGGGATGTCAGAAGCTCCTTGAGTTTGTTGAATGCTTATTTGCACCTCTCGTCGAACTCAAAAGAGACATCTTGTTGAAGAAGCTTGCACAGTGGTGCGACTATTTTCAAAAAATCCTTGATGAATCTTTGATAAAAACCTGCATGTCCCAGAAAAGAACGCACTTCCCTCACAATAGAGGGGTAAGGTAAAGAAGAAATGATATCAACTTTAGACCTGTCTACTTCAATACCCTTAGAAAATATCACATGACCTAGAACTATACCTTGGTCCACCATAAAATGACATTTTTTCCAGTTTAACACAAGGTTAGTTTCTATACATCGTTCTAAGATAATGGCAAGATTCTCAAGACATTCATCAAAAGAAGATCTATACACACTAAAATCATCCATGAATACCTCAATAATCTTCTCAACAAAAAAAATGCTCACCATACATCTTTGAAATGTGGCGGGTGCGTTACACAATCCAAACGACATCCTTCGATAGGCAAATGTATCAAATAGGCATGGAAATGTGGTCTTCTGCTGATCTTCCGGTGCGATCGGGATCTGAAGATAACCTGAAAAGTCATATAAAAAGCAATAATAGTCATAACCAGCCAATCTCTCAAGCATTTGATCGATAAAAGGAAGGAGAAAGTGATCTTTACGAGTAGCAGCATTCAGTTTCCTATAATCAATACATAGTCGCCACCTGGTTTGCACTCGGGTGGAAATCAACTCACCTTCCTCGTTTGTCACAACGCTGATTCCAGACTTCTTTGAAACCACCTAGACAGGACTTACCCACTTACTGTCAGAAATCGGTTAGATAACTCCAGCATCGAGAAGCTTCAGTACCTCCTTCTTCATAACTTCCATCATTGGAGGATTCAGTCTACGCTGAGCTTGCCTTGTAGATTTTGCATCATCCTCCAACAAAATGCAGTGCATGCATATGAAAGGGCTTATCCTTTGGATATCTACGATGGTCTACCCGATGGCCTTCTTATGCTCCCTCAGCATTCGAACCAGCCTCTCCTCTTGAGTTGAAATCAACTCTGCCGAAATGATAACTGGGAGAGTCTGTTTATCTCCCAAATAGGCATACTTCAGATATGTAGGAAGTGACTTCAATTCCAACTCTGGGGCCTACACATCAGAAGGTAACAACTTCTGGTAGGCTTCAGGTAGTTGAACAGAAGCCAAATCATACCTTTTTGAAGAGCTCTCTAATGAGTTCAAGGTGGTTGTCATTTCCACAAGCTCGTCTCCCATCTCAACATTAGTGTTGGCTTCCAATTCCATATCCTCGGTTAAAGCTATTGGCAGATGATCCCTGTAACTTACTTTAAGCATTTCTTGCACCAAAGGATCGATCACATCAAAAGAAAAAACACAATGATCATCAGGAGGATGTTTCATGGCATCAAAAATATTGAAATGAATTACTTCCCCATCAAATTCCATTGTGAGGGTACCTTTACGAACATCTATCTTAGTTTGAGCCGTATTAAGGAATGGTCGCCCTAACAAGATAGGTATCAGATTGCATGAGGTGTCATCATTCATATCCACAACATAAAAATCTACAGGGAACATTAACTCATTCACCTGCACCAAAACATCCTCAACCACACCATCAGGATAAGCATTAGTTCGATCCGCCAATTGGATGACTACATTTGTTTTTTTCAAAGGGCCCAAATTCAAAGAAGCATAAATCGAATGAGGCATCACAATAATAGAAGCACCCAAATCCAACATTGCTCTACTGATCACAGTATTACCAATTTTGCAAGGAATAGTAAACATACCTGGATCCCGACATTTTGGAGGCATCTTGTTTCTGAATACTGCCGACATATTCTCACCCATCATCACTTTCTCATCACCCGTCAATTTCCTCTTATGTGTACATAGTTCTTTGAGGATTTTGACATACCTTGGCACTTGATTTATTGCTTCGAGCAAAGGTATGTTGACTTCTACCTTTTGAAAAGTCTCCAATATCTCTTTATCCTTGTCCTCCTTGTTTGATCTCGTTAATCTGCTCGGAAAAGGTGAAGGGTTAGTTTTAATAATATTGGGAATTTCGACATTTACCTTCGTACTTGATGATGATGAATTTTCTTCCTTTTTCAATTTCTTCTCAATCTCTTCCTTGGTAGCAATCTTTGTTGGGATTCTTTTGGTGCCTTCAATCTCCTTTCTGCCTCTCAGGGTTATGGCACTGACATTCTTAGGGTTCACCTCGGGTTGCGATGGCAATTTTCCTCCACTTTGTAATTCTAGGCGATTGAGCCTTACTACCAATTGACTCATTTTGTATTCCATGTTTTGTTGGCTTGCTTACATATCCTGTTGAAATTGTAAATTATTAGCAACAAGTTTGTTAACAAGTTCTTTTAAAGATGCACCTGCACTTGAAGAAGAAGCTCTTGTGCTCCTTGTTGCCTTGGTTGAAACCCTGGTAGCCCTTGCAGCCGATTCTGGAAGTGATTTTGCTGTCGATTCCCTCCATAACTCAAGTTGGGGTGATCCCTCCAACCTGGGTTATACGTCTGCGAGTATGGGTTGTATTGGTTTGGGAATTTCCCTCCTGCAGCTTTCACGTGCTCCATACTCCCTTCTTGCAAAGCTAGGCACTCGTCAGTTGGATGAATTGTGTTTGAACATATCTCGCATGCTTTCACTTGTGCCTGTCCAACTGCAATTTGTCTCACAAAAGATGTTAGTTCATCTAAACGATGTTCAATGAATGAAGTGCTTACCTCATTTACTCGTCGAACATCATTACTAGTGCCGAATTGTTGGGTGTTAGCGACCATCTGCTCAAGTAATATCCTAGCTTCAATAGGAGTCTTCTCGCAAAGTGCCCCACCACTCGTCGCGTCAACTAAACTCCTCTCCATTGGCAACAATCCTTCATAAAAATATTGGATGAGAAGTTGATCTGGTATGTTGTGATGTGGGCAACTGGCACATAACTTGTTAAATTGCTCCCAGTATTCGTAAAGAGACTCCCTATTATGTTGCTTAATACCGCATATCTCCTTTCGAATACTTGTTGTCTTTGAGGCCGGAAAATATTTTTTCAAAAACAATCTCTTCATCTCCAACCAAGTGTTCACACTTCCTGCAGGTAAATCAAATAGCCAATCTTTTGTTGCATCTTTGAGCAAGAACAGGAAAGCCCTCAACATAATCTGCTCGTCCGTCACCCCGTGAGGCTTGATGCTCAAGCACATCACATTGAGTTCCTTAAGATGCTTATGTGCATCCTCACCTGCAAGTCCATGAAAGTTAGGTAATAAATGAATTAATCCAGATTTCAACTCAAAGGTAACATGTTCAGCAAAATTCAGAAATGTTATGCATAATGGTCTATAAGTTAAATCGGGTGTAGCCAACTCCCTTAGCGTTCTCGGATTTGCCATTGTGTCTTCGGATTCTGCTTCCAATTCGTTTACCAAAGTTGACCTTGCTTCCCTATGCAATCTCTGTAATGTTCTCGATCTCCGGATGAAATTGCTCAATTTCTCTACGAGGAGACCTAGTTACTACCATGCACCAACACTAATGGACAATTAGAAATTAACAAGTAACAAAAAGAATGATTAAAAACAAATATATTCACAAAACACCAATTAAAATCAAATTCAAAAATTAAGTTACCACACTCTCCGGCAACGGTGACAAAATTTGAAAGCGCGTGTCAAGTGCACTGCAAAATTTACCTGACTCTGCACGCTAAAATTTGTAGTTGTGGTAAGTCGGGATCCAATCCACAGGGAATGTTAAGTTAATTTTCGTAATGAAATTAATTGATGTAAGGAAAATAAATGGGGGTTTTTGGGCCAATTTAGAAAATTAAAGTAAAACTAAACTGTCGAAAATAAATTAAATCAAATAATCGAAAATGAAAAAAGTGACAAGTGTAAGTAAGGTCCAGTTCTAGGGTCAATCTCGGCCTAAACACAATCAAGCATATTCCTTCATTCTAAAGTCTTTACAATTCTTTTCGGACCATTGATCTTAGACTAATAGAACGCTCTATAAATCTCGATTTTCCCTTAGATTGAATTTAATCAAGATACGATCATTAATTAAACCTAACTACCGAATAATCTAGGATACAAACTTTAGATTCAATTTGGCAGTCGCATTACGAATTGGAAAACGATCAATATAGGCAGTAACCTCACATGTTCGGGTTATCTAACCCAAGTTATGTTGTTCCTAACGATTAACGATCCTTAGATGTTACTCACACATCAAAAGTAACAATTACGGATTATAATCAATGTTTTAGCAAGAGGTCCGAAATAAAACGATCAAAATAATATATTAAGATCATTAATTCCAAAACCATAAAAATCAATACCAACAATACAACAATCCGAAACGAAATTACAACTTCAAAATGTTAGAAATAACTTAATCGTGACTTGCATTGACACTATAGCAGCTCGTTTCCTTTGCTCTTCGTTCTCTTCTTTGCATTGACACTATAGGTACAAAGACAATTAAGTTTTCTTCTCCTTAGCTGCTTTGCTTTTTGCTCCTGTGCGCCGACTATGCTCCTTCATTCTGCTTTGCTCCAGCGTCAACTTGCTTATGTTTTTCTCCTTTGTTTTCCCACGCCGACACTGTAGATGACAGGACAAATAAACATTAGTCCACCTAAAACCCTTTTTTCCGCCCTTGTGCTGTGTGTTGTGCGTTTTTAAAAACACACAGCTCCTGCCTTAAACGTTAGAGTATCTTTAAGTTACAACAATGCGTTTTTTGCTTTTAAAATTAATTTGTGTCTTTAACTTGAAAAATAATTGTGCTCTAATTTGCTTTAGAAAATCTTGTCTTTTTAATCTAAAAATATATCAATAAATCTAACCTCATAGTCAACACAAATTGAACACAAATTGAGCATTTTATCTTAAAAATAGGATTGAAATCACATGAAAATGTATAAGAAAATCTAAGATAATTCCATCCTATCATTAGCTTTATACTAGAACAGACTATGTGGAACTCCTTAAGATGCCTATGAGGATCTTCTCCAAACATACCACGAAAAGTAGGCAAAAGATTAATTCAACCAGATTTAAGCTCAAAAGCAACATCAATAGTAGGAAAATCAATACACAATGGTTGATGATTAAAAATAAGAGCAACCTCTTTTTTAAAAGTATGATTATTATTGTTTTCAATCATGTTAGAAGCAGTATCAGAAATGAAATCAATAAAAGAATAAGAAAATAAATCTAAAGCTATTTGAATTCCTGGTGAAGAGTCAAGTTTTCTGTCAAATGAGAATGAATCCTTGAAACTTTGTACAACTTGTCTTCTCGCTTTGTGCAACATTCTTTCAAGTTCTAAATCAAATTTCAATTCACCAGTGTGTGGTGTCATGTACTGAAACTAACCAAACAAGGAAAGAAATGAGTCAAAAATAAAAATAAAATAAAACAATTAAATTTAAAAAAGAAAAGGATATGAATCCCCGACAACGATGTCAAAATTGGTCATGTGTCGTAACACTACCAAAATAACTAGACTAAACTATAATTAGCGATAAGTCTAGATCGATTCCACCAAGGTTAATTCCAATTACTTTCCTAAATTATTTGTATAAGCAAAACATGAGGTTTTTGGTTTAAAGCAAATTAGAAGATAAAATAAAATTGAATCTATAAAAACAAATCAACAGCAAAGTGATAAAGTTGATGAATGAGTTGAAATTCAGTTCTTTGGTTTAATTTCAGCCTAGGCACAATTTTGCAGACGTCGTTGAATTATCGTCTTTACACCTCTCTTAAGACTATTGATCGTGGACTAATAATAAGCTTTGTTAATTCTGATTTTTCCTTAGATCATAATTAATCAAGAAGAGCTCATTAATTAACCCTCACTATTAGGAAACCTAGAACAAGCACTCTAAGTTTATTCGGACAACCTCATTACAAGTAAGAAAAATAGATCGATATAAATAACAATCACACAAGCTCAAATTATTTAACTTATGCTATGTATTCTCTAACGATTTAATATCGTTAGTTGCCACATTCGACCTTTAAAACAACTATTACATATCTCATTCAATTTCTAGCTATAGGTTTCCATGAAAAACAATTCAATAGAGCATTAAAATCATTATCATGCAATACCTAATCAATCCATACAAGATAACATAAGCAATCCGAAAAGAGGTAAAGAAAACGATACACAACAATAATTTGTTTAAAGTGCTCCTCAGCCTCGATTGCTCCTCTGAATTAGTGTTAGGAAAGTTAACCTTTTATATCCATCTTTAAGCTCTGACCATTGGCCATCCTCTCCATCGCCACTGTTAGTGTTGAAGAATGAAGAATAACTGAAGAGAAAATAGAAGAAGAGTACTGTCAGCTAGATCTATCCTCGAATACCTTTCTACTGTCACTCTCCTTTTCTTATGTAGTTAAATTTAGGTTTAAAATCGAGTGACACCTAGCCAGGACACCTGGCTTTCTCACGTTAATTTTCAAGTGTGAGAATTCATGATCGTGCAAGGTCATTACACAGCTGTACAAACCTCTCACAATCATGCATGGCCCGCTCACAACTACGAGAGATCTCTCACAACAGTGACAGATGTTGCATAGGCGTGAGAGATTTATCAAGCCCATGCAATCCAATGTTTGGCTGTGAGAATACTCCTTTTATTCTTTATTTGACATTCTCTCTTGCCTCTTCTTCTTTCAATCCTCTTCTTCTTCATGCTCACATAGAAATTTAGAAGATGACTTCAATGACGCTTTCGGGTCACTTTGGCTTCTTTACTTCCGAAAATTACCTAAGATCAAATATGAGCTAAAGTGAGTATCTTAAGCATTTCTTAGGCATTAATCATGTCATGACCTAATACCACATCAGGCCTATGACAACTATCGCATACCCAAGCTAAGGACACTAACGGTATCCTTAATTTGACTATGCAAAGATAACTGAATATCTCTCCCTTTTTTTTTGAAAAATTTAGGCAGCACAATGATTGTATTTTAAAAATCCTAATACTTAATCAAATACCTGCAAACAATTTTAAACACACTTCTATAATCACATCCAAAAATTTTATCACAACTTTAGGACTTTAAAATCCACTGAAAGCAATCTCAAAAATAGTATCAAAAGTTCATATATAAAGTCTTTTACAACAACAAACAATCAAGAGTTAAATTTATATAATCATAACATATATCAACATAACCAATCTAATAAAAAGAGTAAAACAATTCATGAGCCATTATGCAACTAAAGTACAAAACAAAAACTACCCACGTACGGTAATACCCCAAAAATGTCAAAAGATTGCATGATCCACTCAGAGCTTCACCCTCACTAAATTAACCTGCATGGTTGGAAGGTAGAGGGGTTGAGTACACTATGTAACCAGTGAGTAGGAAAAACATATAGTGCAAATATAACTTGATACACACCAAGATGATATAAATAACCTATGAGGTGAACATACATCTTATAGAAACACTTAGCCTATGACTTAATATATACTGGTTAGGAACCATATGGGCCTAGCCTATTAATCACTCATCTAGTGAACATAGGTTCCAGTTCTAATACTTAAAAGTAGAAAAACATCACATGTATAAATCAAATCTCATCAGAAAATAAATCTCAGAATTGACCAAACTAGTGTGCACACCCACTAATTCCCTGTGTTAACTTGAATTTCATCCGCGGTGAGTCCAAATTATAGTTGACAAAAGCGTCATGACACTAGATAATGACCTCGTCGGTGTCCAGACCCTAGGTGTGAAATCACCCACAAGTCCTGTAGAAAGGTATCGATACGGGGACTCGACTTTCATTTATCAGTGTCAAGGGTACGAGGGTTGCTTAATCAGTTGTGCCTAGCACACGATTGCCCAATCATTTTCTCACCAATCACAAAAATCATATAGAAACATTAAGTACAAAAATCAAGTAAGGCACTATGCCTTTATTTATCGGTCTAACCGATAAAATGAAACCTTGTCATGACTCTAAGCTAAAAGAGAACAAAAACATGTAGCATTCGTGACTCGATTATGTTTATGTAAATTCCAAAACATTATTTCATGTAATAAGAGTCATCTTTTGCACTCTAAATGCAAAGTTGTTCAAAACAATGTCGTTTCGTAAATATATAAGCATATTAACATCTATTTGATATTCAATTCTACTATGCATTACCTAGGTTCAAAATTCACATATAAGTCATCATACATGTCTTAGAGTGATCTAATCCCATATAAGAAATACGGTTTTCCCAACTCACCTTAAAAGAAGCTGTACTCTCTCTTAATTTCAACAATTCTCAGTACGAGCTGCTTGATTTACAGTACCTGAGCCTTTATACATAAAAAATATACAATGTATTTACTACTCAAACATATATGTCATATTTATACACCATCACATAAGTGTATAAAACATAATATCATTCTCTTTAAGCTCTAGGATTCGACCATTAGACTTCTCACATGATTACTTATTTACTATTCACATTAGCTTTTCTTTTGTATTTTCTAAGGCATTTAATGCCTTTAATCTAATACTTTCTCATTTCAAAACATAATTAAACACATTTTTATCCAAGAACATTAGGACATTATTCATCAATTTAAGCAACAATTCAAGTTTACTCTAAGTAAGCATGAATGTCACTTTCAATGTATATCATTATAAATTCTTAAATCCTAAGCCAAGTTTACTTAGACATTTTATCAAACACCTAATGTGCATGACTTTCAAGTCATATTTTTAAGGCTTTATCATAGCAATTCATGCTCCTATCTTGTTATATAACAAATACTTCCAATCATCAACACATTTCATCACTCCATTCAATCCAATTCTCTTCAATTAAGTCATATTCATCATAATTATACAACTCATCACATTAATCCATTCCTTCTTCCATCATTTTGACTAAGCGTATCCAACATATTTCTTCATTTTTCATCATCAATTCATATTATACATGTACAATTAACACCATAGAATTCATTTAGACTATCAATTTCAAAAGATATTCAAAATTCACAAACTTTCTCCAAAAAGGGACATTTCAGTTTTGACTTAAAGAACCATCTCAATGACACATTTCATTTATCTAAACCATGTTTCATTGATATTTAAGCATGGAGAACAACATATCTTAACACTAAACTCAAAATCCTAATGTAGAGAGAGATGAGGCAAAATTGACCTAAACCTTCCTTTGATGATATCTTCATATCCTTTGAGAATTTCTCAAATCTAATGATAGATCTAAGTTCCTTGATCTCAAATTAGCTTAGAACATCTTAATTTGGGTTGGAGAATCAAAACAAAGGGGCAGGGTTAGTAATAGCTGACAATTTGTCTTCTCCTAGTCTCTCCTCCTTTCTTCTTATTAAAACAACATGTTTTAAGTCTTTAGTAATGGGTTGCATGACCTTACATGGAGAAGGGTCTAGAATATTGACTCTTCTTTGATCAAAATATGGTGAAATTACCTTTTAACCCTTAGGTTATGTAAAATTACCATTTTACCCTCCAAACTTTTCCAAAATTTACAATTAAGCCCAAAATTTGGGAATTATCAAAACTTTTATATTTATTTTGGTCCTCAAATTTTTGAGAATAATAATTAAGTCCCTTAACTTTATAAAATTACATATTGGTCCTCCAAGAATTGAAAATTTACGTTTAAGTCCTTTGACTTTTAACAATTGGTAAATAAACCCTTATGTACATTAATCTTTCCAATTAAGCTTTCTAGGTCTCTAATAAGTCTATAAATCATGTCTAATCATCTCTAAGGCATTATAACATATTTAACTCAACCGTCATGGTCATATCCATCCAATAAACTCAGATTTACACACTTAGAAGCTTATATGTCATAAATCTCCAAGATTTTGTATACCGATAAACTCTAGGTTAATGTAAGATCATATAACATTATAAATCACTAACACATGTACCCAAAAGGATTTAAATAAATCTTTGAAATCATATACAACCATGAACATACCAATATACGATAGTATCTCCAAGTACAGAATAATATGAAAAGGCTCAGAGAGTCTGACGTTACAAATCACAAAGTGTAGTATATCAATGAATTAACATTTAAACACATATTAGCTAATATGTGATGACTTTTCTCTTCTCAGAAGATCAACAATTCTTTCGTGCTCCTAGAATACCACATCCTTGCTCCTAACCATCTTTTGCTTCTCTAGATCATAGATTCTGAAGTCAAACTGATCACCATCAAATCTAATAAAGATGCATGGTCGCTGTTACCCCCAGAATTTTTTTTATGATAAATCAAGCATGATTAGATTAATGGGGTAAATTAATATAGTATTTAATAAAGTTAGCATGAATTAGCATATGACATTAAATGAGTTAGGTGTTAAGAATTAATGTTAGAAAATGTATTAGTTGACTTAAATGAGTTAGATGTAGTTTAATGTGCTAGTTGGGCCTTGGGCCCAAATGAAATGAATAAAGAAGAGAGTATATATATATAATGGGTTTAAAAGAATGAAATGGGCCAAAATGAAATGAGAAAGAAAAGAGGATGTATATGAAAGCTTCAAGTGTAGCAAGCCCGGGATGGACAGGTAGAGGGAATCCCCAGTGTGATCACTGTGGGAGATTTCACAAAGGGGAATGTCTGTTGAAGATAGGAGCATGTTTTGGCTGTGGCCAAATGGGGCACAGAATCAAGGATTGTCCCCAGCATCAAAGCAGAAGGGTCTCAGCCAGCCCCAAGAAGAGCGTAAACAAGTGGCATCTCGGCCAAGATGATGTGGGCGATTCAGAACCGCAAGGAAGACATATCCCAGAGGAGACCTAGAGGATGTGGTCAGCACCACTCGGGTCTTTGTCATGACCAGGAAGAAGTGCGATCGCCCGTAAGTAGTGACGGGTATGGCTATTCTATTTGATTTACCAGTTTATGTGTTGATTGATACTGGCTCCGCCCATTCATTTGTATCTGCAAGTATGAATATGCATGCTGTATGTCCTGAGGTTATGGATAACTTTCTGGTAGTTAGCACTCCTTTAGGGAGTAAGGTGGTGATCAGTTTGATCTACAAGAACTGTAATTTTAACATAGATGGTGCCAGACTAGTAGTAGACTTACTACCTCTAGACCTTCAAGGGTTGGATGTCATTTTAGGGATGGATGTTATGGAGAAATACAAGGCGAAGCTAGATTGTAGTTTGAAGGAAGTAGAATTTGATCTGGGAGATGATCAGAAGATAGTTTTCAAGGGGGACAGGAAACTACCAGTGCCGAGGATCATTTCGGCTATGTTAGCTGACAATATGATGAGCCAAGGGTGTGAGGCCTTCTTGGCGCATGTAGTGGATCCAAGTGAATGTGGGCGATTAGAAGATTTTCAGTTGTGAGGAGTTTCGATGTATTTCCGGAAGAATTACGTGGTTGCCGCCGGTAAGGGAAATTGAGTTTGAAATTGACTTGATTCCCGGAACCGCGCCAATCTCCATACCACCATACAGAATGGCTCCAGTTGAATTGAGAGAACTCAAGGAGCAATTGCAGGAATTATTGGAGAAGCAGTTCATCAGGCCGAGTTCTTCACCGTGGGGAGCTTCGGTCCTGTTTGTTAGGAAGAAGGATGGAACGTGGAGGATGTGTATAGACTACAGGAAGCTTAACAAGATGACGATTCAGAACAAGTATCCGTTGCCACGGATAGATGATTTATTTGATCAGCTGCAGGGAGCAAGGGTCTTTTCGAAGATTGACCTAAGATCAGGTTATCATCAACTCCGAATTAGGGAGTCCGATGTGAACAAGACATCTTCAGACCCGTTACGGCACTATGAATTGTGGTCATGCCCTTCGGATTGACCAATGCCCAAACCGCCTTCATGGATCTGATGAATAAGGTGTTTAATGAATTCTTAGATCAGTTTGTCATTGTGTTCATTGATGACATTCTGGTCTATTCTAAGGATGAAGGAGAGCATGAGCAACATCTCAGGATAGTATTGCAGAGATTGAGAGAGCAGGAGCTGTATGCCAAATTCAGCAAGTGTGAATTTTGGCTGCATGAAGTAGTTTTCCTTGGGCATGTGATTTCTGTTGGAGTTATGTAAATATAGTGCCCTGGAAAGCAAGTGTATTTACATGTAACTTTATCTTCTTCGCCATCTGCTTTGTAATGAAAATATTTATTATTAATAAAACAAAAGAGTTTGGTTTTATCTGTATGAGCATTATATATCTAGTCATAAGGTACCAAGATTCATTTGTAAGTAATATACATATACATAGAGATGTATGGGAAATATGTATATTATTAGAATCAATTAATTGATTCACAGGTTGAATAATCAAGTTGGTCGCTTGATTATGGTTTAGATCAGTAGTGTCATGATTTGTCCCCATATAAGTAAAGGAGTTTACTTAAAGGAATGATGAGTTTCATATCATGATAGTAGTAGACTATCGATAATGACACTATTAAATGAATCTAGAATCAAGTATGTTTTCAAGAATAAAGTGGGCGTTACTTTAATCTTAAAACATACAACTTAAGCATTCGCTTATTATGAACCACAATCTTGATGAGTGGTGAACTCATATGTGTTTCATTATAATTTTGATATGATCGGAATGGATTTTTACAGGTATTAATCCAAAGGTTCTGCATGTTGGAATTATTAATTGAAACATGTATCGTGAAATATTCACTCAAATAAAGAGTTTATAGTGTTATCATCTCTTCTAGATGTTTTAAGGAGATTTGGTGATTAAATCTGGCGCCAGATAGTTTGATGGACTAGCTACCCATCAAGTCTTAACACTAAGATGAGATCTTATGTGTTAATCACCATATAAAGTAAAATGAGAGATGTAGAAGAAAAACCAACATAAGGGCAAAACAAGAATTTTACCCTTTGTTGTGCGGATGGCTATAATAAGGTTCTAAATAGGGTTTGCAATTGGACATATTCTCATAATATTTAATAATGCAAGAGTTCAACTAATTGTCTTTAGTGGAATGACATTTAGTTAATAAGCTAGAATTAATTCCAATGAGATCAATTATTTCGGACTTATTCGAGCTTGAATTATCAAAGTCCAATAAGATTCCCCACTTGGCTTTAAGGAAGGTTATCAAGCTAAGTAAGAAGTAGTTTGGAGGCTTTAGAAGTCCATAATTGAATGATGGGCTTATACTAATTAATGGTTAATTGGAAGCCCATATGTTCATTTAGAAATGGGCTTGTTTTGGTTTAATGTAATTGATTAGATTAATTATATTAAAACAATTTTTTTTAAATGAAGAAGAAGCAATTTCGAAATTGTGTTAGGTTAGATGTGTAACCACACATTTGACATTAAAATAATAAATAAAGATGGTCTTTATTATGGTTCATCATTATTAAATGGAGTTATGAACTTACCATTAAATGGTTTAATGGTTGGCTTTTAATGTTGGCATGTAACCTATTTGCATTCATTAGATTAAAGATGAAAGATGTGCATTAGATGGACCATCTTCCTTCTTTCTTCTTGCCAAAACCGAAATAGGTATTCAATTATAGGTTATGGTCTTTTCAAATAGCCATTTTAGAGATAAATGAAGTAAGTCTCATTTATTGGCTATTTGATGAGTGATTAATGTGTAAGTGATGCATTGGATGCCTCTCACTTTTCCATTCATGCATATTTCGAAATTGAGATGTAAGAAAGGGTTCTTGCATGGTTTTTAGACATTCTCTCCTTTCATGCAAGGTAGAACCGAAATTCCTAAGTGAAAGAATTGAAAGAGTTTCAATTTTGGTTCTTCTTCTTCTAAGAAAATCTCCTCCAAATATTTCTTCTCCTTTCCCACCAAAGGATTTTGTTAACCTAGTTGTCCTTGAAGAACAAGTGGTAAATCTAATTGGTTGAGGATACTACAACAAGGAAGAAGATAGATTGCTAAAGGAAAAGACTCAAAGGCAAAGGATTTGGATATAAGAAGGAGAGGATAACGCAGTGAGGATTTAAAGTCATGGCGAAGAGTCGGTAATTCCTTTTATCTTGTTCTTGGTTTTATTATCCTTATACCATATCATGTATGGATTAGCATGTTGATTTGGATATATTGCTTCCGCTGCAAGATGATTTCTTAAAAAGTTTTGAAATCTATCGTTTCTCCATACTAAGCATGCTTTCTTTTTCCGATCCAACAATTGGTATCAGAGTCGGTTTTTCATGCATGATTTCGGTTCCTATATGGTGGATGCATGGGTTGGCAATCTTTTTATGTATACTGCATATTTTAATGTGATAGAAATATATATGGTGTATGTTGCTCTTTTGGTTGTCCATAGAAGTTAAATTTTATCTTGTAAGATTTCTTCATTTGGTCAGTAATAAGGAGGGTGGTCTATCATCACCATGTTTCCTCCTTCGCTTTTTTCTATTTTATTTGATTTTGTAATGTACAAATTGATGTAATGATGAAGAAGGAGCAGCCATGGATTGAAGAAATGGAAAGGTAAAATTTTCGGTGTATCCTTTTGTGTTTTGGCATAAGTTTTGTGAAAACTAAGTTGCTGGAATTTTTGTTTTCAATGAATCATATTTCAGTTATGATTGGAAAACAAGTGCTGGTTTTTTGTTTCAAAGAATCCAATTTCGGTTTTGCTAAAATACTAAGTGCTGTGTTTAATTTTCATGAAATGAGTTTCGTTTTAATAAAACAAGTGCTGGAATTTTTGTCAAAACAAAGATTTGGTTTTCTAAAATCTAGTGCTGGAATTTTATTTTCAAAATGACAAAATTCTAATTTCATAAATGCCATTACATTTTGTTTACCGAATGGGCCGGATCATGTTAGCGAAGAGTTCGAAGCGGAAGATCCAAGATGAAGAAGCATATTTTGGGCTTAAAAGGCTTGTAATTATTTTATGTTTCTAGGATGGACAATCAAAAGTGGCTTTATTAGTTCATGTGATGAATGGAGAAATGAATGCTTGTAATAAGTAATATTATGTGATTGCATGTCATTTAGAAAATTGCCAACCCTAGGCCTTGCCATGCATTCATTATGTATGAGATATATAATGAAACAATATAGGATGGATAATAAATTGCATCTAGACAAGATGGTATTTAAAACTTAAAGCCCAAAAAGATTGAGTGGGAGAGGTTGCTCCTGTGAGAGTCCACGGTCTCCAAATGATGGCCCGTTTGCATGTGGTGAAGTGTTACTCCCCATCGGAGGGCATGGATCCTAGATCTTGAATGGTTTGGGTCTCCTTAAGGATAAGTCCACTTAATGATAGCAAATGTGACCTCCCACCGAGGCATGATTTGTAGGTATCTTTAGTGAATGAATCAAATGGTTATACACTCAACATTTTTATCAATAAACCGCCCACCGTAGCTCTGTTGGTAAAAGTATGGACCAAATTAAGACGCTTCTTAAAAATTGAGCATGAAATGCTTGGTAGTTTTTGTGGGAGGGTCCCGCTTTTCTTTTAATAGATAAGATGGCCCACCGTCACTTAATCGTTATAGATAAGAAAATAACCGTCAGATAATGTTTTAATTTTTAAGTTTTGTTAAATCTATCATCATGCATACATGCATCATGATTTTATACAAAGTTCCATAAATTGTTGACTAGTATGCTCATGTTTTAATAATTTATATTTTCGACATAATCAACCACAAAATGAATCCACTCACCCCGCTTCGACTAATAACAAATTGGAAAATAGAGACAAGTTTAATGAATGGAGACATAACCTTGATATTGTTCTTCAATATGAACGTATTTCGTGGGTGTTAACTAAAATGAGCCTACACCTCTAAGTGGAGATGCAACTCGAGCAAGTCCAACAACATGAAGCGTTGGCGGAATGTCGACAAGACTACTAAGTGTTATATTCGCTTCACATCGTGCATGTTGCAAAAGCAAATTGCTTGTATGGAAACTGCTAGTGCAATGGTCCATCACCTACATGAGATGTTTGGTGTGAGGACTAGGTCTGCAAGAGTGAAAGCTATCCAAACCTTTCATAATCTCAGACATAAACCTAGTGAACCGGTGCGGGATTACATGATGAAGGTAATCTCTGCGGTCACTGAGGCTGAGATGCTTGGGACGGATATGGATGCGACACGCAGATGATTATGATCATCAATAGCTTAAACTCTTCTTTTCAGCAGCTTTAAGTTGGACTACGAGCTCAACAAAGAAGGATTACACCTTGAGTGAGTTGATGAATACCCTCAGAGCACGGAGGAAATATTGAATATTAAGGCTCATGGGCCGGTTAATGTAGCTTCTTCTTCTAAGCCCAAGGTAAGGGCAAGGAAAGAAGAAGGGTCCAATGAAAAGAAGGCCCAAATAGGGTCAAGGCCAAACCCATGAAAAGAAGGCCAAAGAGAACATCAAAGGAAAGTGTTTCCTTTGTGATGAGATGGGTCCTTCGAAAAGAAACCGCCCAGCCTACCTAGAGTCCCTCAAAAGCAAACAAGGTATGGGCTTCCTAAGTTTGTTAGAACTAGAAATGTGGCAGATTTATCTACTTCTTGGATATTAGATTCAGG
Source organism: Erythroxylum novogranatense (assembly GCA_029891385.1). Lineage (NCBI taxonomy): Eukaryota > Viridiplantae > Streptophyta > Magnoliopsida > Malpighiales > Erythroxylaceae > Erythroxylum > Erythroxylum novogranatense. The sequence continues at coordinate 47,536,878 of CM057235.1, read as the reverse complement.
AGCCACTAACCATGTTTGTAATTCTTTGCAGGGTTCAATGAAGGAAAAGACTTCCTAAAGGCCGGTTTCAAGTTAAGATAGCAGATGGTTCCTATGTTTCAGAGAATCGGTGGGAGTAGTTATCTTGGACTTTCCTAGTGGTCATAGGTTATATTTGGAAGATGTTTATTACATGCCAATGATTGTAAGGAACATGATTTTGTTTTTTGTCTAATAAAATCGCTATTCCTTATATTTTGAAAAGGTTGTTTCAATATATGAGAATAAGGATTTTATTTGTGAAGTTTATAATTAAACAGGATTGTTTTTATGTAACCTATGAATGGCTCACTAAACACCACAAAATTGATAAAACCAAGATAATCCAATATCTCTAGCATTAATTCAAAGTATCTGTGGCATCTAAGGATGGGTCATATCAATCGAAAAGACTTGTGAGGCTAGTAAAGGATGGGATCCTTATGGGCTTAGATAGTGATCCATTACCCACCGTGAATCTTGTATTGAAGGAAAATGACAAAAGCCTCATTTCCTTCTAAAGGAAATAGATTTGAATCCACATTGGACATGGTACATCTTGATGTGTGTGGCCCATGAATGTATTAAGCTGAGGAGGTTATGAATATTTCATAACTTTTATAGATGATTACTCAAGACATGGCTATTTGTATTTGATGCATAAAAGAGTGAATCTTTGAAAAGTTCAAAGAATTCAAAGTCAAGTCGAGAAGCAACTTGGCAAGCCATTAAAATAGCTTCGATCGATCGAGGTGGTGAGTATTTATCTGGAGAGTTCCAGCAATATTTAATTGACAATGGAATTGTTTCCAATTTGTCGACTCCTCGTACACCTCAATGTAATGGTGTAGCGAGAGGAGAAATAGAACTCTATTGGAAATGGTAAGATCAATGATGTCCTATGCTAGCCTTCCGTAATCGTTATGGGATATGCCATACAACGGCAACATATCTTCTTAACTTTGCTCCATCCAAATCGGTGCCTAAAACACCTGTGGAGTTGTGGATTGGCCGAGTGCCTTCATTGAGGCACTGAGGACTTGGGGCTGTCCAGCCCATGTTCTAAAGCCCGAATCCACAAAGATGGAACCAAGGTCAAGTATGTTTGTTTGTAAGATATCCTACGGAACTCGAGGGTACTATTTTTACAAATCCTCATAATAGGAAGGTATTTGTGTCGATAAATGCAAACTTCTTAGAGGAAGAGTTCAGAGAAATCACAAAGGAAGAAGTGAAGTAGTACTAAAGGAGTTAGCAATTTCATCCAAACCAAGAGTTGTTTTGGATATGATGTAACAAGATGTCGAAATGGATTCAAGAGTTGAATCAAAAGTGCAACTGAACATCAAGATGTGCCTAGACGTAGTGGGAGGGTTGTGAGACAACCAGATAGGTATTCGGGTTTAGAGAAGGCTTAATTGCCATCTCGCATCAAGAAGAAACAGATCCTGCTACGTATACACAAAGCTATTAATGATGTTGATGCAGAAAATGGCTCAAGGCAATGGAATGGAAATAGATTCTATGTATACTAATGAAGTTCGGGTCCTCAGAGATCTACCACCGTGTCTAAAAACCATAGGTGTAAATGGATCTACAAAAGGAAAAGGGATCGGATGGAAAGGTAGAGACCTTTAAAGCTAGATTGGTAGCTAAAGGCTATACTCAAAAGGAGGGTATAGACTACGAGGAGACTTTTCTCCGGTTGCCATGCTTAAGTCCATCAGATTTTTTGGCCATAGCAAATTATTTTGATTATGAAATATGAATGGATGTCAAGACCGCATTTTGAATGGAGATCTTGAGGAGACCATTTATATGGCCCAACCGAAGGATTCATTGAGCTAGGGAATGAGCATAAGGTTTGTAAGTTGCAAAGGTCCATTTATGGATTTAGCAAGCATCTAGGTCTTGGAACATTAGGTTTGATAAGGCTATCAAAACCTATGGGTTCATACAAAACCTAGATGAGCCTTGTGTTTACAAAAGAATACAAGAAGGTAAGGTTACTTTCCTAATCTCGTATGTTGATGACATTCGCTCATCGGGAATGATGTGGGAATGTTATCTGCGGTTAAGGATGGCTGAATGAACAGTTTTCAATGAAGGATTTGGGAGAGGCTACCTATGTTCTAGTGGATCAAACTTATAAGGGATCGTAAGAACAAGAAGATAGTTTTGTCTCAACTAACCTACATTGAGAATATGCTCAATAAGTTCGCCCATGCAAGATTCCAAGAGGGTTTCACCCTACTAGACATGGAATCAAACTTTCAAAGGAACAAGCACCTAAAACCCAAGAGGAGGTTGAACGCATGCGTAACATTCCATATGCTTGACAGTTGGTAGTTTGATGTATACAATGTCAGCACTAGACCGGATATCATTACGCAGATGGGACTGGTAGCGATTTCACCAATCCAGAATGGAACATTGATTGCGGTTAAGTGTATATTTAAGTATCTTCGTAGGACGAAGAACTTAATGCTTGTTTACTCGGAAGTAATCTTATTCGACAGGATATACGGATTTCGATTTCCAATCGATGTTGATTCAAGGAAATCAACTTCGGTTCTATATTTACTTTAGGAGGTGGAGCCATAGTTTGAGGAGTGTCAAGCAATCTTGTATTGCTGATTCGACTATGGAGGTCGAGTATGTTGTTGCTTGTGAAGCAAAGAAAGGAAAGCCCGCTCCTAAGTTCCTAAATGATTTGGAGGTAGTTCCAGAGGCGTAAAAGCCATTACACTTTATTGTGATAATAGTGGGCAAGTGGCTAATTCTAAAGAACCTCGTAACCACAAAGTCGCCAAACACATTGAGCTAAAGTATCATCTCATAAGGGAGATAATACAACGTGGAGAAGTGGATGTAGTAAAGATTCCTACAGAGCAAAACCTCACGATCCGCTCACAAAGACATTGACTCAAAAGAGCTTTGTGGGTCACCTAGAAGGATGTGAATGAAGGATATGTCAAACTTGCTTTAGGACAAGTGGGAGATTGTTGGAGTTATGTAAATATAGTGCCTCGAAAGCAAGTGTATTTACATGTAACTTTATCTTCTTCTGCCATGCTTTGTAATGAAAATATTTATTATTAATAAAACAAAAGAGTTTGGTTTTATCTGTATGAGCATTATATATCTGGTCATAAGGTACCAAGATTCATTTGTAAGTAATATACATATACATAGAGATGTATGGGAAACATGTATATTATTAGAATCAATTAATTGATTCACAGTTGAATAATCAAGTTGGTCGCTTGATTATGGTTTAGATCGTAGTGTTGCGATTTATCTCCATATAAGTAAAGGAGTTTACTTAAAGGGAATGATGAGTTTCATATCATGATAGTAGTAGATCATCGATAATGGCACTATTAAATGAATTGAATCAAGTATGTTTTCAAGAATAAAGTGGGTACGTTACTTTAATCTTAAAACATACAACTTAAGCATTCGCTATTATGAACCACAATCTTGATGAGTGGTGAACTCATATGTGTTTCATTATAATTTTGATATGATCGGAATGGATTTTACAGGTATTAATCCAGTGTCTGCATGTTGGAATTATTAATTGAAACATGTATCAGGGAACATTCACTCAAATAAAGAGTTTATAGTGTTATCATCTCTTCTAGATGTTTTAAGGAGATTTGGTGATTAAACTGGCACCAGTAGTTTGATGGACTAGCTACCCATCAAGTCTTAACACTAAGATGAGATCTTATGTGTTAATCACCATATAAAGTAAAATGAGAGATGTAGAAGGAAAAACCAACATAAGGACAAAACGGTAATTTTACCCTTTGTTGTGCGGATGGCTATAATAAGGTTCTAAATAGGGTTTGCAATTGGACATATTCTCATAATATTTAATAATTCAAGAGTTCAACTAATTGTCTTTAGTGGAATGACATTTAGTTAATAAGCTAGAATTAATTCCAATGAGATCAATTATTTCGGGTTTATCGAGCTTCAATTATCAAAGTCCAATAAGATTCCCCACTTGGCTTTAAGGAAGGTTATCAAGCTAAGTAAGAAGTAGTTTGGAGGCTTTAGAATTCCATAATTGAATGATGGGCTTATACTAATTAATGGTTAATTGGAAGCCCATATGTTCATTTAGAAATGGGCTTGTTTTGGTTTAATGTAATTGAGTAGATTAATTATATTAAAACAATTTTTTTTAAATGGAGAAGAAGCAATTTCGAAATTGTGTTAGGTTAGATGTGTAACCACACATTTGACATTAAAATATTAAAAAAAGATGGTCTTTATTATGGTTCATCATTATTAAATGGAGTTATGAACTTACCATTAAATGGTTTAATGGTTGGCTTTTAATGTTGGCATGTAACCTATTTGCATTCATTAGATTAAAGATGAAAGATGTGCATTAGATGGACCATCTTCCTTCTTTCTTCTTGCCAAAACCAAAATGGGTATTCAATTATAGGTTATGGTCTTTTCAAATAGCCATTTTAGAGATAAATGAAGTAAGTCTCATTTATTGGCTATTTGATGAGTGATTAATGTAAGAAGTGATGCATTGGATGCCTCTCACTTTTTCCATTCATGCATATTTTGAAATTGAGATGTAAGAAAGGGTTCTTGCATGGTTTTTAGACATTCTCTCCTTTCATGCAAGGTAGAACTGAAATTCCTAAGTGAAAGAATTGAAAGAGTTTCAATTTTGGTTCTTCTTCTTCTAAGAAAATCTCCTCCAAATATTTCTTCTCCTTTCCCACCAAAGGATTTTGTTAACCTAGTTGTCCTTGAAGAACAAGTGGTAAATCTAATTGGTTGAGGATACTACAACAAGGAAGAAGATAGATTGCTAAAGGAAAAGACTCAAAGGCAAAGGATTTGGATATAAGAAGGAGAGGATAAAGAACGAGGATTTAAAGTCAGAATAAGGAGTCGGTAATTCCTTTTATATTGTTCTTGGTTTTATTATCCTTATACCATATCATGTATGGATTAGCATGTTGATTTGGATATATTGCTTCCGTTGTAAGATGATTTCTTAAAAAGTTTTGAAATCTATCGTTTCTCCATACTAAGCATGCTTTCTTTTTCCGATCCAATCCGAGGAAAGTAGAAGCAGTAGTGAATTGGCAAGAGCCTAAGACAGTGAAAGAGGTAAGAAGCTTCCTAGGTTTGGCAGGTTATTATAGGAGATTCGTGAAAGGATTCTCAATGATAGCTGCCCCTATGACTAAGCTGTTAAGAAAGAATCAGCAGTTCATATGGAGTGAGGAATGTCAGAAGAGCTTTGAGGAGCTCAAGAATAGATTGACAAGTGCTCCAGTATTGGTTTTGCCCAATGGAGACCAGGGGTATACGGTGTACAGTGATGCTTCGAGGAATGGTTTAGGATGTGTGTTGATGCAGGATAACAGGGTAATAGCCTATGCTTCACGGCAGTTGAAGCAGTATGAGTTAAATTATCCGACTCATGATTTGGAGTTAGCAACGGTAATTTTTGCCCTAAAGATTTGGAGACACTACCTATATGGGGTTCAGACTAGGATCTTCATGGACCACAAAAGCCTTAAGTACATTATGAGTCAGAAAGAGTTAAGGCAGAGACGATGGTTGGAGTTGCTCAAGGACTATGACCTGATGATAGAGTATCATCTAGGCAAGGCGAATGTAGTGGCAGATGCTTTGAGCAGGAAGTCAACCATATCTTACGTGCAATCAGTTTACTTGCCTCTGTTGGAATAGATGGCCAAGATGAAGATCAATTTAAAGCAGGATGAATCAGATGGTGTTGTTTCTCAATTCAGGGTGAGACCTATCCTTAGGGAGAAGGTCAAGGAGTTGCAGGAGCAGGATACAGAATTAAGTAAGCTGAGAGATGAAATTCAACATGGTAAGCAGTCAGAAGTGCAAGTAAGGGATGATGGGCTAATGGTAGTCGGAAACAGGTTATGTATTCTGAATGATAAGGCAGTTAAGGATGAGATCATGGATGAGGCACACAATGCGCCTTATTCCATGCACCCAGGCAGCACCAGGATGTACAGAGATTTGAAGGAACATTTCTAGTGGAAAGGCATGAAGAGGGATGTAGCTGAATATGTGAGCAGATGTCTAGTGTGTCAGCGAGTTAAGGCTGAACACCAGGCACCCTCAGGCATGCTAAGGCCATTGTCCATTCCTGAATGGAAGTGGCAAAGGATCACGATAGATTTTCTGATGGGCTTGCCTAGAACCAGCAAGAAGCATGATGCCATTTGGGTTATTGTTGATCGGTTGACCAAGTCAGCCCATTTTCTGGCAATCAAGCAAATAGATTCATTGCAAGTCTTAGCCAGGAAGTATATTAATGAAGTGGTAAGGTTACATAGAGTTCCGGATTCCATAGTATCTGACAGGGATCCTCGATTCACATCGAGATTTTGGGGAAGTTTGCAGGAAGCATTAGGAACTAAGCTGAATTTCAGTACGGCGTTTCATCCTCAGACGGATGGTCATTCTGAGAGGACAATCCAGAATCTAGAGGGGATGCTTAGAGCATATGTCATAGACTTCAGAGGAGCATGGGATGATCATTTACCGTTGGTCGAATTTGCTTATAACAATTCGTACCATTCGAGCATACAGATGGCTCCTTATGAAGCCCTTTATGGCAGAAGGTGCAGGACTCCGATATGTTAGGATGAAGAAGGTGAGAGGAAATTAGTGGGACCAGAGTTGGTCCAGATGACAGTTGAGAAAGTGGATGTAATCAAACAGCGGCTTAAGGCAGCCCAGGATAGAATGAAGAGTTATGCCGATGCTAACAGAAAAGAAATGGAATATGCAGTGGGTGACAAGGTGTTCCTCAAGACGTCTCCGTGGAAGGGAGTTATGAGATTCGGCAAGAAGGGGAAGTTAAGCCCTCGGTATGTGGGTCCATATGAAGTTTTAGAGAGGATTGGGCCGTTGGCCTACAGGTTGGCATTGCCTCCAGAATTGTCGCAGATTCATGATGTATTCCATGTTTCCATGCTGAGAAGGTACAGATCAGATCCTTCTCACATCATTCAGACCTCAGAAGTTCAGCTGAGTGATGATCTGAGTTATGAAGAAATGCTCGTGGCGATTACGGACAAGAAGAATAAGGTCCTCAGGAACAAGATAATCAAGCTAATCAAGGTACTGTGGAGGAATCATGCAGTTGAAGAGGCGACGTGGGAGCCTCAAGATGCAATGCAGGAGCAGTACCTACACCTCTTCAGTGAACCAGGTAAGAATTTCGAGGACGAAATTTCTTAAGGGGGGAGAAATGTTACCCCCAGAATTTTTTTTATATGATAAATCAAGCATGATTAGATTAATGGGGTAAATTAATATTGTTAGAGTAGTTCCCTAAAGGCAATCCCTTTTAGCGCATTTTGTTCATAGTCATGTACAAACTTTATGAATAAATAAAGCAAGGCATATTTCATTTATTTGATATTCATTTTATTATGAATTGATAATGATCTTTAATCAAATTAATGAAGTCCCTGATACATGACATAGCATGAAGGAAATTATGATGTGATCATACTATCGAGATTCCTATCATGTGCAATTATGTCAAGATTCAAATTATCCTAGTCATAGGATTAATGAGACTGGACATCGTTAATCCGGATAGACTAGCACATGTCAAACTCCTTGATTGTATCAGCGGTGGATCTCGTAAAACCGTAAATATTGAGATATTTAGATTTGACATGTGGATGCTTACTAGTGGTAGTAAGTACATTGGATGACCTCTGTATGAGATCATCACATGGATGTCCTATACAAATGTCGTTGATAATCTCATCATAGCAATGGTGCAAGTATCCTTAGACTCGAGGTACTCAAGGATATCTTGATCATCGATTCGTACTTTGACTCCATTCCTTGTTGCCTTTCGAGGTCGCTCATAGGGTGGTGATTGGGTGCAGACTTGAGGTATTCAAGGTAATTGAGTAGCCAATAGAGGATTCACCACTTCATTATAGCAGAAGAGATACCCATGGCCTCTTATCGGGATCATTACTTTGAAGTCTCTGGCGCCGAAACATACATATGTCATGAAGATGGTCTTCATGGACATATAAAGTAATGAGTCCTAGACGAGAAGCGATTACACTTGGACTAGATTTGATCCGATCGCCTAGTAAGAGTTGACACATTGCCCATACTCAAACCAAGTGGGGTATAGCATGGTAAAAGGACTAATTGCACCAGTAATTGTCTATGGAAGGGTTCGTGATATGGTTTCATTAGTCAAACCAATTACTTTCCGGTCAATTGGGGGTCATGATGTATTGCTAGATACCGCCATGACTTTTCAGATTAAGTGTTAATCTAAGTGGCCAACATAACCGGAACCTAATGGGTCACACGATAAGAGTGACTCGGAGAATCAGTAAAATAGTTTGGACGGAGATCCGATATCTGGAGAGCAATAGGATTAAATGGATCCCGATGAGATTGGGATATGTCCCGATGAGATCGTGACATCGATATTCAATAAAACTGCTGGTGATTTTTCGTTACGGGCCCTAAGCAGCCTAAGTAGGACCGACCCAGCTTGATCGACCACTTCAGCAATTATATATATTAATTAATTAAGTAAATAATTAATTAATTATATATATATATATGATTTTCGTGGAACCAAAATGGTGGAGATGAAATGGTTTGAAAAGTCAAACCTAATCATTATTTAGCATTTTAAGGCATTATTATGCCTCCTACGTGGATGAGCCATCCACCATGCCTTCTTATGTCTTTAAATGGTTAAATATACATATAAGAAGCTATGGAGAGGAAGCTTGTACGTAGGTTGAAGGAGAAGAGTCGAAAGCTTAAGAGTTAAGCTTGAAAAAAAATTGTTTTTCATCTTCTTCCTATCATCCATTCAAGATTGCTTCTACTTCTCCAAGGCTCCACCAAGTTCATCTCATTTTCTCTCCAAGGATAAGGTAAGAGCTAGCACTCTTTTCTTTAGTCTAGCTATTCCCGGGTCAAAATAGTTTGTCCCGGTTAGGTTTTCCGACCTCTGCGTGGATACCGTTAGAGACGGTCTCCTTTGGTCGTTATGGTTTGATTGTTTGTACTTACACATGGATCCTGGCTTTCGGGATTGTCCCGGGACTCAAAATTTTAAATTCCGCACTGTGGGCATGTGATGCCTACCCCAGGATTTTCCTACAGTGGTATCAGAGCCACTTGTGTTGTATAAACAGTCGAAATGATAACTAGGTCGGAGTTCCTTAGTGAATTGAGCTGCTGATGCATGTTATTTGTGTGAATTTCGAATCAGTATAGAGATGCATGTTTTCGAAATTTCTTGCTCAGAATTGTTCATAACATGTTATAGAATATGTTTGTGAAAGATGAGAATTTATCAATTTGATTTGATATGGTTTTGCTATTTAATTCCCTCAAGTTTCGGATGCTGTCTTGTTGAACGTTTCTGAAACAGGTATGCTTGTAAATTCGAGAATAAATTCTAGAAAAAAATTTTTTCGGATTGGTTTTCACCGACATGTCCCTAATATGTTTGTGAATGTCTCTGTGGATGGAAAAATGTTTTCAAGGTGATTTACCATTTATTTCCTAATTTCTTGTGTGCTGATGGGAATGTCTGTGTTGGAGAACACAGATTCTGGTTCAGCTAGATTGCTGAGGTTCAATGAGTTTTTGTGGGAAATAAATCCTGGAAAAATTCATGGAGCATGTTGGGAACATGTTTTAACCTCTGTAATTTTCTCAGTATTTATTGAAAGTGTTTCAATGGTCATTTTGAGAAAAATGTTGAGCTTAGCAGTTTTGAGAAACTTGCTGGGGCTGTTTTGTTTGGAATGATTGATTGTGTTATTTTCTGTTCCAATGCCATGAATCATTTTTATAGTGATTAAAAATGTGTTATATTGATGTGGAATGCATCCCAAAATGAGATTCTTGAAATTAGGTTTCCAATAATTTTTGGATATCGAATAGGTCACTTTAGCGTCTCGTTAGCTTATTCCGTTATCTTGGTTATTTTGGCCGTCGCAATTTTTGTGACAAGTGCCGGAGTAATCTTGATAACGTGTAGCCTACCTAGAGATACTTAGCATGATAATTTGGTGTCCTTGAATTATGTGGAAATCTAGTGATTAATGGTGGATTAATCGGTTTCAAGGTTTTCATATATAGTTAGACTATATGGCATGCATGAGTCGATGAAAATGTTTCATTAGCACATTAATATAAAGGTTTATATACTTGTTATATTGGTGTTGTGAATTGGAAATGCTTGGATTGAGAATTAGCGATTAGATAGCAATTCCAATGCATAATGAACAAGTCGATTTATATGTTCATAAAGTCGACTTGTTTGGTCATCAGATTAATAAGTCGACTTGCACAATGGTACAAGTCGACTTGTTCATGCATGATTGCACAAGTCGACTTACACATACATAAGTCGACTTATATAGAGCCATAAGTCCACTTATACATATACAAGTCGACTTATATCATGCCTCGTGGGATGATGGGTGATTTTCAGTATAAATTCAATGTGATTGATGCAATGCCCTAAATCGAGACCATATAGTCATGGTGACTATGATCCTTGGATGAGATTAATTAGATGAGACCTAAAATCCTCACTTAAAATATGAAAACTAACGCCTTCCATTAATATGGTAAGAACCGTAGTTCTTATAGGGTTGGGTTGTTGAGCTAACCTCAAGCTCACTCTATACTGAATATGTTCAAACCATGAAAATATGATTTTCGGATTAATGGGTCGGTTTTCCTAGAAGCGTTGATTTGTTGAGCTAACCTCGCGTCAATGTGGACAGAGGCAAAGTTGGGTAGTGTACATCGATGTACGCGCATCAAGTGTTGATAACCCAATGTATGTGCATACATCAACCGTTGATAAGACCGATCGATAGTTGTGTCTAAGATGTAATTGGTATGTCCGATACCTCCGAGACATAAGATGGCTTGTTGAGCTAACCTCAAGGTCATTCTTAATTTCGGTCATCGATGATGCAATTGGTATGGTCGATACCTCACCGATTGACCTAAGAAGTGGCTTGTTGGGCAAACCCAAGGTCATTCTTAGCAATGCCTGGGATATCGACCCACCAGTCAATGTGCCATTTTGTTTCATGGATTCATGATGAGGGTTATGGATTCTGTTGAAACTAGTGGGAGCCAAATGTATGTCATTTAAGTCCTTATGAGCATACATTTAATCCTATTCTAACTTTATTTCTCTCTCTACGCTTAGGTTGATCAAGATGTCGACTAGTGTGAATCTTCGCCACTAATGGATGCAAACAAATTAAGCTGGACCAAATTTTCTTGATTCATGCGGAATCGAGAATTGTTCTCGATCCGAGGATCTAGGATACATCCTTGATTTTCCGCTCGATCCACTTCTGAAGGAGCTTCGATGATGATCGAAGGCATATCGTAAGCATCTAAAAGGCGGTGACATAGCCACCGCATTATGCTTGCATCGATGTCACCGAGTGCGAAGTATAAAGACGAGTCTATGGATGCTCACACGATAGTGTTTCATCTTAGAGAGTTGTTTGATGAGCAAGCACGGTCCGAACGGTTCGAGACCTCAAGGTTGCTCTTTACAACGAAGATGACTCTGGTTCATCTGCGCAGCAATATGCATTGAAGATGAATGACTATATTGAGAGGTTGGCCGTCTTAGGTTTTGTGATGGATTACGAGTTAAGTATAGACTTAATTCTTGTTGGTTTGTCGATAGTTATTCACGGTTTGTGTTGAACTATCGAATGAACCAAATATCCACCACAATTCCCCGAGTGATCAATCTGCCAAGACAATGAGTAAGTTGTCAAGCAAGATAGCAAGGCGTTGTTATTGGTGGATTCTTCTTCCTCTGCTTCCAAGAAGAGGAAACAGAAGAAAAAGGCTCGAAGCGAAAGGAAGTGCAGTGAAAGGCAAGAAGAAGACCAAAGAGATCGCACCAAAAGGTACCGCTTCCATTGCGGTAAGGCGGTCATTGAGGCGAATCGCAAAGTTTATCCGAAGAATGAAGGTAAGAAGGCATCGTTGCCTCGACTTCTTCGTGTATGTTTGTCATTGAGGTTAATCTGCTTCGATCATAACATATGGGTATTAGATACCGGTTGTGGCTCACATATGTAATGATACGCAGGCCTCGAGGACGATGGCGACTCATAAAGGAGATATGGACTGCGTGTTGGCAATGGAGCAAGAGTTCTTTGCATTAGCCGTAGGGACTTATGTTTTGACACTCCCAGTGGGCTTGTACTTAACTTGGATGATTGTTATTTTGTACCCGTGTTAACAAAGAACATCTTGTCATTTCTTGTTTAAATAGAATGGTTTCTATTTGTCTTTTGGTAACAATGGTTGTTCTATTAGTTCAAATGGAATGCTTTATGGTACTGGTACATTATGCAATGGAATTTACATATTAGATATGTCACATCCGGTTATGAATGTCAATGACGCTAAAAGACATAAAAGAGATAATTTAAAATCAACTTACTTATGGCATTGTCGCCTTGGCCATATAAATGAGAGACGACGCTAAGCTCCACAAGAGTGGAAGTTTAGGGTCATTCGATTATGAATCATATGACACATGTGAATCTTGTTTATTAGGCAAGATGACTAAGTTACCTTTTAAGGGAAAGGGTGAACGAGCGACTGGATTATTAGACCTAATACATTCAGATGTATGTGGTCCGATGTCCATCCATGCCAGAAGTGGTTTCCGTTACTTCATTACCTTTATCGATGATTATTCTCGATATGAGTACCTGTATCTGATGAGATACAAATCTGAAGCGTTTGAAAAGTTCAAACAATTCAAAAATGAAGTAGAAAAACAACTTGGTAAAAGTATCAAAACATTACGATCCGATCGTGGTGGTGAATACTTAGACCAAGAGTTTTGGATTATCTCGTAGATAATGGGATTTTATCTCGGTGGACCCTCCTTACACACCACAACATAATGGTGTGGCAGAAGGAGAAATCGAACCTTGTTGGACATGGTACGATCTATGATGGGCTTTTGCGATTACCAAAATCCTTTTGGGGTATGCCTCGAGACATTTGTTTACTTGTTAAAAGCGAGTTCCATCAAAGCAGTTGATGTTACTCCATATGAGATGTGGACTAACAAGAAACCTTATCTTTCTTATTTGAAAGTATGGGGTTGTCCGCTTATGTGAAGCGGACACGATCGAGATAAGCTTGGAGCAAAATCGACAAGTGTTTGTTCGTAGAATATCCTAAAGAAACAAGAGGATATCAATTCTACTTTCTTTGAGGAACAAAAGGTGTTTGTTTTGATGCATCTGTCTTTTTAGAAAGAGTTTCTTTTAAAAGAGGACGATGGGAGCAAAGTTGAACTTGAAGAAGTTCAAGATGCTCGGACGACGCGGATCAATCGCTGAACACAAAGCGTAACTCATACAGATGAGGTAACAGATTCAACCTTCTACTTCACACGAAATTGTGAGGTTAAGTAGGATACGCCTGTTCTGAAAGATATGGATTTCGTGAGTGAGCAGAATGACGTATTGCTCATAGAGGATGATGAGCCTACCACCTATGAAGAGGTTACGAAGAGTTGAGTCGAAAAATGACTTCGTGCCATGAAATCAAATGGATTCCATGTATGAAAACCAAGTATGGACTTTGGTTGATGCACGAAGGATAAAACCTATAGGGTGCAAATGGGTTTTCAAGAAGAAAGCGACATGGATGGTAATGTGATTACCTATAAAGCAAGGCTTGTGGCTAAAGGCTTTAAATCAAAGACAAGGAGTTGACTATGACGAGACCTTGATCGAGAGCAATGCTTAAATCCATTAGGATACTCCTAGCCATTGTCGCTCATTATGATTATGAGATATGGCAAATGGATGTGAAGACGACTTTCCGAATGGAAATCTGGTGAGGATGTGTACATGACACAACCGAGGGCTTCATTTCCGCAGATGGCGAAAAGGTATGCAAGCTTGAAATCCATTTATGGATTGAAGCAAGCATCCAGAGTTGGAATATCCGTTTTGATGAGACAATCAAAGAGTTTGGTTTCTCACAAAATCCGGATGAACACTTGTGTACAAGAAAGTTAATGGAGCCGCGATCGTATTCCTTGTGTTATATGTAGATGACATATTGTTGCTAGGAAACGATGTCTCAATCTTCAATCAAGAAAATTTGGTTGTCCAAACAATTTGCCATGAAAGACCTTGGAGAAGCAACTTATATCCTTGGGATAAAGATTTATAGAGATAGATCAAGAGGTTGCTTGGTCTTTCACGGTCAACGATACATAGACAAGGTGCTAAAGAGGTTTAGCATGGAGCAATCCAAGAGAGGGTTTCTTCCCATTACTCATGGATAACACTCTCAAGTCCATGTGTCCTAAGACACGTGATGAGAGGATCGTATGAATATGATCCGTATGCGTCTGCAGTAGGATCTATTATGTACGTAATGCTATATACGAGACCCGATGTATCATATGCTCTAAGTGTTACGAAAGCGGATACCAATCGAATCTGGTGAGGGTCTTTGGGTGGTGTCAAGAATATCTAAAGTACTTGCGAAGAACTAAGGATGTTTTCTTGATATATGGAGATGGAAGTCTCAGTGGCGGGCATACTGGATGATTTTCAATCGATAAGGACGACTCGTGTCCCAATCAGGTTATGTTTTCACACTAAATGGCGGAGCGATCGGTTGGAAGAGTTCCAAACAGAGACGATGGCGATTCAACGATCGAGGCAGAGTACATCACGCATCGACGCAAAGAAAGGAAGCGGTTTGGATCAAGAAGTTCATTTCGAACTTGGTGTGGTTCCTAACGTGATGGACCCATCTGATTGTATTGTGACAACAATGGAGCTATCATGCAGCAAAGGAACCAAGGTCTCATCAACGGTCCAAACACGTACTCTACCGATACCATTTGATTAGGAGATCATTGCTCGAGGTCATGTCCCGAGAGAGAATTCCCAGAGCGTAATATTGTCGATCCGTTGACAAAGCCATTGTCACGGAAGAATTTTGATTCTCATGTACTCGCTTATGGTATTAGATACCAAGGCGATTGACTTTAGGTCAGTGGGAGATTGTTAGAGTAGTACCTAAAGGCAATCCCTTTAGCGCATTTTGTTCATAGTCATGTATGGACTTTATGAATAAATAAAGCAAGGCATATTTCATTTATTTGATATTCATTTTATTATGAATTGATAATGATCTTTAATCAAATTAATGAAGTCCACGATACATGACATAGCATGAAGGAAATTATGATGTGATCATACTATCGAGATTCCTATCATGTGCAATTATGTCAAGATCTAAATTATCCCTAGTCATAGGATTAATGAGATGGACATCGTTAATCCGGATAGACTAGCATATGTCAAACTCCTTGATTGGATCAAGCGGTGGATCTCGTAAAGCTGTAAATATTGAGATATTTAGATTTGACATGTGGATGCTTACTAGTGGTAGTAAGTACATTGGATGACCCGCTATGAGATCATCACATGGATGTCCTATACAAATGTCGGTGATAATCTCATCATAGAATGGTGCAAGTATCCTTAGACTCGAGGTACTCGAGGATATCTTGAATCTTGATTACGTACTTTGACTCCATTCCTTGTTGCCTTTCGAGGTCGCTCATAGGGTGGTGATTGGGTGCGACTTGAGGTATTCAAGGTAATTGAGTAGCCAATAGAGGATTCACCGCACATTATAGCGAAGAGATACCCGTGGCCTCTTATCGGGATCATTACTTTGAAGTCTCTGGCGCCGGAGCATACATATGTCATGAAGATGGTCTTCATGGACATATAAAGTAATGAGTCCTAGGGCGAGAACCGATTACACTTGGACTAGATTTGATCGTCGATCTAGTAAGAGTTGACACATTGCCCATACTCAAACCAAGTGGGGTATAGCATGGTGAAAGGACGAATTGCGGTAATTGTCTATGGAAGGGTTCGTGATATGGTTTCCGGTCGATTGGGGGTCGTGATGTGTTGCTAGATACCGCTCATGACTTGCTCAGTTAAGTGTTAATCTAAGTGGCCAACATAACCGGAACCTAATGGGTCACACGCGTAAGAGTGACTCGGAGAATCTGTAAAATAGTTTCGGACAGAGATCCAATATCTGGAGAGCAATAGGATTAAATGGATCCCGATGAGATTGGGATATGTCCCGATGAGATCGCGACATCGACATTCTTTGGCTGTTTCGGTGATTTTTCGCCGATGGGGCCGGCGGGCGGTAGGACCGACCTCAGTTTGACTGGACCACTTCAGCAATTATATATATTAATTAATTAAGTAAATAATTAATTAATTATATATATATATATGATTTTCGGTGGAACCAAAAATGGTGGAGATGAAATGGTTTGAAAAGTCAAACCTAATCATTATTTAGCATTTTAAGGCATTATTATGCCTCCTACGTGGATGAGCCATCCACCATGCCTTCTTATGTCTTTAAATGGTTAAATATACATATAAGAAGCTATGGAAAGGAAGCTTGTACGTAGGTTGAAGGAGAAGAGTCGAAAGCTTAAGAGTTAAGCTTGAAAAAAATTTATTTTTCATCTTCTTCCTATCATCCATTCAAGATTGCTTCTACTTCTCCAAGGCTCCACCAAGTTCATCTCATTTGCTCTCCAAGGCTAAGGTAAGAGCTAGCACTCTTTTCTTTAGTCTAGCTATTCCCGGGTCAAAAGAGTTTGTTCCGGTTAGGTTTTCCAACCTCTGCGTGGATACCGTTAGAGACGGTCTCCTTTGGTCGTTATGGTTTGATTGTTTGTACTTACACATGGATCCTGGCTTTCGGGAATGTCCCGGGACTCAAAATTTTAAATTCCGCACTGTGGGCATGTGATGCCTACCCCGGGATTTTCCTACAAATATAGTATTTAATAAAGTTAGCATGAATTAGCATATGACATTAAATGAGTTAGGTGTTAAGAATTAATGTTAGAAAATGTATTAGTTGACTTAAATGAGTTAGATGTAGTTTAATGTGCTAGTTGGGCCTTGGGCCCAAATGAAATGAATAAAGAAGAGAGTATATATATAAAATGGGTTTAAAAGAATGAAATGGGCCAAAATGAAATGAGAAAGAAAAGAGGATGTATATGAAATGGGCTTAAGTTGTTAGTAGTGTAAAAGAAGGAAAGGAATTAAATGAAGTGGACTTGGGCCTTGGGCTTGAGTTAAATGAAGAAGGGAGTATAAAAAGGAGGAAAATAAGAAAGGAGGAAGAATAGGTGGATGGGCTTAAGTAAGTAAAAGAAGAGTATAAAAGAGAGAAATTAAATGAGTGGTAGGGGAAAGAAGAGGAAGTTTACGAAAATTAAGAGGGAGAGGAAGAGAAGTGTCGTGGAAATGGAGGGAGAAGGAGAAAAGAAGAAAAGCATGGCTAGGGTTTGTGATTTCTAAGAGTTTGAGTGGGTTTTTGAAGAAAGTTCAAGAGGAAAAAGTGTGGAGGAAGGTTCAAGCTACGTTTTGAACCAAGTCATCACTTGGTTGTTGGAAGTTTAAGGTAAGTCATGAAGTTTTGTTAGAGCTTTTGTTTGGGTTATGGTTGAGAAGAGTTGAAAATGGAATGGGTATAGTGAATCTAGGACAAATTTCATGAATGATATTGTATAGTTTTTTTTCAATTTGTGTTAAGTGATTATGGGTTTTTGATTTTCAATGAAGAGAGAGAAGGAAGAGAAGAAGAACAAGAGTTGTAGCAAGGAAACCAAGGATTTATCAAGTCTACAAGGTGGGTTTCATATTTATCTTTATGTATATAAGCTATAAACGTAAATTAATGCATAACATTAATGAGTTTCAACTACTTGGAAGTTGTATTAAATGTTTGTGATTGAATGTTGAATGTGGTTGTTATAAGCCATTAATGATTGTATTAAATGCTTGATGTTATTGTTGTTAGACAATTATGAAGGTTGAGTTATGGGATCATGATGTTTATAAATGTACATTGTATGATGGCGATTAAAGTTGTTTTGGAGAAACTTGTTAAATGAATATGATGAAAAGCATGAATGATGCATGAAAAAGATGATTTTTAAAGAAACAGTGAATTGGACAAGAATAGTCCAATTTTATTGTTATGCATGATTGTTATGTTATGTGGGTAAGGTAAAGTCCCAAGAACCGTCACGTGCACGTCCACCATGAAAAGGCTTCGCCCGCCTGCCCGATTGTGGCATAGGATGATCCATGATTTGGACTCCTCAAGATTTGCCCATATAAGCTCATTAAATGAGACTATATGGTTGCCATGAATATGGACTTACCGAGCCATTTGATGTGTTTCATATGGGATTACATGAAATTGCAAGAATTATGAATGTTCGAATTGTGAGAAATTGTGTTTATGTATTGATGAAAATTGCATGATGCATATATTATGATTTCATTGAAAGATTGCTTAAGGTATGAATAACTAAATAGATATGCTTGTTATATAAATATAAATGTGTTACCCGCGGAGCGAAAGCTCACCCCCCCTCAATTCTCCAGGAAATGAGCAGGATCCCGAGGAGCAAGCTTAAAGGCATTTACTCCAAGAGTTTTCTTTTGGTTTTGTGATTGAAATGATTTTTGTAAAATAATGCTTTAGTTGCATTTTGATAATGATATTGTATTTTGAAGTTTCATGTAATTGGGCTTAAAATGCCCACTAAAGCATTGTATGAAATATGACTTTGATGAAGATGAAATGAATGAGTTATGATTCAAAAGTGAATTTAAACCCTAATGTATAATGCTTGATTGTATGACCTTTGATCTTTTTAGATGATGCATGGGATGGCATGAATATCATATAGGGAGGTAAATGTTATGTGTTGGGATTGATGAGTGATATGTAGAAGTAAGAATGTTATTGAGTTATGGTTAATAAGTTTTGCATGAGTGAATGTACAGGATCATCGAAGTTGAACTTGAGTCTTTGTGAGTCAAACTCGGTGTTTGACATGGGAAGAGGTGTTAAAATATTGAATGAATGAGTCCGGCATAGAAATGGGTAGTCTTAAAAAAAGGTTAGGAGTGTTCATGGTGTTTGGGATAAGTCAAGAGAGAGTGTAGAGGGTTGGAATTGAGTTCAGAATAGAAAGAACTCGAGTTATTAGTCCACCTAAGTCGAGTTATTGGTCTACATAAGTCGACTTGTGAAGCATAACTCGAGCTATTTGTCTCGATAAGTCGACTTGTGTAAGCATAACTCGAGTTGTCTTCAAGAATAACTCAAATTGTCGGTTAGAAATAGTAAAATCCATAGTTGGGAATGTTATTTTTGGGGTTTAACAAGAGCAGTCAGGGTCTAAGTCTTAGTCAGTGTATGCTCACCACCAATGTGAGTCATTAGGGAGTGTCAAGTTTAATGTTCAGGCTCCAGGAGTAGGGTCTGACAGTCTGTGGTATCAAAGAAAGAGCATGAGTGTTAAGTTACAAGAGCAGTTGGGGTCCGATCTACGGATCGGGTCCCGACAGTCGCCTTTGATGTAAGCTTCTTTCTTTGATACTTAGGTCAATATCTATATACCTTACAGCCAAAAACTCTCAGATGATAATATGTGGATCTTTTTTAGTCCATGCTCTCTTAGGAATCTCAAAATCCAATGGAACTAAGGAAGCTCAATTAATCAAGTAAATTGTAGTTCAGATTGCTTCTACCCAAAATTTCTTTAGCAACATAAACATTTTGAGCATGCAACGAATCTTCTCTACAATTGTTCTATTCACCCATTTAGAAACATTATTACGATGTAAAGTCCTTGGTTATGTCTTTTCATGTCTGATGTTATACGAGGCATTGTAATCTTCTAACACCTTCAAAAGTACACTCATCTTTCTTATTTGTTCATAGCCACTTCAACTTCCTCTTAGCTTCCCTTTCTACCATGACATGAAACTTCTAAAAAGTTTCAGATACTTAACTCTAAGAGTTTAACATATATACCCAAATCTTCCTAGAATCATCAACAATAAATGTAATAAAATGTTTGTTACCTCCTAATGAATCCTCCTTAATAGGGCCATAGAAATTTGAATGCACCAACTCCAGTGTCTCTAAATTCCTACTAAATCTTTTCTTGAAAGAGATATGATGCTGATTTCCAACCAAACAATGATTATAAGGATTACGTAGTATTGTTTTCTTAACCATGATAAGGGATTTACCAGCCACCAACTTTAATACCTTCCTGCTTATGTGTCCCAATCATCAATGCCACATATTTGGAGAAGATTACTTTTTGGCTTTGTATACTTCTCCACTACTGCACACTTTTAAGTGTGTCTTGTACAATGAGTTAACATAACTCTCCTCAAGAAATAGTCATTATGCATTTGGATAGTTTCCACTTGCTATCCTCGAAAGTGTATTGAAATCCTCCTTGATCTAATATATTAGCTAATAATAGATTTAGCCTTATATCAGGGATATGTCATATATCTCGTAAGGTTAGTAAGCATTCGATGTTTGTCTGAACTCGGATGTCACCCATACTAATAATTTTGGTAGAACTTTAATTTCCTATCTTTATGCTCCTAAAGTCTCGACTATTATAGTTTGAGAATTACTTTGCCTTTGGAGCAAAATGATAAGAAGATATCGTGTCAATTAGCAACTCAAAACCTGAATTACTAACATGGAAGCATTCATTTATTGCACAAAGTAAGGACACCTTAACATCCGTGCTTGAAGTTGTATCTTTATCATCTCCATCATCCTAATGATCTTGGTTGTCCACTTCCATCTCTTTTCTTCTGATTTCTTTATTGAACGTAATCTCTTTGATTACATTCAAAGAAGCACACCTTTAGGAGGGAGTTGTTAATCGTCACAACCAATGTCTTCCAACTATTTGGTAAAAAACTCACAGGAACAAAGCTTGAAGATCGTCATCAAGAATGATCTTTATGGTCATAAGCTTGTTGATTATATCTTGGAAATGACTTAAATGCTTTGACACTAATTTCTCAACTTTCAACTTTAAGTTCACAAGCTTTTTAATCAGGGTGGCCTTGTTGTGGGCAATCTTCCTTTCATAGAGTCCTTCTAGCTTTTTCCATATCTAAAAAAGATTTGTTTCTTAAGACACATGATTGAATATATTGATATTGTTGGGCCCGGGTCCCGGATCCCCATTCCCGAGATAGCCCCTCGGGTCGCGCCTGCGACGGGCTCTCAAATACCTTCGGGCCCGATCCCAACATCCATACAAATACATAAGTTCGATACCAACACAAACATATACTCATACATTCTAAACAGGCATTCATCATTCCACATGCATAAACCAATTGTCATTTGCATTCAAAGGAATTCAACAAGTATTCTCGAAATATAACATAATACAAAATGAAATTAAATCCTAAAATACAAAAGTATGCTCCATGTTGAAATACTTAGCGGGCTAACCAAAATACTAACTTAATGCAAGGCTCCTAATTAGCTGGAAGTTTCCGATACCTCGCAAGGTCAACTATCGTCTCGATCTGCATATAAGGAGGGGAGAGTAATGGGGTGAGCTGCGAAGCTCAGTGGCATATACGTTTATAGCCATTGGCAACGGGCCACACAATCAAGCATATATGTATATTCATATAGCAAGCATATATCAAATCCTTAATCCATCACTATACGGTCCTCGCATCATAATTCAGGTCATATGATTTCACAATATAACAGTTAACATGTGTCATGCTCAACAAATCAATTATGTATGCACAAACAATTGGCTCGAGAGTTCCGTAAACGATCCGGATAAACCAAAGATAAATCCATAAAACTATTCGAGTCCGATTTCTCAAGGATCTCGTGGCTTCAAGCGGGCAGCCGGGAGAAGGCTTTATGTCAACGTACACGTGACTCCATCCGTAACTTTCTTACCTAAACAAATCACATAATCCATTCGATTCATGCTCAAAGCATTTTTCACATTGCTCTAAATTCTCATTCTTGTCCATTGTCATAAGGCCTATCAAGCTATGCATAATTTTAATCATAATGCAAGTTCAATATTCTCATAGAATTCAACACAAGTAATGTCACATAATGCAAGCAAGCATACATCAGGCAATTTGCCCATACACACAATAACCATAAACATATTACCCACCTAGTATCGCTTGAGTATCAGACTCACTGTTGTCCTTCCTCTTGCGATTGGGTCAAATCAGCTTAGTTCCCTATAATAAAACAAGTTTTTATTTAATTAATAATCCATAGAAAATATTCCATAAAGCTTGACAATCAAAATAAAGCATTAAAGGTCTCCATCTGACTTCCATCTAAATTCTCGAACCCTTCGAAACAAATTCCGAACTTCCCTTCTTCATACAACTTGTAGCCCTTTATTTCTAGGTCACAACGGATCAAGAATCTCCTCAATTGGACATCTACACCAAAAGATATGCCCAAAATACTAAAAATTTCACTTTCGAAAAACAGGGGGGCTCGTCGCGGTGTGCATCGAAGTGTGCGTTGCGGTGTGCTCATCACTCGCACGCCGCAACGTGCACACTCGTGCGCCGCAGCATGCACGTCTCTTCGTGCACGTGGCGTGTCACCAATTTTTTCGCACGCCGCGGCGTGCTCTTGCACACGTCGCGACGTGCGGGTCGGAGCTGCCACTCCAAACCCCTTTTTTTTGCATTTTCCGACTTCATTTCGTTCCCAAACTCAAATGCACCACATCTAAACTGTAGATCAAGACTTATGCTACACTTCTAACCCATTAACAACTCAAAATCAAGCACAAATGCATCAACCCAAGAAATCTCACCATTTTTGTCTTAAAACCCTAAAACCGTCGATTCTAACACATTCAAGCCATCTTAGGTTTTAATCTAGCCACAATACAACGGGATGAAGACAAACTTACCCGGAAATAGCTTCAAACTGTCAGAAAACTGCAACAATTGAAATCTCTCTTCTCTTCTCCTTCCTTCACCACCAACGACGCACTCCTCTCTTCTTTTGTTCTTCTTTTCTTTTTCCTCTTCTTTCCTTCCTTTTCTATTTCTTCTAAGTCTTTCTTTAAAACCTACCTAGGGTGGTCAAAGACCAAAATACCCCTCCTAATAAGCCTAAATCTATTCCAACTTAAGTAAACTTCCCAAAATGCCCTCATAAATAATTCTCATTCAACCATACTAAACTCAAGTAAACCCACTAATGTTCTCAAATTAATCAAATCAAGGAATAAAACCACAATTATCATAATTTATGCTTAATATCATCATAAAAAAAATTCGGAGTCTAACATTTCTCCCCCCCTTAAAAGAAATTTCGTCCTAGAAATTTACCTGAATTATCAAAGAGATGCGGATACTTCTCCCGCATGGCTTCCAGTGGTTCCCAAGTAGCTTCCTCTACCGAATGGTTCCTCCATAGGACTTTGACTAACTGAACCGTCTTGTTTCTAGGAACCTTGTCCTTGGTATCCAAAATCTCCAATGGTTGCTCCTCATAACTCAGATCATCTCGCAACTGAACCTCACTAGTCTGAATGATGTGAGAAGGATCCGATCTATACCTCCTCAACATAGACACATGGAAGACATCGTGAATCTACGATAACTCCGGAGGTAATGCCAATCTGTAGGCGAGTGGTCCAATCCTCTCAAGGATCTCATAAGGACCCACATACCTCGGACTCAACTTACCCTTCTTGCCGAACCTCAATACCCTTTTCCAAGGAGATGTCTTAAGGAACACTTTCTCACCGACTTCATACTCCATCTCCTTTCGGTGAGCATCAATATAACTCTTCATCCTATCCTGTGCTGCCTTAAGCCGCTGCTTAACCAGATTGACTTTCTCAACTGTCGTCTGAATTAATTCTGGTCCTTCCAATTGCCTCTCTCCTTCTTCATCCCAACAAACTGGAGTCCTACACCTCCGCCCATACAAAGCCTCATATAGAGCCATCTGAATGCTCGAATGGTACAAATTGTTATAAGCAAATTCGACCAACGGCAAATGCTCGTCCCAAGCTCCTCTGAAATCCATCACATAAGCCCGAAGCATCCCCTTAAGAGTCCGAATGGTCCTCTTAGATTGACCATCCATCTAAGGGTGGAACGCCGTACTAAAATTCAGCCTCGTCCCCAAAGCTTCCTGCAAACTGCCCCAAAATCTCGAAGTAAACCGAGGGTCCCTATCAGACACAATCGAATCCGGGATCCCATGCAGCCTCACTATCTCATCGATATACTTCTTTGCTAGCACATGCAAAGAATCAGTCTGCTTAATCGCCAAAAAGTGAGCTGACTTGGTCAACCGATCCACTATAACCCATATGGCATCATGCCTCCTGCT
Organism: Erythroxylum novogranatense; assembly: GCA_029891385.1. Taxonomy (NCBI): domain Eukaryota; kingdom Viridiplantae; phylum Streptophyta; class Magnoliopsida; order Malpighiales; family Erythroxylaceae; genus Erythroxylum; species Erythroxylum novogranatense. The sequence continues at coordinate 47,512,455 of CM057235.1, read as the reverse complement.
GGTCTTAGGCAAACCCATTAGAAAGTCCATAGTCACCCTTTGCCACTTCCACTCCAGAATAGGCAACGACCTCAACTTGCCTGAAGGTGCCTGGTGTTCAGCTTTGACTTGCTGACACACTAGACACTTACTAACGAACTCTGCTATATCCCTCTTCATGCCTTTCCACCAAAAATGCTCTCTCAAATCCCTATACATCCTGGTACTACCTGGATGCATGGCATAAGGCGCATTGTGTGCCTCATCCATAATCTCATCCTTAATCTCCTGCACACCAGGAATACACAACCTGTTCCCCACTGTCATAAGCCCATCATCTCTCACCTCTATTTCTGAAATTTTGCCGTTCCGTATTTCATCTCGAAGCTTGCTCAAATCTGCATCCTGTGTCTGCAACTCCTTAACTTTCTCCCTGAGTATTGGTCTTACTCGGAAGTTGGCTAGAAGACAATCCGACTCCTCCTGCTTCAAGCTTATCTTAAGCTTGGCCATCTCTTCCAATAAAGGAAGATAAACCGATCGAACATAAGCAATCAAAGAATTCCGGCTCAAAGCATCTGCCACCACATTGGCCTTGCCCAGATGATACTCAATCAACAAGTGATAGTCCTTGAGTAGCTCGATCCACCTTCTCTGCCTCAAATTCAATTCTTTCTGACTCAGCAAATACTTCAGACTCTTATGATCAGTAAAAATCCTTGTCTGAACTCCATACAGATAATGCCTCCAAATCTTCAAAGTAAAGATCATAGCTGCTAACTCCAAATCATGCGTCGGATAGTTCAACTCATAAGGCTTTAACTGCCTCGAAGCATAAACAATCACCCGATCTCCCTGCATCAAAACACAACCAAGACCCTTCCTCGATGCATCACTATACATAGTGTATCCCTCATCACCCGATGGCAAAATCAGAATCGGAGCACTCGTCAACCTGTGCGTGAGCTCCTCAAAGCTCCTCTGACACTCCTCACTCCAAACGAACTTCTAATTTTTCCTCAACAACTTAGTCATCGGAGTGGCTATCATAGAGAATCCCTCCACAAATCTCCGGTAATAGCCAGCCAAACCCAGAAAACTCCTCACCTCTGCTACATTCTTTGGGGCTTCCTAATTCACCACAGCTTCTATATTCTTTGGATCCACATGAACTCCTTTCTCTGAGATCACATGTCCAAGAAATGAAACTTCTCTTAGCCAGAATTCGCATTCATCGGATTTGGCATACAACTCGTTTCTCCTCAAAGTCTCCAAAGAAATCATCAAATGCTCCTCATACTGCTCATCACTCTTGGAATAAACCAAGATATCATCGATAAAGACAATGATAAATTGGTCCAAGAATGGCTTAAAAATCCGATTCATCAAATCCATAAAAGCTGCAGGCGTATTTGTCAATCCAAAAGGCATCACCAAGAACTCAAAATGCCCATACCGAGTCCTGAAAGTAGACTTGGGCACATCCGACTCCTTAATCCTCAACTGATGGTAACCCGATCTTAAGTCTATCTTAGAAAAGACTCTCGCTCCTTGCAATTGATCAAACAGATCATCAATGCGAGGAAGCGGATACTTGTTCTTCACAGTTACCTGATTCAGCTTTCGATAATCTACACGCATCCTCAACAAGCCATCTTTCTTCTTCACAAAAAGAACCGGAGCTCCCCAAGGCGAAGAGCTCGGTCGAATATACCCCTTCTCCAACAACTCCTCCAACTGCACCTTAAGCTCTTTCAATTCCGTCGGAGCCATCCGGTAGGGCGGAATTGAAATCGTACTGCACTGATGAAGCTCAATGGGAAACTCAATTTTCCTAGCTGGAGGTAGTCCTGGCAATTCCTAGGGAAAGACATCCGAGAATTCCCTGACTACAGGAATATCCTCCAGCTTTCCTCCATCTGTCCTGGTGTCCACCACATAGGCCAAGAATGCCTCGCATCCATTCCTCATCATCTTCTCTGCTGTCAATGCTGAAACAATTCTGGGCGGACTCGCTTTCCTGTCCCCAGTAAACACTACTTTTCTGCCATCATCCAATTCAAACTCCACTGTCTTCTGTTTACAATCCAAACGGGTGTTGTACTTCTCTAAAGTATCCATGCCCAAAATCACATATAATCCTCCCATCTTCAGTGGCATCAAATCGACCACTAGAAGTTCTCCACCAATGCGAATCTCACAACCTCTATACACTTGACTAATCACAATGTACTGGCTGATTGGAGTACTCACCATCAGCGGAGTATCCAATGGGCTCACAATCATATCACAGACGGGTCTACTCGAGGAAACAAACGAATGAGTAGAACCCGGATCAATCAAAACAATCATAGCATCAGAAAATAACTGTACCGTACCCGTGACAACATCTGGTGCGGTCTTAGCATCCTCCCTAATCATCGCAAACACCCTAGCTGGTGCCTGCCCTTTCGGTCTTCCCGGAAGATTCACCCTCTTACCAGCGTCGAATCGCCCACTTCATTGCAGATCCTCCATCTATGGTCTCTGTCCTCCTCGGAGCTTGTATCTGGCCTCTTTCTTGTCGTGGAGGCTGAGGACACTCTCTGGCAATGTGTCCCTTTTCTCCACAGTTGAAACAAGCTCCTGTCAGTCTGAAACACTCTCCTCTATGGGACCTCCCGCAGTGCTCACACTTTGGGACGAAAGATCTATCCCCATCTCCCCTTCTACCGCCACCCACCGTTGAGGCTTGGTGAGAAACAGTAGAAGTCCTCATCGGCCTAGGTTGGCTTGCACCACTGCTCTTCTCCTATGACTGGACTGGGAAGCTCCTAGCACTCCTGTCTGGCATAGGAGTACTAGTGCTACCTCCTCTCTTAGACTGCTCTCTGCCCTTCCTCTTCTTATTCACTGCACTCTTGATATTCTCTATATTTTCAACTCTCAGAGCTGCCTCAACCAGCTGCTGGAAATCACAGAAATTCTGCACAATCACCTTCTCTCTGATGGCCAAGTGCAATCCCGACTCAAACCGACGACATCTAGCAGCTTCACTCAACATCAAATCTAAAGCATACCGAGATAGCTGTGTAAACCGGCACTCATACTCGCTGACAGTCATATCCCTATGAGTGAGACTCAGAAACTCCCTCTGCTTCTGCTGAACATATACCTCTGACAGATACTTCTTCCTGAAAGCAACCACGAAATCCTGTCATGCCAACCCTACTGGCCTCATCTGACTCTCTGGTACAGTCTCCCACCAGTGGAGAGCATCTCCCTGAAGCAAACTCGCCACATAGATGACTCTCTCGTCATCCTCACACTCCATCTAGTCTAGCACTCTCTTAGTTTTTCGCAACCATGTCTCGGCTTCCTCGGGATCTGATGTCCCAAAGAAATCAACTTCCCCATACTTCCTCAACCGGTCAAACCGTCTCCCTTTCTGAGCTGGGGCTGAAACAGAAGGTTGTGGCATCTGACCCATAGCCTGCACGAATGCCTGAGTAAAGGCCTGGAACAACCTCGGATCCAAAGGAGGCACTGGCTCCTGCGGAATCGGAGACTCCTGCGTCTGCGAAAAAATGGGCTCACTACCTCGCCCTACAGAAGCCTCAACATTCCCTGGGACTACTGACTCACAGTCCTCTCCTCCCTAGTCGGAGAGTCAGGTGCAGCAGATCCTTGCATGACTCCTCGTGTCCTTCTACGAGGTGGCATCGTACTCCTTCAAATGGAAACACTAAGGATTAGCTATAGGTCAATCTACATGTATGCGTGATATGCATGTCACTTAATCAATGCAACAATTAATCATAGAGCACACAATCCTATATGCATTATAAGCCGGGGACACCTAAACCTAGGCGCTCTGATACCAAACATGTCATTCGGGTCCCAATCCCCATTCTCCGAGGAGGCCTTCTTCAGTCAGGCTGCAGGGCGCCAAATACCTTCGGGCCCGATCCCAACATCCATACAAATATATAAGTTCGATACCAACACAAACATATACTCATACAATCTAAACAGGCATTCATCATTCCACATGCATAAACCAACTGTCATTTGCATTCAAAGGAATTCAACAAGTATTCTCGAAATATAACATAATACAAAATGAAATTAAATCCCAAAATACAAAAGTATGCTCCATGTTGAAATGCTTGGCAGGCTAACCAAAATACTAACTTAATGCAAGGCTCCTAATTAGCTGGAAGTTTCCGATGCCTCGCAAGGTCAACTATCGCCTCGACCGCACTTTGAGGAGGGAGAGTAATGGGGTGAGCTGCGAAGCTCAGTGGCATATACGTTTATAGCCATTGGCAACGAGCCACACAATCAAGCATATATGTATATTCATATAGCAAGCATATATCAAATCCTTAATCAATCACTATACGGTCCTCGCATCACAATTCATGTCATATGATTTCACAATATAACAGTTAACATGTGTCATGCTCAACAAATCAATTATGTATGCACAAACAATTGACTCGAGAGTTCCGTAAACGATTCGGATAAACCAAAGGTAAATCCGTAAAACTATTCAAGTCCGATTTCTCAAGGATCTCGTGGCCTCAAGCGAGCAACCGGGAGAAGGCTTTCTGTCAACGTGCACGTGACTCCATCCGTAACTCTCTTACCCAAACAAATCACATAATCCATTCGATTCATTCTCAAAGCATTTTTCACATTGCTCTAAATTCTCATTCTTGTCCATTGCAATAAGGCCTATCAAGCCATGCATAATTTTAATCATAATGCAAGTTCAATATTCTCATAGAATTCAACACAAGTAATGTCACATAATGCAAGCAGGCATACATCAGGCAATTTGCCCATACACACAATAACCATAAACATACTACCCACCTAGTATCGCTTGAGTATCAGACTCACTGCTGTCATTCCTCTTGCGATTAGGTCAAATCAGCTTGGTTCCCTATAATAAACCAAGTTTTTATTTAATTAATAATCCATAGAAAATATTCCATAAAGCTTGACAATCAAAATAAAGCATTAAAGGTCTCCATCCAACTTCCATCTAAATTCTCGAAACCTTCAAAACAAATTCCGAACTTCCCTTCTTCATACAACTTGTAGCCCTTTATTTCTAGGTCACAACGGATCAAGAATCACCTTAATTGGACATCTACACCAAAAGATATGCCCAAAATACTAAAAATTTCACTTGAAAAAAGGGGGCGGCATGGCGGCGGGACGCCGCCGGTAACGACCTCTTCGCCTTGGCGAAGGCTCGCCATGGTGTGCACCGAAGTGTGCGTCGACGTGCACACTCGTGCGCCGCGGCATGCACGTCTCTTCGTGCACACTCGTGCGCCGCGGCATGCACGTCTCTTCGTGCACGCCGCGACGTGCACATGGTGCACACGGCGTGTCACCAATTTTTCGCACGCCGCGGCGTGCTCTTGCGCAAGTCGTGACGTGCGGGTCGGAGTTGCGACTCCGAACCCCTATTTTCTGCATTTTCTGACTTCATTTCGTTCCCAAACTCAAATGCACCACATCTAAATTGTAGATCAAGACTTATGCTACACTTCTAACCCATTAACAACTCAAAATCAAGCACAAATGCATCAACCCAAGAAATCTCACCATTTTTGTCTTAAAACCCTAAAATCGTCGATTCTAACACATTCAAGCCATCTTAGGTTTTAATCTAGCCACAATACAACGGGATGAAGACAAACTTACCCGGAAATAACTTCAAATTGTCGGAAAACTGCAACAATCGAAATCTCTCTTCTCTTCTCCTTCCTTCACCACCGACGGCGCACTCCTCTCTTCTTTTGTTCTTCTTTTCTTTTTCCTCTTCTTTCCTTCCTTTTCTATTTCTTCTAAGTCTGTCTTTAAAACCTACCTAGGGTGGTCAAAGACCAAAATACCCCTCCTAATAAGCCTAAATCTATTCCAACTTAAGTAAACTTCCCAAAATGCCCTCATAAATAATTCTCATTCAACCATACTAAACTCAAGTAAACCCACTAATGTTCTCAAATTAATCAAATCAAGGCATAAAACCACAATTATCACAATTCATGCTTAATATCATCATAAAAAAAATTTCGGGGTCTAACAGATATCAATCAGTAGTCTAATCATGCCCCTTTTGCTTAAGCTTTTCCCATCCTTTATCTAACATCTTTTCAAGTTTTGATAGAACACCATCTTTCACACCTTTGTCCACATCAACAGGATCTAAAAGATCATTACAATACAAAAGATCCTCCGTCATGGGCCTCCAAATAAAATAATTTGATGATGTCAACTTGATCATAGAGTTGTTTCCACCTTCCATCATGATAGCTCTAATACCACTTGTTGGGAGACAACAACACAACCCTTTAAAAGATCAACCAAATATCAACAATAAAACTACAACTTGCATCAACAAATCAGTAAGAGAATAACAAAATGAAATAAACACTAAAATTTAAGTGAAAAGTTATCTAGTGTAGAGAAAAAAATGACAGGCCAAATTAACAAGCAAATCCTCTAAACTTAAATAAAGATTTACAAAGATTAATCTTTCACCCCACAACACAACAACAAGTTGTTTCACAAAGTTTCAGGATTGAAACCAAAGTTAATGTAACAATCAGCAAACCCTCAAATCAATCTTTAAAATTAAAAAAAAAAAGATGAGAACACAATACTACTTGCCCTCTCTTAGTTTTTTGTCACTTATAGACATTATGACTACACTCTTATGCATAACCTACAAAATTTTCTCTTTTATATTACCAAATAAGTTTTTTACACCATACATGATCACATACACAGCTGTGTCAGTGACTGTATTTCTTTAGCACTGCCTCACTTATAGATGTACACGGTTACAAAGAGATAGATGGTCGTCGCACATGATTATGTATGTCATGGACACGGGTATGTACACGATTGCGTATGTGTTCGTTCTTCACGCCCTTTTTCATATGATTCCAGATACTTACACAGTTAATCCACATGGTCATGTAAGTGAAGACATGGATGTGTGCCATTCTACACTGGTGTGTGTGCTTACACAATTAATATACACAACCGTATAAGTTAAGAATAGGGGCATTTATCACCTTACACGGTCATATCTCTCCCCATGAGAGTTTGATCTAACTTGTTTTCACTTGTTCGTCATTTATACAAATCATAAAGTTGTACGATCACTGAAAGTCCCAAAATAGAGCTGGACATTCAACAAAGGTATCCGCTTATTGGCTTTTTTGCAGTTTCCTAGCATAAATGATTTGTGAGAAATCACTCTCGTATATTGCAAATTTCATCTTATTGCAACTCGTGAAGTGATTGGAAAAATCAAAACTTGATGCGTTGGAAGGTGAAGGCATAATATTTTTGGAAGAATATGTTGAAACAAAATTTATTTGAAAATAACAAAATACATTCAGTAGCAACTATCATAAATTTAACAATAATATAATTGAGGATGACAATCTCCCAAACATTAGGAACTACTAATGAGGTATGGCTCTTGAACTTACTTCATTAGTCATCTTCATTTTCATCATCTACACCTTCAGAACCCACTTCTACATAATCTTTTTCAAGGACTGTCACATCTTCACATGCTTTTGAAAACTTGCCTTCTACTATGCTTTCATCAACTTACCAATGAAAAAATGCCCTCTTAAAATAACTGGGATTATATTTGTGGTCAATCTGGGAGAAAATTTGAGCCCCCACTGTTGTCGCTTATCATCCAATATTGAGCCCCCACTGTTGTCGCTTATCATCCAATATCAAATATCGTGACAGTAGATAAGAGAGTGAACAGATGATGCTCGTAGCATAGAGAAGAACCAGAGAGACAAAAGTTAATATTAAGGATTTGATTCTTAAAGTAATTAGAGATTTATTTTTTAAAGTTTAAGTTGATTAATAATTATTGAGTTAATATGAATTGTTTAACATAAAAAGAAAATTGTTCATATCAATTTAGTTGGCAGAATTATGATAATTTGATTAATTGGATGAATGTTTTAAATTTTTTAAGACCATTTTTTGTAAATCACGAAATATTAAAATCTAAATTAAATTTTAATTCAAACATCATGGGCAGAATATGCTCTAGACCGTTATAGGAAAACATTAAGTTCCTGTAGCCATGCAATTTATTTTCTCTTATGTGATGGTACTCATTCAGCTTAAGGTCTATAGAAAGGCCAAATTTCCCAAACCCAAACTAAACTTCCCATTTCCTACTCCAATGATTAGATTAGACAAGCAATTCTTTTTAGAAATTGAATTGAAGATTGTTTCCATTAGGTGAGAGAAATTACTATCTAATAAGGTAAAACTACTGGTTTTGCCGGATTCTGGCAGAACTGGACGTTGCCGTTCGGATCCATAAGTTGGCTACTTTCTGTGATGAGTTCGACGTGAAGGTACTTGCAAAACAAAGAAGGCACGTTGGGGGTTGTGTCCCGATTAGCTCCTCCGACGCTCAAGTCAGTCTTTTGGTGAAGGTGGGATCGCTGTAAAACCGAGAGAGCTAGGTTTATGATTACGTACCTTTGTTACGATAGAATTATACCTTATATATGGAGCAACAACTAGGTTTAGGTCTTTACGTGTGCATGGGACTCTCTCACATGCGGATGGGCTAAGGAGAGAGTGGATCGGGCCCGGGGCTTGACATAGCCGTTAGGTATGAGACCGATCTTTGAAGAATGGACCGGTCGGCCCACGGGTCGTCTGGGTTCGGGCCCTACACGACCGACCCGACCATAAACCCCCCTACTCCTCGAGTCTGAGCGAAGAGAAGGGTCGGAGGAGTATATAGAGGTTTTGTAGCTTGTACGTAGGATAGCTCGGGGCTAGCCCGATCGGTCGAACATTGGCATCATAGCTCGCCCCTGAGATAGCTCGGGGTAAGCCCGATCGATCGGATTTCAACCGGTAGTGCGTAACTGCTTGCATTGGGATCGGTAGCTGGATGTCCCTATTCGGTCGGCATTGGCATTTTTTGCACGATAGCCTGCACCTAAGCAGGGCGGGGGTCATCATTAGCGAGCGCGTGTTGGTACTTGGCTCATTTATTGTTTGACGACGCGTGCTCTCTGACAGCCTTTCAGAATCTGAAGCGTATCGTCATTGTAACCGTTGTGCAGTTGTCCCGTTTGTCTTTTCAACCGTCGCGCCGCTCCGATTTTTGAACAACCCTAGTTCTCATTAGCTCGGATCATGCCGCGTGTCCGAGCATAGCTCGGATTTTCTCCATGCGTCGCATCTCGATTGGATTGCTCATTCGAGCGTTCCCTTATAAATGCTCAGAATCAACCAACTGTTTGGTTTTCTTGACGTTTGTTTCGTTCTTACTCTCGTTCTGCTTTCATTTGCTTTTTCTTGCTCACAGTTTCCGGAGCTTTCCTCCCACTGTCGTACAAATTTCTGACCTCATATCACTAAATAGGTACGTCCTCTTCCCTTATTTCCTCTTCAAAATTTCCTCTTGATGAGCATGTAGTCCACCGGTTCCCGAAGTGGGGTTTCTCCAAGGGATGACGTTGTCGAAAGGGCGTCTGAAGTTTTGGCTGAGGCGATGGCGACGTCGAGTTTGAGAGACGTCGAAGAGATCTCGACAAGAGAGCGGAAAGATGGGATGGTCGTAAAGGAGCTGCCCAAAGGTAAATCGAGGATGACCGCGGCGGAGTTGGGTCGGTCGATTCTTAGAAATGATATCCCTCGGTCCTGGGAGCCTAGGCTGGGCTCGAAGAATGAAAGGATCCACAACAACATAAATGGGTGTTTTGCCGTCTTTGAGAGTTTTTTCTCGGTCGGCGGCTTGAGACTTCCGTACACCCCGGTCATTGATGAAGTGTGCGCTGATTATCAATTAAGGCCGAGTCAGATTCCTCCGAATGGGTGGAGGTTCGTTAATGGTCTGGCTTTGTTGTGCCATCAGTTTGGTTGTTTGCTCTCGGTCAACATCCTGCGCCACTTTTTGAGAATGAGCCAGAGTCCAAGCTCTGGGGGTGGGATTCCTTCTCTGATGTACAAAGATGCCCGATATCGCCTAGCCAAAACAGCTCCTAAAATTACTGGTTGGCGAACAAAATATTTCTTCGTGAAGCCTCCGGGATCTTCCTCCGAGTCCCAGTCGTGGAGGTATCCCTTAGCCAAGCGATAGAACGAACCGTCGAGCCTATTTCTTTTTAGAGAGGAGCGGGAGGTGGTCGTTCGTATAAAGGAACTCGACCAATACAACTTCGCTCAGCTCATTTCGGGATACCGTGGGGGGGCCTCAGCCAACTCTTTTCTAATTGACCCCCCGCCACTAGTTAGCGGACTAGGAGAGGAAGTTGCCCCGCCTAGTTGACCCCTCGTGGTTGAATTGTTTACTATGCTTGTAGGTTTTGGTTCGATTTCTAACCTGTTTTTGTTGTTGTTGCAGCCATGGTCAAAGTTCATGCTTTCCCCCCAAAGTCTGCCAAGGGCAAGCGCAAGGTTGCTGGGCTTTCAGAGGCTAGAGGACAGGAGGATAGGGGGAGACCAGTTCAATTGTCGCTCGGCCCACTGCTTCTGATCAGCAAAGTGTTCCTCCTACCGTTTCCGAGCCATCTGCAGCGCTTGCTATTGTCGTCCCGCCTGGTGGTCACCTGGTGGTTATTGAGGAAGAGGAGGAGAGTGATCGACCTCTTAAGAGGAGAAGGGTCGTTCAAGTAGCTGACCGATCTCCTCGTCCTTTAGACCAAAGCAAGGGGAAGGAGAAAATGGGAGATCGTGCTGCCCCGTCAGCTAAGGGTAAAGGGAAGAAGCAAGCGGAAAATGCTGATAAATGGGAGCCAGCAATTAGTCTTGATAGGACTGCCTCGATTGCTGACGTCGAAGTGGCTCTTCATATCGCTGAGAGGGTCATTCCTCCTTCAGACGGGGAGCGTTTTGACTCGTTGAATGTTGAGGAGTTGACGGGCCGTGCCATCCGTAACTCTGTAAAGGAGGTGGCTTTCGCTCTCTCTATGCATCAGTACATCGAGTTGCTGGATCGGGAGGTCCATTCCCTCCTTGAGCAGGAGGATAATTTAAAGAACGAGCTCTCAGAGGCCAGAGAGGAAAGAGATTTCTCCCGGGCTCAACTCTCTTCCTTAGAGGAGGAGAAGAAACTTTGGGAGGAGGAGCGCGACATCCTGAGAGCTCAGCTCGCTTCGGGAGAGGAGCACCTTGAAAGCTCGACTCACCGCGGAGGAGGTTGAGAGGGTAAGGGCGATGGCGGCGAGGAACAAGTTGTCCGAGAGTGTTGCAAGGGAAGCTGGAGTCAGAGAGAGAGCTTAAGGAAAAATACCTCGAGGATTGTCATGCGGCGGTGAGTGGCCAGGCGAGAGCCGAAGATACGCTGAGGAGGGAGCGAGCCTCCACGAAAAAACAAAGGATCGAGGCGATCAAACGATGGTAGAGGCGGTTCTTGCAGGAGTGCTTGGAGTACTCATGTGACTTAGCCCTCATGATCCTGAAAAATTGCTATGGCTTTTGCGTCCCTGACGGGTCGGACGGTCCTCCGTTTGAGGGATTTGTTGAGCCGATGCTTCCTACCGCTATTGACCTCTCTCTGGAGGAATTAAGGGAGAGAGCCATGGAGGATCGGGGGTCAATCCCGAATGTGGAGTTGGACCTTAGCTCGGCTGGGGAGGACGAGCTTCCTTGTGAGGATATTTCTCCGGCTGCTCCTTTGGACCCTGCTCCCGTTTCGACGTTTCTGCCTGCTTCCGAGGCTTCCCCTGGGCATCCGCTCACTTCTCCTTCTGTTGATTTTTGAAGCTCACCTGGTCGGGCTTGTGACCAGGGCGGATTTAAAGAAATAAAATTGTTGTTTTTATCTCCATTATTTTGATGTCATTTTCGCATCTGTTTTCTTATCGTTCGTTTGGTAGTGGGGTTTGGTAGTCGATCTGTGTCAATGCCGAGCGAGGTGAGTGAGGGTCTCAAGGATCTTGTCTTGGCAACCCGATCGATCGTAGTCGAACTATGGAGATGCCAAGCGATGGCGAGCGAGGGTCCCAAGGATCTTGTCTTGGCGACCCGACCGACCTTAGTCGATCTATGGAGATGCCGAGCGATGGCGAGCGAGGGTCCCAAGGATCTTGTCTTGACGACCCGACCGACCGTAGTCGATCTATGGAGATGCCGAGCGATGGCGAGTGAGGGTCCCAAGGATCTTGTCTTGGCGACCCGACCGACCGTAGTCGAATTATAGAGATGCTGAGCGATGGCGAGCGAGGGTCTCAAGGATCTTATCTTGGCGACCCGATCGACCGTAGTCGATTTATGGAGATGCCGAGCGATGGCTGATTGGATTTTTTACTCTTTGCCACATATAATGGAACTTTTCATTGCCAAGAAACTTGAAAATCCCTTTATTGATGATAATAAGGGCGTGGGCCGTTAAAAAACCTGTCTGGCAGGGACAGGAAAAAGATTCCCACGTGTTGTATACAAAAACGGTAGTAAGCAAAGACTAACTAAAATAAAACTTATCTATTGGTAGAACGCCTTCAAGTTTCGAGAGTTCCAAGGCCTTGGTAGAACCTTCCCTTTCGCATCGCGTAGGATGTAAGAGCCATGCCCGGCTTGCTTGATCACTTGATAGGGTCCTTCCCACGCCTGTCCAAGCTTTCCAGGATGCTTCTCAGCCGCCTCGGCCTTTCGCAGGACGTACTCGCCTACCTTTACGTCGCTCGGCTTTACCTTTTTGTTGTAGAATTTGGTCGCTTTTTGCCTGATGGCTTCCGAACGAGCAGCTGCCTTTTCTCTATCTTCACTGAGGAGAACGAGTTTCGCTCTGCGAGCTTCATCATTCCGCTCTTCTTCATAGCCCGACACCCTTTGATTATGCAATGCCACTTCTACTGGAACCAGGGCTTCTGCCTCGAAGGTCATCCTGAATGGTGTTTCCCCTGTGGCTTCGTTCGGTGTGATTCTGTACGCCCATAATACTTCGTCTAATTCTTCCACCCAAGTCCTTCGTCTGTCTAGACGCTTCTTGAGAGCACTCATTATTTTTTTGTTGGTATTCTTCGCAAGGCCGTTGCTCTGAGGGTGAGCTACTGAGGTTAACTGTAGTCTTATCTTTAGTCGGTCGCAGAAGTCTCTGAACTTGTCGTTGTCGAACTGCCGACCATTTTCTGTAATCAACACCATAGGCATCTCGAAGCGGGTTAGTATATTTCTTCTCACGAAATTCTCCACCTTTTGTTTGGTGATTGTGGCGACCGCTTCCGCTTTAACCCACTTGGTGAAATATTCTACTGCCACTACCAAGAACTTCTTCTGTCCATGACCGAGAGGGAAAGGCCCCAGTATGTCCATCCCCCACTGAGCGAAGGGGATAGGATGGCTCACGATTTTCATCCTTTCGGTCGGTTGATGAGACAGGCCATCATTTTTCTGGCAAGCCTCACACCGGTTGACTTTCTCCTGGCAGTCTCTTCTCATTGGCGCCGAGAGTACTTCTCTCGATCACCGCGAGCCAACATTCTGCCTCCTATATGATTTCCGCACATTCCTTCGTGGACTTCGGCTATTGCCTGCTTGGCTTCTTCTTTATTCAAGCATCGCAGCAGTGGCCAGTCATAAGATCGCTTGTATAGAGTGCCATTAATGACCGTGTACTCAGCCACCTTTATTCTCAATTTCTTGGCCTCCAATGCTTCTTCCGGTTGTATTCCCTCCAAGAGGTACTGTCTGATCGGCTCCATCCAACTCGACCGACCGGTGCTCACATCAAGAACTTCTTGGGTTTTCTGGATGCTAGGTTGGTCTAGTCGTTCGACCAGGACATTATTTTTGGCATCTCGATCGGAAGCCATTCTGGAGAGCGCATCTGCCTTAACATTCCGGGCTCGCTCTATTCTATTGACCGAATATTGCTCGAAGTTTCTCAACTCCTATTTTACCAACTCTAGGTATTTGATCATGTTGCTCCCCTTGGCTTCATACTGTCCAGTAACTTGGCCGACCACTACTTGGCTATCGTTGTACACCTTTAAGTGTTTCACTTCCATTTCCCTGGCCAATTGGAGGCCGGCTATCAGGGCCTCGTATTCTGCTTCGTTATTGGAGGCCTTGAACTCGAGCCGAAGGGCATATTCCACCTTTTCTTCATTGTGCGGGCTGATCAGCACTACTCCCGCTCCGCATCCCTCGGCATTGGACGACCCGTCAACAAACAAGTTCCAGGCAGGAGATTGCTCACACTGCGAGTCTGGTTGACTCATTTCTGCGATGAAGTTTGCCAACACTTGTGCCTTAATCGTCGTCCGAGGCTTATACTGGATATCAAATTCCCCAAATTCTACTACCCACTTTATTAGCCAATTCGAGGTTTGGGCTTTTGAAGACATTGCTCGAGGGGTTGGTCGGTCCATACTTGATGGTGTGACTCGAAGTAAGGTCTTAACTTCCGCGTGACATTATCAAAGAGAGAGCGGTTTTTCTATAAAGCGCATATCGCGTCTACGTCCGGTCAACACCTTATCGACGTAGAGACCGGGCGTTGTTCATTTCTCCGAGCGGACAAGAATCGCGCTAATCGACCCCTTCGGATCGCCAAATGTAATCGATTCTCTCCTTCAACCGGCTCTGCAGGATGGGCGGGCTAGACAAATATAGCTTTAATTGCTGAAACGCCCTTTCGCACTCATCTGGCCATCGAAACTGTGTCACATCCGTTTTCCTTAAAACTTTAAAAAATGGGAGGCACTTGTCTCCCATCCTGGAGACAAATCTGCTCAGCGAGACTATCCGATCGGTCAATATCTGTATATCTTTCAAGCATTGCGGCGAAGGCATCTGGATGATGGCTTCAATCTTCTCCGGATTAGCTTCAATCCCCCGCTGAGTGATCATAAACCCTAAGAATTTTCCTGATGCCACCCAAAAATGCATTTTTCAGGTTCAGCTTCATCTGAAATTTATTCAGGGTCTGGAAGACTTCCTTGAGATCTTCCACATGCTCCGTGATTGTCTTACTTTTGACCACCATATCATCCACATAAGCTTCCACCGACCGACCGATCTGTTTCTTAAAGACCTCCATGACGAAGTGTTGATAGGTCGCCTCGCTCTTCAAGCCAAAAGGCATTACTTGGTAGCAATATGTGCCTTGGTCGGTTATGAAGGCGGTCTTTTCTTCATCTTCCAGACTCATTTGAATCTGATGATAGCCCGAGAAAGCTTCCAGGAAGCTGAGAAGTTCATGCCCTGAGGTAGTGTAGCGTCCCCTCACCGTAGGGTACACATCGGGAAACCCGAAGGTCGCTCCGATACGTATCCCACGATAAAGGTGCACCACCAGAACATTTCCCCTAATAATCCACATGGCATCGCAATAATTTAAAACCATAACACAATACGATATCAGAAACCACTAAATTTTTTTTTAAAATCATAATATCAATTACATACAGTCATCCAATAACAGAATAGACAAGTCTATCAGTCCCCTGAACAAAACCAAAAAGGAAACTGATACAAGCATCTATCCTAAGTCATCCTCAAAAGCTAACCCAGCTGACCGACCTGTGTGCCATCGCGTCTCTTGCCAGCAGCTCACACGGCAGGAAAGAAAATCTTCGGAGCTAGGAGTCTACTCTAACAAATTCCGAAAACAAGTTGTAATTTTGGGTGAGTTTGCGAACTCAATGAGAAACCATCATCGATGGTTTACTCAAATCATGACACGCACATGGCGTAAAGATAATGAAGAATATTCAATTAGCGAGACAAGATAACCATTTACAGTATCGTATAACAATTTACAGTACATGTAACAATTGACAGTAGTCTATAACAGTTTATAGTAACAAGTAACAGTCCACAGTAGTTCATGTCATCACGTAGTTCAGTAATCGTCACAAACAGTCAATCATGTGAATGCAATGCATATGTGACTCTTTCCAGTTATTCAGTTTTGTGCCCAAGTGCTCATCAAGAACAAGAGGGACGCGTGTGATTTTCTCCCTGCTAAGCGGTCAAGACAAAGATGAGAGCTCAAGGCTCTTTTCAGTGAAAATAGCAACTTGGGACACGTCCATTATTTGATCATGTATTTATGCATGCAGTGCAATGTTCAGTAATTTACAGTGTACGGCTATGAAAGCCCAGTATTGCAGTTCTCAGTAATTCCAGTAATATGGCTATAAAAGCCCAGTATTACAGTTTTTAGTGACATACAGTAATTCAGTCTAGTATCATGTATCAGTACAGTTCAGTTCAGTAAAGCATACAATTCAATCCAATACATGCCAGTAGTCAATACAGAAATCATACAATTCATCTTTGCATGTAATTCACGTAGAGCATGTAAGCAACCAGGTATTTGAGAAACCAACTAGGTTACTCACCTGTAACTTCCGAGCTACTGCCTGGAAGTCCCAGCAACGTCCGTGGAACGACGGTCCAACGGTGCCTCTATAACAGTAAAGTACAGTCCATTACTAATTGCTCAATTAAACAGTACAGTAATGCATATATCTCAGTGAAATGATGTACAATGCATGTTCACGATTTCCGGTGTTAAATCCCAATTTCGGTACTTTAAGCCCAATTCTATCTCCTTGTTCAATTGATCACTAATAAAGGATCCATTCCTAAAACCCAGTCAATTTTCCTCAATTCTAATCCCCTATAGCAATTTCCTATTCATTCGATCAAAATCTCTATTGTAATTCCCAATCAAAACTCCAATGGTCTCAATTTGACACTTAGGTTACACTATGAATCATAATCGACCTTATTCTCTATAAATCAATGTCACTTAAATCAATTCTAATTCCTATAATTATCCTCAATTGTAGACCTCTTATTCTAGTCCGAATCTAACTGGAATCACCTCAATCGGAGGTCTATACCATAAATTATGCCCAATATACTAACAATCATCCCTTTAGAATTGTCATCTTCGCCATGACCTATGTCCATTGTCATGACAGATCTGGCCGTCATGGCAAGGTGAAGCACGCCATCACAAGGCGTCGTCTTCTTCGCCATTGTCGCGACGCGAAGCCGTAAAGCTCGTCATGACGTATCTCCGGCGCCGCCACGCAGCTAAGGCCATTCGTCGTGGCGAACACTAAATTTATTCGCCATGGCGAGACGCCAGACGTCATGACGCATGATCGCACCACCTTCTTCTCCGATCGATTTTCCGCCATTAATACACATACCAACCTCCATTAAACACTATATCTACTCAATCTTACCCCATAAATGCCATAAATACTTAAATAACCAGTAATAACAACATTAAAGCCAATAAAACTTACCAATCGACGATAAATCCCAAATCTCAAAATCGCTGTAACCCTAAATCCTTCAAACTCAACGATCAACCAGTACCAAAGCCTCTAACCTTCACCAATCACCAAAGACATGTTAGACCAACATAAAAGGAGGGAAAACCATGAGGAAAAACCAAGGAATCCTCACCGATGGAGGAATCGCAAGCCACCGTCGAAGGAGAAGAGAGGGAAAACGATTTAGGGTGAAAAATCCTTAAATTTTCCCAAACCTAGTATTTATAGACCTAAGTCTCCAGATCAGTTCAAATTTCAGTCTCTAAATTTCAATGGCTCAACATATTTATTTCCTATCAAGAAATTATAATTTTTTCATTGCCATTAGATGCTTCTTTCAAGAATATACAATAATCACCAACACCCAAATATTTCCTATTCAGCATTTTGCCCAATTTCTGAAAATTTCCTATAAGCCGCTAAAATTACCAAATACTCAGAATCAATAGTAAATCACCAATTGAACCCAATAACTCTAATTTCTCAATTAACCTCCAATCCAAATCGGTCCAGTCGATTCGATCTACGATTAAATACTGGGAAAATCATGAATGCATGTACTTATGGATAAATGCATATGCAATAAACCTGTTCTCTATAATTAGAGGCCAAGAATAAGTTCACCAATGAATGCGGTGAAATCCTATCGCCTATCCCAATTACCAACATACCGCTAACAAAGAATGAGGATGTTACAATTCCCCCTCCTAATAAAAATTTCGTCCTCGAAATTTAATACCTGTCTGATCGAATAAATGAGGATACTGACTCCTCATATGCTCCTCAGTCTCCCATGTAGCTTCCTTATTGGAGTGGTTCTTCCAAAGGACTTTCACCAATGGAATAACCCGGTTTCTCAGTTGCTTGACCCGTGATCCAATGATTTGTACCGGCTCCTCCACGTAACTCATATCACTGGCTATCTCGATGTCCTGAGCCGGAATCACATGAGTCGGGTCTGATCGGTACCGTCGGAGCATACTAACATGAAACACGTCATGCATCTGGGACATCTCACTCGGTAATGCCAATCTGTAAGCCAACAGTCCTATCCTCTCAAGGATCTCATACGGACCAATATACCGAGGGCTCAACTTACCCTTACGGCCATTTCTAAGTACTCCTTTCCAAGGAGACACTCGAAGAAACACTCTGTCCCTACATCAGCATACTTTATATCTCGCCGATCGTCGATCCACATAGTTTTTTTATGCATCCGAGTCACTTGATGCGACTCGGATCAGCTATACCTTATCCACTGTGTCCTGAATCAGCTCGGGACCCTCAATCGATCTCATACCCTCTTCATCCCAATACAGTGGCGATCGACACGGCCTCCCATACAAGGCCTCATACGATGCCATCCCAATACTACTATGATACTGGTTATTGTAGGCAAACTCAATCAGTGCCAAATACTGATCCCATGATCCTCTGAACTCCAATACACACGCTCGAAGCATGTCCTCAACAGTCTTAATCGCCCTCTCGCTTCGTCCATCATTCGAGGATGAAATGCAGATCAAGTTCAACCTCATACCCATAGCAATCAGAGGCTCTTCCAAAACTCGAGGTGAACTCGATCCTCGCTCAAACTATCGACAACGGAACCCCATGCAACCGTACAATCTCCACTACATACTTGGGCCAACCGATCGAGAGTATTACTCTCCTCATCGGCAAGAAGTGAGCCGATGAATCAATCGGTCCACTATGACCCAGATAGCATCATCTTTGCCTCGGTGTCCTAGGTAATCCCATCACAAAATCCATAGTGATTCGCTCCCATTTCCACTCCGGAATGGGCAACGAATGCAATTTACCCACTGGAGCCTGGTGCTCAGCCTTGACTTCTTCGGGCACGCCGGACACCGGACACAAACTCGCCACTTGCCTCTTCATACCAGCCACCGTAAATGTTGTCTCGAGTACGATACATCTTGGTCGCATCAGATGCATCGATAAGGCGCTACATGTGCCTCCTCTAGGATCTCTCGTCTTAAGTCATCAATATCCGGCACACATAGCCTCTGTCCCATCCATAAAGTCTCGTCTCTCAACTCAAACTCAATCGCATCACCGGTCGAACTCTATCAATCGGCCTCACTAACACCGGGTCCCGATCCCGAACCTCCGAATCTGTCACGCAAGATGTCGGCCTAAGCCTCAGTGTAGCAATCAGTGCTCCATCTTGACCCAAATCCATCTGTACATTAAGAGCTCTCAACTGTATCAGACTAGGCAATCTCTCAGTCTGGATCTGAGCTACAGTACCATGCGATCTCCTACTCAAAGCATCGGCCACTACATTGGCCTTCCCTGGATGGTACTCGATCGTGCAGTCATAGTCCTTCAGTAACTCTATCCATCTCCTCTGTCTCAGATTGAGCTCCCTCTGACTCAACAGATATCTGAGACTCTTATGATCAGTGAAGATCTGGAACGTCTGTCCAAACAGATAATGTCTCCAGATCTTCAGAGCAAATACGACTACGGCCAACTCTAAGTCATGCACTGGATAATTCACCTCGTGAGACCTCAATTGTCTAGAGGCATACGCTATAACTCTCCCATGCTACATCAGTACACAACCCAATCCCTGATGCGAGGCATCATCAGACACCACGGCCTCCAAGATTGCGGAAGGAATACCTAACACCGTGCGATACAACCGATGTTTCAGCCTCAAAGCTCTTCCGCACTCCTCGCACCATCTGAACGGCACATTTTTCCTCAATAGCTTGGCCAAAGGCGGAGATCAACGAAAACCCTCGACGAACCTCCGTAATATCCGCCAATCCTAAGAAACTCCGCAACTCGCACACCTCGGAAACTACCAACTCATAATCGCTCTATCTTGTGAGGATCCACCGATACCCTCACCGACACTACGCGCCCTAGAAATACAATCTCATCTAGCCAAAATTCACACTTAGTGAATTTAGCTAGCGATTCTCTCTCTCATAACTCCTGAGAACAACTGTTAAGTCAAACCGGACTTCACGATTAAATAATTTTGATAATAAACAAAGAGAAATATACTAAGAAAAGGACGATACAAAAAGCATTTAAAGAAAAATGATGGAAGGAAAAGCGTATTTATACAAAAGGCATTTAAAGAAAAAGCAGGCTAAGGAAAAGTATTTATACAAAAGGCATTTAAAGAAAAATGACGGAAGGAAAAGGCATTTATACAAAAGGCATTTAAAGAAAAGCAGGACGAAGAAAAAGCGATTTATACAAAAGGTATTTAAGCTTTACGAAGACAAAAGCGAGGCGATACAAAAATAAGATTTAAGAAAGAAACATCGCTTAAGACGGTTACATGAGCTAAACCTGAATAACCGCTTTAAAGATTCAAGAAGAAGATAGTCAAGAAAGCAGTTGAAGTTCGACTATAAATAAGAGTCGAGATTGAAGAAGAAATAACTTTTGGAAAAAGTGAATGAAACTCTGTGTATTCAATATCCATCTCATCCGAGAAAAATTGCGAACTATTTTCGAGTGTATATGTGAAGAGCAACTCTTTTGTAAAAGCTCTTTATCGCTTTTCATTTTGAAAAAGTGCTCTGATATAACAAGAGGCTAAGAGTAAAAGAATACTTCTTTGTTAAGAGACCAAGAGGCTCGGTCTAAAGAATACTTGTAATCGGTTTGGAGATAGTGAAAATCTCGTAAGAATATCTCGAGGATCGGACGTAGCCTACGGTTTGGGGTGAACCAGATAAAATTGCGTGTTTCTCTCTAACTCTTACTTTTCTTAAATCGTAGTTTTCATTATTAACAAAGTTTTCAAACTAGTTAAGAATTGATTTACGATAAGTTTTCTCAAAGAACAAGCAATTGTTATCAAGGGATTAAAGAAAAGTTTATCATAATTCAACCCCCTTCTTGTGTATCTTGGTCATATTATTACTCAATATATTAACGTGTGATTTACTTCAATTGGTATCAAAGCAAGGTGTTCAAGAATCACTCTAATAAAGTGTGAACTAAAGAAAATGGTGGAATCACACACGATATTGCGTATGAGCCTCACCACGGACCTCCAAAGATTCAATGGTGAAGACTACCACTATTGGAAGGATCGGATGAGATTGTTTATCGAGTCTACTCACATTGACCTTTGGGACATCATCGAGAATGGACCTTACACACTGAAGATGATGATAAAAATTCAATTCCACGAGAAAGATGGACGGTGAAAGCGTAAAGCAAGATTTCAACTAAACTCAAAGCAAAATTTTTCTTGAGTTGTGCATTGAAGCGGTTTAGTATGACAAAGTGCATGGATGCGACATCGCCAAAGAAATGTGGGATACATTATCAATTGCACATGAAGGAACAAATCAAGTGAAGGAGTCCAAGATAAGTATTTTGGTGCATCAAGACAAGTTATTTAAGATGAAAGAAGAAGAGACTATTGATCAAATGTTCGAAGATTCCAAACAATTGTTAATGGGCTAAAAGCTCTTGGAAGAACGCATAACACCAAGACCATGTTCGAAAGATTTTGAGGAGTCTCGCCAAAAGATGGAGACCCAAAGTAACCTTCTGATAAGAAGCCAAAGACCCAAGCGCATCAAGCTTGATGAATTGCTTCGATCGTGAAGATACACGGCAGAGCTTGATGCGGAAGATAAGCCCAAAAGGAGAAGTCCATAGCGCCAAAGCAAGTCAAAAGAATCACAAAATCCGAAGAAGAAAACAAAGAGGAATACATCAAAGGCGTTAAAGATTGAAGAAGAAGGATGATGATTCCAAAGAAGTCGAATCAATCAAGTGATGAAGCCGATGAGCTATCTTTCATTTCAAGAAAGATAAGAAGAATGTGGAAAAGAAGTCCAAAGGAAATTCAACATTTAGAAGGAACAATGGCAAAAACGATGAAAAGTTGATAAAGCATCCATTACCGTTATGAATGCAAGAAGTCGACATTACAAGTCCGAGTGTCCAATGTTGAAAAGACAACCCGTATGAGTAGAGATAACAAGAAAAGCATGATGGCAACGTGGAAAGATCTGGATTCATCGTAATCGATACAAGTTCACAAGCGCCGTAACATGCTAACATATGTCCGTACCAAGAAGAAAGTGATGAGGAGGTAACTTCCACTATAATGATATACAAGATGCATATTCGTAATTGTTAGAGGATTCTCATGCTATTCTCAAACATTACAAGTCATTGAAGAAGAAATATGTAGAAAACCTCAAACATACTCGTGAGATAGAGTGAGAATATAAGTTCGAGAAAGCAAGTCGAGAATTGAATAACAACAAAGTTGTAGATAGATCTCAAGAGATTAATCAATTGAAGCGAGAATTAATAATCTCTCAATTGATCTAGCTAAATTTACGATAGTACAAAAAGATGAATGAAATGATAGGAGAATATGCATATCCGAGGGATAAAACTGGATTAGGTTTACTAAAAATAAGCCCCAAAGATTACGTAGTAAAATCGATTGCTCAAAAAATAAGAAAAGATATCAATCGATTTTCGTAAAGGTCATCAACATTATCATTCTACACATCATTATCATTCATTACATCGATTAACCCTAAAGGACCCAAGAGAATCTAGGTACCTAAAAATAAAATAATATCTCCCATGTAAATCCTTCGTTGGAAGAACCAAGAAGCACCATTGGTATATGGACGATGGATGCTCGCGTCACATGACGGAAACAAGTCTATGTTCCTAGATCTTCAAGACAAGAAAGGAGGATCAAGAACTTTTGGAGACAACCAACAAGGAAAGATAATCGGGTTTGGTAAGATTGGTAAGAATTTCATGCATGCATTAATAACGCATTACTAGTCGATGGTTTAAAGCATAACTTGATAAGTATTAGTCAATTATGTGATTCGGTTTTGAAGTTTCTTTTAATCAAAATTTTGTGAAGTCGAAACAAAGATGGTTCCATCTTCTTTTCAGCCAAAAGACTAAACAATCTTTATAAAATTGATTTAGACGCTTTCGGCCTCAAAATATTTCATGTTTTTATCTATCAAGATGAAAGACTGATCCGCATAAAAAACTAGGTCATGTCGGTTTTAAACATATTTCAAAACTTTTGAAACATGATTTGGTAAAAGGTTTGCCACAAATTGCTTTGACAAAGATTTCTTTTGTGAAAGTTGTCAGAAAGGGAAACAAGTTAAAACCTCTTTCTCTTCAAAACATTTCATAACTTCTTCTAGACCACTTGAGTTGTTACATATGGACTTATTTGGTCCAACAAGAACAATAAGTCTTGGTGGAAAGAAGTATGGACTTGTGATTGTTGATGATTTTACAAGGTTTTGTTGGATACTTTTTCTATCACATAAAGATGAGTCTTTCAAGTGTTTTAGAAACCTTTCCATGAGATTACAAAATGAAAGAGGAATGTCTATAGCAAGCATAAGGAGTGATCATGGAGGAGAATTTGAAAATGAGAAGTTCAGAGTATTCTGCGAAGAAAAAGGAATTTTTCATAACTTCTTCGCCCAAGGACTCCACAAAGAGAATGGAGTTGTTGAGAGGAAGAATAGGGCGATTCAAGAGATGGTAAGAACAATGTCGTGCGAGATGAATCTTCCTAAATACTTCAAGCGTAAGTCATTAATACAAAGATGCTACATTCGAATAGAGTGTTGTTATGACCAATGTCAAGAAAACTCCTATGAGTTGTGGAATGGAAGGAGACCAAACATTTCTTATTTCCATCCTTTTGGTCGCAAGTGCACTTTTACGAACACAAAGGAAGCTGGACAAATTTGATGCGAAGACACTTTCAGAATTTTTCTAGGCTATTCTCTCACTTCAAAGGCATTTAGAGTCTTCAACCTCACCTCAAAGATCATTGAAGAAACTATTCACGTTAAGTTCAATGATAGCTCTCAACCCAATAAGGAAGAGGAATCAAGATAATGTCACATAAAGCACCCTTGACGCAGTTGTAAGGAAGTATCTTCATCAGAACACTTCATGATGAAAAGGCAGATATCTCTAAGAATTTTGAGTTAAAGAAAGATTGAGATACAAAAGCTCTCATCCTAAAGAGTCAATTATCGGAGAAACCTCGGAAGGTGTAAGAACAAGGTCCAAGTTCGTAAGAGAAGCCAACGTGGCATTTATATCGAAGTAGAACCTAAAAGATTGATGAAGCTCTAAAAGATGAAGCATGGATATTAGCTATGCAAGAGGAGTTGAATCAATTCGGTAGGAATAAAGTCCGGTCCTTAGTTCCAAAACCCGAAAAGAAATCCATTATTGGTACTAGATGGATATTCAAGAATAAGCTAGACTAATCAGAAAAGTAAGTCGAATAAGGCAAGATTAGTAGACAAGGCTATAATCAGCAGGAAGGAATAGACTATAATGAGACATATGCTCCAAGAGCAAGACTTGAAGCAATAAGGATCGCTTGCATATCTTGTTTGCCATGACATAAAGCTTTTCAGATGGATGTAAAAAGTGCATTTCGAATGGCTTTATAGATGAAGAAGTCTATGTCAAGCAACCTCCTGGATTTGAGGATATAAAGTATCCAGATCATGTCTCTGAGACTTCATAAAGCCTTATATGGATCAAACAGCTCCTAGAGCATGGTATGATCGTCTGAGCTCATTTCTTATTGAAAATGGATTTACTAGAGGTAAAGTTGACAAAACTCTTTTTAGGAAGAACTTGTATAATGATTTTATTATCAGGCAAATCTATGTTGATGATATTATTTTGGTGCCACCTCAAAAAGTTATGCATAAGCTTTGAAAATATGATGAAAATGAATTTGAGATGAGCATGATGGGTGAGTTAAAATTCTTTCTTGGATTGCAAGTAAAGCAAACTAAGGATAAGATTTTATCCATCAACAAAAATATGTCAAAGAATTGTTGTCTAAATTTGATATATGCAAATGTTAAAAATATGTCTACACCGATGCATCCTTCAAACTTGTTGTCGAAAGACGAAAGTGGTAAGAAGGTGGATCAAACCCTATTTAGAGGATGATTGATTCTTTGCTTTATCTTACAATGCAAGTAGACTGACATTCTATTCAAGTGTATGCTTGTGTGCAAGGTTTCAGCCGATCCTAGAGAATCTCATTACATAGTCAGAAACAAATTTTGAGATATCTCGCAGTACTATCGATCTTTGCTTAATGTATGAGAAAGGTAAAGATTTCAGTTGAATGGATATTGCGATCACGGACTATGCGGTGATAGGATTGAAAGGAAGAGCACGAGTGGTGGTTGTCACTACCTTGGACCAAACACGGTGTCATGGTCAAGCAAGAGACAAAGCTCGATTGCATTATCAACCGCAGGTTGAATATATGTCCGCCAAGTTGTTGTTCACAATTATCGTGGATCAAGTATCAATTGGAGGACTACTCAATACAAGAGGAAGAGATTCCAATATATCGCGACAACACCGGTGCCATCGACTTGTCAAAGAATCCAATTCAACATTCAAGGTGAAGCACATTGAAGTTAGACATCATTTCTTGAGAGATTACGCTCGAGAAGAAAGTTGTCGACCTATAATTCGTGGAAGCGAAATTTCGGTGGGCGATATCTTCACAAAACCACTAAGTGAAGATCGCTTTAAAGAAATCGACGAACCTCAATATGGTGATGTTAACGGACCAATCATCCGGTTTTTCGCAAAGAAGAAAGCAGATGAGCGGAGGAGTTAACGGACCAATCATCCGGTTTTCGCAAAGAAGAAGCAGATAGAGCGGAGGAGTTAACGGACCAATCATCCGGTTTTTCGTGAAAGAAGAAGCAGATAGACGGAGGAGTTAACGGACCAATCATCTGGTTTTTTCAAAGAAGAAAGCAGATAGAGCGGAGGAGTTAACGGATCATTCATCCGATTTTTAAAGACAAAGGCGTAGAAGAGGCGGCGAGTTAACAGATTGATCATCCGATTTTTCAAAAAGAAAGACAATGAAACGGTGGAGTTAAGCGGCGTTGACAGCCAGACTTAAAACTTCTTTCACAAAGAAAAATTTTAGAGGGAAAAAGGTCACGATCATCGAGAAGTACAATCGTTCTAGAATTTACTATAAAATCCCTAAAGCGACGTTTGGAATCTCTAACAAATTGAAATTGCTAGTTCTCTGAAATCTCTCGAAAATTCTTCAAGCGAGTTCCTATTCACTCGTAATCAACAAGATGAATGTCAAGCCCATTTTATGAGTTGATCCAGAGCAAAGCGGGAAGATTGGTAAACTTTGAAGATCTAAGAAGGAACAAATGGATATAGATAGGAGATAATAGCGGCGGGATGGAGAAACTTCTTTCAAATACGAGAGCAAGTTTATCTCAAAGAAGTTTATGAGTTACGAAACATACTAAAGCATGGATAATACAATCGATTATCGTATGTAGAAACACTCCTGTTATAGTAACCAAGGAGTTCTTTGGAAAGAGTCACCGAATGTCCGAGTAGTGGAGTTCAACCTACTAACATGGTGAAATGGATGACTAAGTGAAGTTGAGCGAAGATGAAGTTACTCGTCAACTTTATGGTCGTAACAACCCAACTAAAAGAAGAGCCTCTTGGCTTGTACCAAAAGCAAGGGTTTTGTTTCATTTTTTGTGTGTTGTGTGTTACCTAGGATAGGTTCAAGACATCAAGTCACTACTTTGGATGAACAATGTATCCTTCATCTCTGAATCACCAACCAATAGATTTACCATTTTTGATTTATCAATATATGGTTAAATCAATAAAGGATACAAACACTCTCCGTATGGGATGTTGTTGACAAGGATGTTTAAAGAATCAGAATCGATTGGGTTGGGAGTCGAACGGAAGGTATCGTAAGAAGTTATATAGATTCTACATCGATTGCCAAAATGGGTGCGAGATTTTCGGACAAACAAGGAGCGAAGAATCAAGGAAAGCAACAACCGAGGGGAGCCTAAACCAAGAAATCCTCTATGAAGGAGAGAAGATCACACTCTCGAGTGAAGTCAAGATCATTCGATTTTTGAATCGGTGACTTAAAGCGGAAGGGAACCTTTGGTGAGTGACATTCATAAGCAAGCAAGAACGCCACCCACAAAGGAAGCTGTATGCGATGAAAGAAGCCGATCCTTCCAGAGATTCAAGTAAACCAAAGCATTATGAACGATGAGATCAAAAGCTACAAAATCATCGTCATCAATCCTCGAGAAAGTTTCGTAAACTCAATCTCAAGGAAATGAAGGAAAAGGAAAGTAGAAGAACACGAGAAGAAGAAAGTTCAATCCAAGAGGTCACCAAGGTTAAAGAAAATGAGTGCAAGCAAAGAAGAAAATCCAACAACAGAGGCAAAGGCTAAGAAGACAAGGCTAGAAGAAACTGTTGTTGACATTTCTAAAAATCACTGCATGTCTTTGTTAGTCTTTGTTGATCTTCTTTGAAGTTAATATGGAAGTCTACTCATCAAGCGATTGTGGAAGCTGTTAAGGGTAATATTAAGGATTCTCACAAAATTCTTAATAATCCAATTTTTGAAGAAATAGTTCCTACTACTTTTCAGTCCACACTTGTCCATAAACAAGTTGTTACACATGTTTTGGAACAGAAGGCTACTTCAAAAGTTGTAAGTGTGATGACTAATGTTCCATCCAAGTATTTCACTTCTCAAAGAGAAAGATGGGAACATAGATTGGTTGTAAGAAAGGAGAAGAAGACCAAGTCGGTCATCATCGAGACAAACCCAAGAGATTTGTCAAAGCATTCTTCAAATCAGAGAATATGATAATGGCATTTCTCATCTATTGGATAGGGTTACAAAAATTTCTATGATCAATCAAGAGAGTGGGAGAGAACCATATCCACCAGAGCCATTTGGAGAGCGTATCACTTCTTATCCTATCTTGGCAAAGACAATAATCAAGGTGGTACCGATCTTCAACCACCAAATTTTGTTGAACTCAATTATGAGAAGCTAAAAGTCGAAAGTTCAACTCGAGCCATGATTGGATGACATGTCTTCCGAGTTCAAGAGGCAAGAAATTGATTGATGAAGCATGTAAGGAGAAAAGGAGTGGTAAGTCCATCTGCGTGTATCAAGATCCGTGACCAAGTCTAACTAAGGCCACAACAGATGATCCACAGGAGGCAATATCGAATGGGTCAAGATTGTTACGCTCGATTGGCAACTCGTAATGTTGTTTTACTATAATACGTAACATTTACGCAAAATCGACCTCTGTGGGAGATCACTTCAATCGCAAGCTATGCCATGGTTTCGACGCACTTTTCAACGAATAAGAGATTCCTATGATCTTGATATCAATGAACAAGTTGTATTTGTTCCTCCTCCTCTTCGCAAATCATTGAACCAAATGTCTTTAACAAGGAAGCTTATACAACAACAAGTGGCTATCGTTGAAAAGCAAGTTGTTAAGACAAGACCCTCGACCGCAGATGAATCATCAACTCTAAAGAAGCATGTTCGTAAGCTTGATAAAGATATGAAGAAGATTAAGAAGATGCTGAAAAAAGTTGGTGAAGCAGATTGGAAAATAATTTTGATCAATAACAAATAGGGGAGAAGGGAGAAGGAAGAGAGAAGGAGAAGGAAGAAATCATTTGGAAGGATGAAGATAATTTTTATCTCAATACTTCAGATAATTCATAAGTATTTGTTATTATCAAAAGGGGAGAATGTTAAGTCAAACCGGACTTCACGATTAAATAATTTTGATAATAAACAAAGAGAAATATACTGGAAGAAAAGCGAGCGATACAAAAGGCATTTAAAGAAAAAATGGCGGAAGGAAAAGGCGATACAAAAGCATTTAAAGAAAAGCAGACGGAAGAAAAAGGCGATACAAAAGCGCATTTAAAGAAAAGCAGGCGATACAAAAGCGCATTTATACAAAAAGCATTTAAGCTTTACGAAGACAAAAAAAAGACGATACGAAAATAAGGCGGAAGAAAGAAACATCGGTTTAAGGCTTACATGAGCTAAACTGAATAATCGTTCTTTAAAGATTCAAGAAGCGGATAGTCAAGAAGCAGTTGAAGTTCACTATAAATAAGAGTCGAGATTGAAGAAGAAATAACTTTTGGAAAAAGTGAATGAAACTCGTATTCAATATCCGCTATCTCGAGAAAAAATTGCGAACTATTTTCGAGTGTATATTGTGAAGAGCAACTCTTTTGTAAAAGCTCTTTATCGGTTTTCATTTTGAAAAGTCTTCTGAGATAACTCAAGAGGCTAAGAGTAAAGAATACTAACGTTAAGAGACCGAAGAGGCTCGATCTAAAGAATACTTGTAATCAGTTTGAGATAGTGAAAATCTCGGAAGAATATCGAGGACCGGACGTAGCCACGGTTTAGGGTGAACCAGGATAAAATTGCCGTGTGTTCTCTCTAACTCTTACTTTTCTTAAATCGTAGTTTTCATTATTAACAAAGTTTTCAAACTAGTTAAGAATTGATTTACGATAAGTTTTCGAAAGAACAAGCAATTGTTATCAAGGATTAAAGAAAAGTTTATCACAATTCAACCCCCTTCAGGTATCTTGGTCATATTATTACTCAATATATTAACGCGTGTGATTTACTTCACAATCCTCGGTTACTCGGCAAGATGTTTCGACTACTCCTCTAATAAATCGGTATATCATCAATAAATACGATCACGAACCGGTCCAGTAGGCTGAAAACTCTATTCATCAAAGCCGTGAAAAGGCTGCCGGGGCATTAGTCAACCCAAACAAGATCACTAGGAACTCGAAATGCCCGCACACGCTCTCGAAAGCACTCTTAGGCACATCGGCCTCTGCGTAATCCTCAATCGTAATAGCGATCTCGGATCCAATTTGGTGAACACACAGCTCCTAATCGATCAAATAGATCGTCAATCCTAGGCATGGATACTTATTCTTCATTGTTACTCGATTCAACCGCCTATAATCGATACACGTCTCAATGTCCCGCCCTTCTTCTTCACAAACGAGATGGAGCTCCCATGGTGAAACACTCGGTCTAATAAACCCTTATCCGAAGCTCCACCTGAATCGAGCCTTAAGCTCTCTCGGTTCCCGGTGCCATCCTATACGGAGGAATCGATATAGGGGCATACGAACAAGATCAATCTCAAACTTCGGTCTCCGCTCCGCAGTAATCCCGTAACTCCTCGGAAAACACATCGGAAATTCCACGACTACGGAACATCCCGCAATCTCATCTCTACTCGGAATCCACTACGTGAGCCGATAGGCCTCACAACCTCCCTGCATCAATCTCAGGGCACTCAAGAAGGATATCATCCTTGCTGGCACTGCCCGACTAACTCCTCGGAACACAGCTCTCGGCTGACCAGGAGATTCCAATACAACCTCCTTGGTATAACAGTCTATGATAGCCCTATGCACAGACAACCAGTCCATTTCTAATATCACATCAATCTCCCTCAGGGCCAGAACGATCAGATCAGCACTTAGAACTGCTCGATCGATCTGAACTTGACATCCCATACAGACCTCTCCCAATACAATCGTACTACCTAGAGGTGTACTCACCTCTAACCCATACTGTAACCTCTGCCTATCCCCATGCAGTCTACATGCTAAATGCGGTGCAATGAAGGAATTAGTGGATCCAGGATCCAACAATGCATATGCTTCAAGACCAGAAATAAGAAGCATACCCGCAACAACCTCCGTGGAATCCTGGGCCTCCTGTCGAGTCATGGCATAGACTCTAGCTCATGATCGCATGCCCTTTCAGTCCCTCGACCTCACTGCAGACCCTCTGCCGACCTCGGCCTCGGCCTCGGCCTCTCCATCCCGATCCACCTCCACAGCTCTGGCCAGACCAAGTATTGTTTTCTGATCTTCCAGTCATAGCAGATTGGGCTCCCAAAGTCTCTGGGCAGTTCCTCACTAGGTGGTCCATCGAACCACACCTCAAGCAGGCTCCAGAAAGCCATCGACACTCTCCACCGTGTCTCTTGCCACAATGCTCACAAAAGGGAGCAGTTGCGCCTAAAACTCAAGCGCCACCGCCACCACTAACGATCTGCTGATTACGCCCCTCGCCATGTGACAGTCTGTCTAGCCCCTCCTGCAAATCTGAAGGGCCTACTGTCAGCTTCTTGAACCCTCCGCCAAGACCGCTCGGGTCACATCGATTTCTTAATCTCGTCCCCGACTAGCCTCGACACATTTGTCTCGAGCTACTCTATCCTCACCGCTGCTGACCTCATTTCAATAAAATTACCCATATCGATCTAGCCATATAAGTACGGATCTCAGATTGAGTCCGCCCAAAACGCCGACACTTGTCACCTCGAAGCCACCAAAGAAGAAGCATATACCACTAACTCGTTGAACCGCACCTCATAGTCGGCCACGGTCAATCGCCCTATCTCACTCTAGAACTCCTGTAACTTCATTTCAGATAAATCTTGGGCATGAAGTTGTCCTTGAACGCCTCAAAAATCATCCCATGTCAATGTGCGGGGCCGTGGTAGTCTTGCTTTAACGATCTTCCACCAGCGATATGCAGTAACCTCGTAGCAGAGAAATGCGAATCAAACGCTCATCCGGTCACAGTCCATCTAATCGAGGACTCTCTCTGCCCTCTCTAGCCATCCTCGCCTCCGCAGGTTTGTGCTACCATAAGAAATCCGCCGCCGCCACCAAAGAGATCATATCTCCGTTCGTCTCACAGGAACTCGAGGAGGCAACTCCTCTGAACGAGGCACAGAAGACTCCCTACTAGCTCCTACCGATTCCAGGTCAGCTGGTTGTTCAACTCGATCTCCAAGAACGGATGACCTAAAACAGACAAAAAAAAAATTCCGATCAGTTCTGCTATTCTTACAGTGATTCAAGCCTAACAATACACTATGCCCAAAAGATGTCAAACCATGCTTTGATACCACTTAATGTAGCGCCCCCTCACCGTAGGGTACACATCGGAAAACCCGAAGGTCGCTTCGATACGTATCCCACGATAAAGGTGCACCACCAGAACATTTCCCTTAATAATCCACATGGCATTGCAATAATTTAAAACCATAACACAACACGATATCAGAAACTACTAAATTTTTTTTTTAAAATCATAATATCAATTACATACAGTCATCCAATAACAGAATAGACAAGTCTATCAGTCCCCTGAACAAAACCAAAAGGAAGCGTCATAAGCATCTATCCTAAGTCATCCTCAACAGCCTAACCCGGTGGTGAGCACATGTGCCATCGCATCTCTTGCCGGCTGGCTCACACGGCAGAAAGAAAATCTCTGAGCTAGGAGTCTACTCTAACTGATTCCGAAAAAAAGTTGCAATTTTGGTGAGTTTGCGAACTCGGTGAGAAACCATCATCGATGGTTTACTCAAATCATGCATTACGCATATGGCGATAAAGATAATAGTAATATTCAATTAGCGATGCAAGATAACCATTTACGATGTCGTATAACAATTTACTGAGACATGTAACAATTGTGATGAGTCTATAACGCCATTCTGATATAAGTAATAGTCCACGATGATTCATGTCATCACGTAGTTCAAGAATCGTCACAAACAAATAATCATGTGAATGCAATGCATATGTGACTCTTTCCAGATTATTGATTTTGTGCCCAAGTGCTCGATCAAGAAGCGGAGGGACGTCGAGGATTTCTCCCCGGGCTAAGCCCGGTCGATGCTGATGTGAGCTCGAGGCTCTTTTCGGTGAAAATAGCAACTGGGACACGTCCATTATTTGATCATGTATTTATGCATGCGAGACAATGTTCGATAATTTACGATGTACGGCCATGAAAGCCCAAGATATTGCGATTCTCGATAATTCGATAATATGGCTATAAAAGCCCAAGATTACGCTTTTAGTGACATCTGAATTCAGTCCGAAGATCATGTATCGATGCAGATTCGAATAAAGCATACAATTCAATCCAATACATGCCAAGAGTCAATACGTAAATCATACAATTCATCTTTGCATGTAATTCACGTAGAGTATGTAAGCAACCAGGTATTTGAGAAACCAACTAGGTTACTCACCAGAATCTCCGAAGCTCTTGCTCGAAGTCCCAAACAACGTCCGTAGAACGACGGTCCAACGGTGCCTCTATAACGAAGAAAGTACAGTCCATTACTAATTGCTCGATTAAGCGAAGACAAGAATGCATATATCTCGGTGAAATGATGTACAATGCATGTTCACGATTTCGGTGTTAAATCCCAATTTGGTACTTTAAGCCCAATTCTATCTCCTTGTTCAATTGATCACTAATAAAGGATCCATTCCTAAAATCCGGTCAATTTTCCTCAATTCAATCCCCTATAGCAATTTCCTATTCATTCAATCAAAACCTCTATTGTAATTCCCAATCAAAACTCCAATGGTCTCAATTTGACACTTAGGTCACACTATGAATCATAATCGACCTTATTCTCTATAAATCAATGTCACTTAAATCAATTCTAATTCCTATAATTATCCTCAATTGTAGACCTCTTATTCTAGTCCGTAACGAATCTGGAATCACCTCAATCGGAGGTCTATACCATAAATTATGCCCAATATACTAACAATCATCCATTTAGAATTGCCATCTTCGCGCGACCTACGTCAGCTCGTCATGACGACGATCTGGCGGCCTTCATGGCGTGAAGCACGCCATCACAAGGCGTCGTCCTCTTCGTCGCTTCGTCGCGACTGAAGCCGAAGGCTCGTCGCGACGTATCTCAGCGCTTCGCCGCCAGGTGCCTCAGCTAACGCCGTCGTGGCGAACACTAAATTTATTCGCCGCGGCGAGGCACGCCAGACGTCACGACGTGCGACCGCGCCACCTTCTTCTCCGATCGATTTTCCGCCATTAATACACATACCAACCTCCATTAAACACTCTATCTACTCAATCTTACCCCATAAATGCCATAAATACTCAAATAACCAGTAATAACAACATTAAAGCCAATAAAACTTACCAATCGACGATAAATCCCAAATCTCAAAATCGTTGTAACCCTAAATCCTTCAAACTCAACGATCAACCAGTACCAAGGCCTCTAACCTTCACCAATCACCAAAGACATGTTAGACCAACATAAAAGGAGGGAAAACCATGAGGAAAAACCAAGGAATCCTCACCGATGGAGGAATCGCAAGCCACCGTCGAAGGAGAAGAGAGGGAAAACAATTTAGGGTGAAAAATCCCCAAATTTTCCCAAACCTAGTATTTATAGACCTAAGTCTCCATATCAGTTCAAATTTCAGTCTCTAAATTTCAATGGCTCAACATATTTATTTCCTATCAGTAAAATTCTAATTTTTTTCATTGCCATTAGACAGTTCTTTCAGTAATATACGGTCAATCAGTCAGTCACCCAAATATTTCCGGTCCGGGCATTTTTGCCCGAATTTCCCAAAAATTTCCTATAAGCGCTAAAATTACCACCACTCGTAATCAATAGTAAATCAGTCAATTGAACCCAATAACTCTAATTTCTCAATTAACCTCCAATCCAAATCCGGTCCCAAATCGATTCGATCTACGATTAAATCTGGAAAATCATGAATGCATGTACTTATGGATAAATGCATATGCAATAAACTGTTCTCTATAATTAGAGGCCAAGAATAAGTTCATCAATGAATGCGGTGAAATCCTATCATCGTCTCCGATTACCAACATACCTTGCTAATAGTAACGAGATGTTACGGTAGAGTCTACTAACTGGTCGATCTTGGCGAGGAAAAGCATCCTTTGGACGTGCTTTGTTCAGTCGGTGAAATCGATGCACATTCTTCACTTCCGTTCTTCTTTTCACTAAAACCACGTTGGCGAGCCATTCAGAGTACTTGACTTCCGGATGAACCCGACCTCGAGTAATTTCTACTTCTTTCTCAATCACCCCCGTCTCCTTGCTTGTGCCATCGCTTCTTTTATGCGATCGGCCAGTAGTCACGCGAATACGAGGAATCAATCGTCGATCGAGAAATTCGAGGCATGTCTCGGTACCCAAGCAAAAACCGATCTATTTTCCACTAAGCGATCTGTGATTTCTTTAACCAGGTCGAGAGAGCTCGTCAGGACTACCGCCCCGTCTAATGTTTTCGTTTCTGCTAAGTAGCACTCCTTTGCGATTCTCTGTGACCTCGACAAGATCGATTCCACGAGGCGTTGGGAATTTCATCGCTTTGGTAGTAGGTAGAGACGACCGCTCTAAGGCGTTACGGGTAGCTCGTCCGATTATTGCATTATGCGCCCTTGAAACTTCACGACTAGAATTCAACTTCCCTTTCTATTTGCACGGCTTTTGCTGAACTTCACTTTTAAATAGACTCGAAGGCGAATGGGTGGTCGATGCTCGATTACCCTGATAGGTCCGTCATGGACGATGAATCGATCTTGGTACCTCCATCCTTGAAGGCCTCTATAATACAACAATTCGATCAGTGCCCGTATCAATAATCACCCGCTTCACCTCGTAGCCGTCCATGTTCAGATTTACCACGAGGACGTCATCATGAGGGCAACTTACTCCATCAAGGTCAGACTCCTCGAACGATATCATCCCGTCGTTCTCCCTCGGCCTTTTGGTGGACGAGTCTCTGCCGACCTGTTTGGTATATCTTTTCCTCCCT
This sequence comes from Erythroxylum novogranatense, assembly GCA_029891385.1. Classification (NCBI taxonomy): domain Eukaryota; kingdom Viridiplantae; phylum Streptophyta; class Magnoliopsida; order Malpighiales; family Erythroxylaceae; genus Erythroxylum; species Erythroxylum novogranatense. The sequence continues at coordinate 47,476,549 of CM057235.1, read as the reverse complement.
TTAGCAGTGGATCCCCCCGCTGCATTTCCACCGAATATCATATTAATGACCCCAGTCGGTCGGTCATCGTGTTGCCCAGCGTTTCTGTCGTTTCTTTCCCTTGATCGTCCTATCTCTTCTCGTCGATTATCAGATTCGCATTCGCCTCCTCCATCATTCTTGTCGTTTCGCCTGTATGGCGATCATGTCGGCCGATCAATCTGTGGCCGATTATCGATTGACATTTTGTTCGTGCCTCACGAATCGGCTCATCCTTCCTTTTTGGATAAGGAGTTCAATCTCTTTTTCAATTGCCAACAATCCTCCGTGGTCGTGACCGATGTCTCTGTGGAAAGCGAAAATATAGATCGGCTTCCTCTCCTTGTAAGGGTCTTCATTTTATTGGGCTTCGGATGGACTCCCATCCGCCTCATAGCCGCTTAGTACTTCCGCGTGTCGTTTGTTAAGCGGGGTGAAGTCTTAGTGATGCCACCGCCGATCGTCGGCTTTCAGTCAATCGATCCTCTATCTTTGTGAGACTCATTTGCCCTACCACTGCCCGCGATCATCGCTTTCTGCGTTTTGTATTCTTTAATACTTCTTGGTGAATGTACTTATCCGCCTTGATGTTTGATCTCTTGAATAGATTGGGGCTAATCGAGAGCAATGACTTTTGAACTCCTCATCCCTCGTGTTGCTTTCATAAGTGCCGCCAACGTGGACGAGCAAGTGAGGTCGGGGACTTCAACCGCTTCATTATTGAAGCAAGTGATGAACTCCCAGTAAACTTTCGTTTCTTCCTTGGGTCGATTGCATTACTTCCGGTCAGATTTTTTGTCGCTTGCTTGTGGCGAATTGGTTGAAAAAGTAGCCTAAAATCCTCAAAGCGGTGTCTGACGGAGGTAGACTATTGAACCATCGTCGGGCTCCCTCTTGAAAGGCCGTGTAGAAAGCCTTACATTGGATGTCATCTGGCACGCAACGCAGATTCATCATCGACTGGAAGTATTGTAGGTAGTCCAGGGGATCGGTCTTTCCAGTGTATTTTTCAGGAGTTGGTATTTTAGTACCAAAGCCGGAGGCTATCAAGATTTTCGAATAAAGGGAGAGTCATCTTGTCTTCGTCGGGCGTCTGGCGGAAGCTTCATGCATGCGTTAATCCGATCATCCACGATTTTCTCTAGGGCTTCGGTTGGGTGGTGATCGGTCGTCATCTTTGATCTGTCGTCAGACGACTCTTGTTATCTTGTTTGAGGCGCAAAATCTGGCGAATCAACAGATCATTGCTTCTCAATCTGTTTTTGGGTGAGGAGGTGTGCACAGCTTGAGGAGGTGTGCATCGATTAGTCTTTGGAGATTCGGACGCATATTGATTCAGCGTTATCTTCCAAAGTCTGCTTTCTGCTTCTTCTTATTCTAGATTGAGAGGTTGCGGTGATCATCCGGTTCGAGGATCGCAGACGGAAGCATGGTGTGTCGACGACAACAGCAATGACCGCAAACCCATCCGTCAGATCGCCAGAGCATGACAATGGCTACATCGTGGTTTGTCATTGCCGCCAGACCGATCGTGTGTTTACGGGCGTGGTGTCTGATGTCGAGCCCCGGTGGGTGCCAATTGGTTCTGGGATTACTGCTAAACGGGCGTTCCGTTTGGATCCATAAGTTGGTACTTCGTGATGAGTTCAACGTGAAGGTACACGCAAAACAAAGAAGGCACGGTCGGGGTCAGGTCCCGATTAGCCCTCCGACGCTTCAAGTCGGTCTTTTGGTGAAGGTGAGGTCATTGAAACAAGAGAGCTAGGTTTATGATTACGTACCTTTGTTACGATATAATTATACCTTATATATGGAGCAACAATTAGGTTTAGATCTTTACGTGTGCATGAGAGTCTCTCACATGCGGATGGGCTAAGGAGAGCATGGATCGGGCCCGGGGCTTGACATAGTCGTTAGGTATGAGACCGATCTTTGAAGAATGGACCGATCGACCCACGGGTCGTCTGAATTCGGACCCTGCACGACCGACCCGACCAACTACAATTCTAGTTTCATCAGGATTCTTAATACAAGTTTGAAAGCAAGGACGGAGCTAGACTCAACTCTAAGGGGGGGCCGAGAGCCAACATCTAAGGGGGGCACTTATATTTTTAAGGAGGACCACTTATATTTATAATTTTAAAAAATCTAATTATATAGATAATTTAAAAAAAAAATATTTAAAAGGGAGGCCATAGCTCCCCTCTCCATAATACGGCTCCATCCCTATTTGAACGTTTACGTTTTGTGAATAGATAGATACGTTTACTGAATTTTGTTTTTCATCTTTGAAAGTGTGATTCTTTCTTTCTAACAGTAACTTTTACACTTAAGAAACCAATTTTGTTCTTATTAGCAGCTTTAAGAGTGAGCCATGGACCCATTCCTTTCTCCTTTTTAAGTCCTCAGTCACGATTTTCAGCCTATTCGTTGGCTGCCGTTCCAGTCAACTGTACATAGCAAGCGCTCGCAGGTATACAACTATGGAAGTGAACATGTCTCAATCATATCTCAAACTTTTAGTGATATGAGCTCTGGTTTTGTTTCAATTTGGAGAAAGAACAAATACAAATAGTAACGACGTTAAGGAATTCGTCTATAATCACGTGGTTAAACAAAGCCCCATTTCAGCGTCACTGACAATCACTTTTTAGTAGCGTGTCTCATCAAGGATAATAATGGAACATATTTACGACCATAAGCACCTTATTCTCGTGCTGGACAAGTTGACAAAAAGACACGGACAACGGTACAACTAATGCTCTCCCAACATTAATGGTTAGACCAAAGTTTCAAAAGACAATTTGTTTTCTGGCTGTGCTTAGCTGTTTCTAAGACAATTTGTATTACTTCTTCTTTTCATAAGTCTGTGAAGTGTTTTAGGATAATTCTAATTATAAAAAGATATTTTTAAGTTATCCATTCTCAGATTAATTTTCTGCGCGTCGGATCAACTTTAAGGGATAAAATCTTGGTCGAATAGATTTTTAATTCCAAAATTGAACTGAAATTTACGATTAAGGAATAAAATCTTGCCCACTCACAACAACTTATTTGATTCAAGCATGTATTACCTTAATTAAAGGACGGGGCTTCCATGTCCTTGCCCTGTTGTCCTAAACCTTTGAGCTGTTTCTGCTACCTCGGTCTTCATACTTTATACGCAAGAAGTTCACAAAGCTACTGTTTTTATTACTGAAGAATAGTTTTTAGATAAAAAGGCATAAACCTCTTTCATGGTTTTACTCTCTTTTATTAATATAAAATCATTTTTATACGTATAAAATGTTATTGGAGGGTGTTTTTCCAGGTGGTCCCCTACAATACAAACAAAATTATCCAACCACTAGTTCTACATCAAACCAAGGCCGGAGCATTTCCTGTCCTTCAATATCCATCCCAAACTCTGCAAACCAACCCAATTCCATATGGACAATGGCGAATTTGTCCAACTTTTACGCGAAAAGATGGTGACGTCCATGGAGAATGATAAGACTCTGACGTCCATGATTTGGATCTTACCTTATATCCAACAGTGTTTTGGCAGCCGCCACAACGAATTAGCCTTGTAGACTCACTCAATCTGAGGCTGAAATGAGTACTTTCAAGGAGTAAGCTTAATCTTAATCTTGATCTTAATCTACGAACATGTTAGTTGGAATTACAAATTTATAATTAATAATATTGGACGACCAGCAGGTTTTCCTCTGCCAGATAAGAAACAGAGCTCTAAAATTTAGAATCTTTATACAATTCTAAAACACAAGTATAACATACAATTGACCCACATCAGGATGGATGGACTATGTTCCAGTGACGTTCCGATAAATTTCCAACCTACAAAAAGGCAATTTGATTAACCCACCACGGATCACATCTTCCCTCCATCGTTACTGAACAGAAGTTAACAGGGGTTGGCTACACCTCTCCACGCCTTCTTGGAAAACCTTTACGCACCCGTAAGAACTAAGAAGCACTCTTCATTCAGACCAAGAACAGCTTGTCTCCGGTGATATCGTGGTAAAAAGGTAAATGCCACACAAATCTTGTAACTACACACCAACAAAGGAGAACCCAAATGAAATGTCAAGCTTTTGTTAAGTATATGGCTGCCTGCGGTTAAGGGGGGGTTAAGTAGTGTATTAACAGTTAGGATTCACGAAGCTTTTGATCTCGTCCATAAGGCAATAGAAATGATCGTTATTTGGCAAGAAGTAGAATCCTATTGTAGCCTGTTTTAGGAAAAGAAGTTTCACTTCATGGCCAGCTTTCTCGAGCCCTTGAGCATAAGCCAATTGCCAGTCTTGCATGAGATCCAAACCAGCCACAACAAGTAGACTCTTGGGAAATCTGAGTCTCTCCAAGCTTTTTGACCTAGGGCCAAATATATTACATGCTGGATGGTCTCTGTCTTCACCTTCAGGTAGAAAAGCTCTCCAATACCAGTCACGATCTCGAATTGAAACAAAGTACTTGCCATCCAGTGTTCTCTCTGATTCTGTTCTTTTCTCCCCACCAAACATAGGGTGAAGAAGAATGTTACCCGACACCTCCACTTCTGCTTCGGCTGCTCTCACAGCAACATGATGTGCTATATTGCCTCCAGAACTATCACCAGCCAAATAGACTTTAACCTTAGAATCTTTACCACTTTGAAGCCAAGTTCTTGATTTAACCCACTTGAGAGCTGCCCAACCATCATCATACGCATATGGATAACGATACTCCGGTGATCGGCGGTAATTCACAGACACAACAACCGCATTACAGATGCTGACAAGTCGGCGACAGAAGGTGTCATATATAGCACTATTAGCAGAGGAATGAGCAAAGCTTCCACCATGAAAGAAGATAATCACAGGGACAATCTCAGTAGTGCTCAATGGATTTTCAAGATCCACGATCCCCCATTGAGCCTCACTTTCAGGGGCTGGAAGGAAAACACGGTTAAGGAGACCAGTGGAACGATCGACATGATCAAAAGAGAAAACCCCATCTACCGGAATCGTGTTTGCAGGGACTTTACGCTCAAGGAACTCAGCCAAATCACGGTTAAAGGTACCATCTGGTCTGCGCAGCAAATTATATGCCAACTTAAAGTTGGAGATGAGGACCCATGTGTTCAGTGGAACCACCGTCTGAAAGAAAATTGAAGGTTCACTAAGTTATTCTTATGTACGCAGAGATCTAAATCTGACAACATGCGTCTTGAAATCCTGAAGATCAGACAATGTACAAGTCTATTGTATTCTCCTGAAACCCCAAAAGGCAATAATTTGGGCGAAGTTGAAGGAAATCAAAAGTATTTTGACAAATAACAAGATCATATGGACATTAGTTCAAAATAGCAACAATAGAAAAAAGTGGACTCCGCTCCTATAACCAAATCCACACAAATCCAAGTCAAAATCTTCAAGTTCGAAACTAGTCATAACCAAACGGTTTGAACTTTGAACCATGAAATAAAGACACGTCAGACCTCTCCTAATTAACAGAAATTCAAACACCCACGCGAAAACAGAAACTAAAGATAGGAGACATATGAGGTGATAAACAAGAAATTATACCTTAGATTCATTAAGGTCAACTTCATTAGCACCAGCCATGAAGATGGCTTCGAAAACGTACAGCCAAGAAACGCCCCTATACACAAAGCTCAGAAACCAGACAAAAAACAATACACCACGTACCCGCGTACTCAAACCATTTCACAACCCCAGAAAAATCAGCCCAAGAACACGGGAACAAAAAGAACAGACGCAGCCCTTCACTTTGTTCCCCTTCACTTAACGGACGTCCATGACAAGAAATGATCTTGATAACCTCATCTTCTTCAAGAACGTAAACTTGGTTGCCAAAAATGACTCGTAAGATAACTGAAAGAGAGAAGAGGAATCAAAGGACAGCTATAAGTTAGAATGAGACTTTGAGAGAACGGTGAGTGAACGAAGGTGGACGGACGGAGGCGACACAGTGTGACGGCCAAATAAAACTGTTCATATGGGTCCTACTCCTACCTTCTCTCTCTCTCTATCTCCCTCTGTTCAACTGCCCCTTTGTGTGTAAGTAACTAGCCTCCCGCTTCATTTTTGTATTTTTTGTTTACATAAATTATTATTTACCGCAAATAATAATTTTATCTTTTGTTAATTATTTGATTGTAAATAAACCCCTTTTGCTTTCTTGACTCATTTCATAATAATTGCTTTGATGGGAAAGTCGAGGCATATTGTCCCTTTGGCGGGTCAGATATTATTCCTTTTTTTCCATCCATCTATTTAATAAATACGACATATAAAAATTAAATAGGTGAATATTTATAAAATAGGGTAAAAAGAAATTTAGCAAACTTATTATTTCATTAATGTTATAGTTGATTTGACATAAAGTTTTTAATGAAATAAATTATTAAATATAAATAAATATGATATTAAAAATTATTATTTAAAAGAATAAAATATTAATAATATAATATCGTTTAGAAGAAGAATTTATAATATAATGAAAATTTATTTATCATTTGACATTCTGTCTTAAAATTTTCAAATTAAATATTTCTTATTTTTATTATTTAGGATAAAACGAGATATAATATAAAACTTTCTTTTTTCATTCTAAATTCTCCTTTTAAAAATAAAATAATATTTTATTTTATTTCACCTTATTATTAAATATCACCTAAATTTATTATTCTTTATTTTTCCCAAAGACCCTATTTATAAACCAAGTCTTTGACCTAATTTTTAGAAAGAATGTCATTTCTCTTTCTATTATTGCCAATAATTCATTTTGAAACTTTCATGTAAAACATTTATGAAAAGAGAGAAAAATTTAATAACAAAAAAATAAAAGAAGAAGAAGTAAAAGAAAGCAGACAGACTTTCCTGCGTGCTGCCGACGCCAAGGCACGTGGCGACAAAAGGTTCCGTCTCAGCTCTTTTGGCTAACCCCACAACACCTATTCCCTGCCTAAAGTACCCCTCTCTTTGTCCCAAAACCACGACACCGCCAATAAAAAAGACACGTGTTTTGTCCGTTAGTGTCAAGCGCGTGACGGCATGTCTTTTGTCAGGGCTTGAGGGTTTTCGGGTTGCCTTTTCCTTGTGGGTTTTGGATTTTGTCGTATTATATTAATACATATCTCAACGTTCGTGGGTCTGGACACATGGCTTCCGGAGAGAGTTCATCCATGACGGCGGGTCCCACACCCTTAAGACATTTCCCCTCAAAGCCTTGTTCTTAATACGATGATCGAATTCGAAGGCCCCCCTCGTGGGACCCCGTCTTGAACACCCTCCAATCCAATCCATGATGAGAACTGCGGACTCTGAATCTGCCACGTGGTTCTTCAAGCGTGCTCTTGGGGAAGTCATTGATCGATGTTTTCTTCGACGCACGCAGCTGGTGAGACCAGGTGGTGGATCATCTCGGGCCGTTGGTTTTTGATTGGTAAAAAGGATCTGATTTGATTTCATTATTTAAGAAAAACAAACAAGATGTAGAGATGCTTAGGTACTTCTATTTGGGATTGGGACATACATCCTATCCTAGTGTGTATTTGAAGTTCACAGCCTAAGAGGGACCATTGGATTGGTTAAGAAGTCGCACTGATACATCAATCCTAAGATTCTTTCCATACGAATTACTTTATATGGAAGTGGTCTCTCTTTTCTTACAGGGTGCTATATTTTTCTTTTAAAAGATATGTCGAAAATTTATTTCTTGATATGTCGAAAATTTATTTTCCGAGACTTATTTTATAATTGGTATTCTCTCTTTTTCTTTAAAAAAAAAAGATGGTCACTCGTCCGCTTCATATCACTGTTCCAAAGTCAAAGTTCCTGCCACCCGTAACCTCCATGCTTTCTTTTCTTAATTTTCTGACAAATTAATAATAAGAACCAAGTTCTTTGTTAATCACTTGAATTGAATTCATTGTTTCATGAATTTATAAATTTATAAATTATAAAATTGGAACGTATATGATAGAAAAATAAAAATTTTATAATTTTTAAAACTAATATTACTTCAATTTTATAATATTATCAAATATAATAAACTATTAATTATAAATAGTACTTTCTTATAAAATTTAATTTTCTTTTCAATAATTCTCTTGTGAAATTGAATTTTGAAATAAATTATTGAAAATCATTTTAACACACATACAAGTTCGTAGATTTTTATCATCATGTAAGGAGGGTTACGTCAAGAATGTTAAGTCTTATTAAATCTATACTTATTTATGATATGATTAGTGTTATAAAAGATAGAAATAATATGGTGTACCACTAATTGTAGATACACTTTTTTTTTATAAGAAGAATTCTCATCTCCCAAATATTCTTTAAGTTTAGTTTCGGTTTTATAACACGTTATCAGCACGAAGCTTTTATTTCTAAAATTCGGCTTATCAACATCAAGCAATCGTAAGGTTCTTTCGCTACTACCTACATTGTACAAACGCGTTCTTGGTTTACATCAAACAAATGTAAGTTCTTGGTTTATTTATCATACTTACGATGTTGTTAAAATAAAGTTCTTCCTTTTATCTACATTAATTTTACTTATGATATGATTAAAACAAATTATAGGCGACTCACTATTTTACCTTCTTTTAATAATGAAAAGTTATTACCACCTCTAAATCGTAATTTATTGTATAGTATACATCATCGATGTTTAAAAAATAAAATAAAAATAAAAATAAATTTATAACACTATATATATAACGGTATATATATATATATATATATATATATATACATACGGTAAAATTATAACGGCTAGGTAACGGTAAAATTTTTTTTTCTATAAATAGATACCACTCTTAAATAATTTACTTCATCCCTACACACTTTTTCTTACCTCAAAATTCTTACAAAAATTTTTCAAATGTTGTCCGCTATTTCATTTTTTTGTATAATTATTATCATTATATATCTTTGTTTCGTTCTTAGTGTAGAGCTAAATAATTCAGATCGCATGTTTTTTCTCTTAGTAATACCATGTATTATGATCCTTATGTTGCTTCTTGGCATAGCATTTGAGCATGACATGTAATTTATTTAATGTAATATCGATTTGAATACATGTATTAATTATTTTTCTCTAAATAGTTGCCAACATGTCCAATCTTGTCAAAATTGAGTTCGCTGCTCTTGATGTTGCGGGTCATAATTATATGCCGTGGATGATTGATGTTGAAATGCATCTTGAATCAACGGATCTTTTAGATACCATTAAAGAAAATAATACAACATCAAAACAAAATAAAGCCAAAGCGATGATCTTCATTCGTCGTCATCTTGATGAGGGATTAAAAAGAGAATACCTCACAATTAAAGATCCAAGTCATTTGTGGAAAAATTTACAAGAAAGATATGACCATCGAAAGAAAGTTTTACTTAGCTACCGTGATGAATGAAGCGCTTTACGCTTCTAAGATTTTAAAAGGTCGATGAGTATAACTCGGTATGTTTAGAATTGTCTCACAACTAAAATTTTGTGGGCAAACAATCACCGAGGAAGATATGTTAGAAAAACATATTCCACCTTCCACGATCGAATGTAACCTTGCAATAACAATATCGAGCGCGGATTTAAAAATACTCGACACGATTTCATGCCTCCTTGTGGCAGAAGAATAATGAACTTTTGATGAAAATCATCAATCCCGCCTCATCGGCGCGACAAAGATTTTCGAAGCAAATATTGCAATTGCAATGAAAATGAAAGAAAAATCATCATGGGCCTAGTCGCGGTCGCGTCGTGGCCGTGGTCGTGGCCGTGGTCGTAACTACATTCGTGGTCGTGGTCGTGGGCGTGGCGAGGAAGTTATCCATATAACTCTCTTCAAAGAAATACGAGCCACCGCATGATAACAAGCACCATATTAATGATGTTCATGGAAGTTCTTATAGGACTTGAGAGATTCTTGCCTTAGATATGGTTCAAAAGGACATTGGGCTAAAGTTTGTCGAGTTCACGAACATCTATGTCGCTTATATAAAGCATCCTTAAAGGGAAAGAAAAGGAAGTGAATTTTCTTGAACAACACTCTTTAGGTGATTCAACCGACTTTGGTACTTTTGATTTTGATTTCATTGAGAATCATAATCCTTGGATGACTCTACATATCCGAATGCTTGGATTTTCTTGATGATTTTGTGGATCGGGGCATTGTTGGTGGCGAGCAATGGAAATTAAAATAATGTACTTATGTTTGTGTTAAGTATTATTATGCTTATTATGTCACTCGGTTTCAATTACTTGTTATGTTATTAGTTTCAATTACTGTATTGTAATATTTTTTAAGTTAACATAACATCTCTTTCTCTTTATTCTTGTAATTTTCTCATTAGATTATTTATTTTTATGCGAAGTTTTGATATGGATCGATTACGTAAGAGGAGCGGAAAATAATGATAATTTATGCATACCGAGATAGTGGCACAACGCACACTATCACGAAAGATAAGAGGTTCTTTTGAATTAAAACCAACAAAACAATTGTGAACACAATATCGAGTCCTATGACTTGATTGAAGGAATTGGCAAGGCAAATTTCACATTACCAAATGACACAAAGTTCTCAATACATGATGCCTTATTTGCGCTAAAGTCTAAAAAGAAATTTGTTGAGTTTTAATGATATATATTCTCATAAATATGATACTCGATCTGAATGCGGAAAATATGAAATATATTTATCTTACAACGTCAATCGGAAAGATAAACATATTGGAAAAACTACCAATGCTCCCTATTGGATTACATTATACATATATAAATGTGATTGAATCTAATATGGTAGTTAAAGCAAAACACATTGATCCTTCAATAATCTCTATTTGGCATGATCGTCTGGGTCATCCGGGATCAACAATGATGCGAAAATAATTGAGAATACATGGACATCCATTGAGTAACAAAATGATTACTCAAATAAATAAGAGTCCATGTACATCTTGTTCTCTCGAAAAGCGATCATAAGGCCATCACCACTAAAATAAAATTTGAATCACTTGCTTTTCTTGCACGTATTCAAGGTGATATATGTGGACCCATTCATCCACCATGTGGACTATTTCGATATTTTATGGTATTGATAGATGCCTCCAGTAGATGGTCTCACGTTTGTCTACTATCAACTCGTAATATGGCATTTCTAAGATTTCTTGCACAAATTATTAAATTACGAGCACAATTTCCTGACTATACATTAAAGAAAGTCAGACTCGATAATGCTGGTGAATTCACATCCCAAACTTTCAATGACTATTGTATGTCAACTGGGATTATGGTCGAGCATCCTGTTGCTCATGTGTATACTCAAAATGGTTTAGCTGAATCTTTAATTAAGCGCCTTCAGCTTATTGCTAGACCATTGATGATGAGAACAAAGCTTCCAATTTCTGTATAGGGTTATGCAATTTTACATGCTGAGGCATTAATTCGCATCCGACCAAGTGCATATCATAACTACTCCCCACTACAACTTGCCTTTGGTCAAGAACCAAATATCTCCTATTTGAGAGTTTTTGGTTGTGCAGTATATGTGCCTATTGCACCACCACAACGTAGTAAAATGGGACCTCAAAGAAGATTGGGGATATATGTCGGCTATGAAAGTACATCTATTATTAGATATCTTGAACCTCAAACGGGTGATATGTTTATAGCACGTTTTGCTAATTGCCATTTTGATGAAAATACTTTCCCGACATTAGGGGGAGATAATAAAAGCTGATGAAAGAAATTACATGGTGTGAACCATCATTATTGTTTCTTGATCAACGCACAAAACAATGCGAAACAGAAGTGCAAAGAATTGTGCTTTTGCAAAGAATTGCAAATCAATTACCAGATGCTTTCACAGATACAAAAAGAGTGACTAAATCATTTATACCGGTGTAAATGCTCCTCGCTTCGGATTGAAATCCCAAAGGACAATCGAGAATATGGTCACTCATGAATCTACGACACGCATGAAGCGTGGTAGACCAATCGGTTCCAAAGATAAAAATCCTAAAAAAAGAAAAGGAGCAAATGTGATTAATGACCCCAAGATAGATAAAAGTGTTCCTTTAGAAACACAAGATGAGGATAGTGTCCGGAAGAGACACAAACCTGACATTAATCAAGAAATCGCAATAAATTATATTCACACAAAAGAATTATGGAACCGGAATGATATGAAAGAGATTGATGAAATATTTTCTTATGCTATAGCATGTGATATCCTCAATGAAAATGAAGATCCCGAACCAAGATCTATCATTGAATGTCAAAATAGACATGATTGGGTTCAATGGAAAGATGCTATGAAGTGAATTAAATTCTCTTAACAAGCGTAATGTGTTTGGACCTATTGTCCTTACACCCCAAAGTGTAAAGCACATGAGGTTACAAATGGGTTTTGTTCGAAACGAAATGAGAAAAATGAGATTGTGAGATACAAAGCTCGACTTGTTGCACAAGGTTTTTCTCAAAGACCCGGAATTGACTATGAACAAACATACTCTCCTGTTATGGATACAATTACGTTTAGATATTTAATCAGCTTAACAGTTCTTCAGAAACTGGAAATGCGTCTTATGGATGTTGTTACAGCTTACCTGTACGGATCACTTGATAGTGATATTTACATGAAAATCCCTGAAGGATTCAAAATGCTGCACATTAAAATCACAACCAAAGGAAAAGTATTCGATCAAATTGCAAAGATCCTTATATGGACTAAAGCAACTGACGACGACGTGGTACAATCGTCTAGCGAGTATCTATCAAAGAAATGATATGTAAATAGTCCTATTTGCCCTTGCGTTTTTATAAAGAAAACAACATCCGGATATGTGATTATCGCTGTCTATGTTGACGATTTGAATATCATTGGTACTGTTAAAGAAATCCAAGAAACAGTGGTCTACTTAAAGAAGGAATTTAAAATGAAAGATCTTGGAAAAACTAAATATTGTGTTGGTCTGCAAATTGAACATAGACCAAGCGGAATATTTATGCATCAATCGACATATACAGAGAAGGTATTGAGGCGTTTTAATATGGATAAAGCAACTCTGTTAAGTACACCAATGGTTGGTAGATCGCTTAATGTTGAGAAGGATCCATTTCACCCTTGCGAAGAAAACGAAGAAGTTCTTGATTCTGAAATGCCATATCTGAGTGCGATAGGAGCTCTCATGTATCTTGCTAATTGTACTAGACCTGATATAGCTTTTGCTGTTAATCTACTAGCAAGATTTAGTTCATCTCCTACGAAAAGACACTGGAATGGAATTAAACATCTATTCCGTTATCTTCGAGGTACAATTGATTTGGGATTATTTTACACTAAAAATGCAAAACAAGTTTTGGTTGGTTATGCAGATGCAGGTTACTTATCAGATCTGCATAAAGCCATATCCCAAACTGGTTATGTATTTACGTATGGAGGCACTGCAATTTCTTGACGTTCACAGAAACAAACACTTGTTGCTACTTCTTCAAATCATTCTGAAATCATTGCACTTCATGAAGCAAGCCGAGAATGTGTATGGTTAAGGTCAATGACTCACCACATTTTAACAACTTGTGGCTTATCGACCAACAAAGAACCAACAATCATATTTGAAGACAATGCAGCATGTATCGCTCAAGTAAAGGAGGGTTATAATAAAAGTGATAGAACCAAACATATCCCTCCAAAATTTTTCCAATTCACCCAAGATCTCGATAAGAGCAAAGAAATCAACATCCAGTATATTCAATCAAGCAACAATGCTACGGATCTTTTCACAAAGGCACTTCCTACTATACCTTTCAGGAAGCATGTCCACGATATTGGAATGCGACATCTAAGAAATTTATGAGGAAGAGCTCATTGTGTTCAATGAGGGGGAGCTTACGCAGTTGCACTCTTTTTTCCTTATCATGGTTTTTATCCCACTGGGTTTTTCCTGATAAGGTTTTTAACGAGGCAACACCAAATGCGTTTAAAGGCCAGAGAAGAGACAATTATATGGCACACCAAGGGGGAGTGTTATAAAAGATGGAAATAATATGGTGTACCACTAATTGTAGATACACCATTTTTTTATAAGAAGAACTCTCATCTCCCAAAGACTTTTTTAATATTTTAATTGAAATATAATTTTAATTTTAATTAAAATTTAAATTCATTCTACTTCAACTCTAATTAATTACTAATAAAATTCAATATATAATGTTAGTCCTTATTTGTCAAATTTTTAGATAATATAATTTAATTATATTTTTCTTTAACTATTATTTATATGTAACTCATTAAATTTACAAATATATTGATAATGAATATATAATATGTTCTACATTATATTTATGATTAGATAAGTACAGCTTTTTAAATTTTTGTTTAACTCTCCAATTATATAACTTACATCTACAAGCTAAGATTGTCTTCTATTAATACATATAATCGCTCAAATATTAAAAATAACAAAATAATTTCGACCAATCATTTTTAACATAAAATTTTATATAATGTAATTCTTTTATCGTTCAAATTTTGATTAGACATGTAGTATAAAATTAATATTTATCAATATTTTGATTCTAATCATATTAGCTCTTCAATATTAATAATTGATTATTTTAATGATATTTGAAATTTTATTTTGAAGTGTCATTCCATTTTTACCAATATTTTAAATATTAATAAAATATAATAAAATATTTGTCTTAATTACTTTAAGATGACAAATTTTATATTAATCATTTAACTACCTTCATATAATTCATATCATGTCTAATGTCTATAAATCAAACTATCTTTAATTATGATAGGTCCTAAATAATATCAACATATAACAATTCTCATATAAATTGTTTTGGAGAACTCAAATACAATGACAAATTATACAATCGTCACATTAAATATACAAGTAATGCTCCATATTAAATTATCATGTCGAGTTAGATCACTAAATTTAATCTCTAACAATATCTTAATACTTTAGTTTATAAGAATTACTGTTGGCCCCCAAATTTTATCTTGTTAAATCGAGCAGGATCTAAGTGAGTTATGAGGTTTGATGGATAAAATTTTGAAGCTACTTGTTATGTAAATGGTAGTAGAATTTAGTATATGGTTTAGTTGTATTAAAAGTGGTAAGAATGCATAAGGGCATTTTGGTCATGACACTTAAGGTTATAAGGCTTAAAGCTTAAGTGAAAGGGCAAGATGGACATTTCACAATTATTAAGAGAATTAAAAGAAGAAGAAGAGAAAGAGGAAAGGAAGAGTTATCGTGGGTGAAGAAGAAGAGAATAGAAAAGAGGGTTTTGTAATCCTTGAAGATTTCGACAGATTGGAGCAGTTCCTGGTAATTCTAAGTGCATTTCGTTTTGTTTCGGTTAGATTAAACATTAGTGTAGCTTGGTATGATGTTAGAATCGGTTGTTTAGAGGTTTTCGGAAAAATAGGTAAAATTTCCTTGGGTTGATGATCTTGTAGTGTTGATGACTGATTTTAAGGTTTAAATGAGTTAGAAATGAATTATAAGACTTGAATTAAGGTTTGGATATGTTGCATTTGCAAAATGCTAGGATTTGTGGACGAAAAAGCTGGAAAATCAGGTTCGGGAGGGGTTCCCAGACCCGCACGTCGCGTCGTGCTCATGAGCACGCCGCGGCGTGCGAGGTTGTGCACGCCGCGACGTACAAGAGGTGTGCACATCGAGGTGCACATTAATGTGCACGCCGCAGCGTGCACAGCTTGAGGTGTACGCCACGGCGAGCCCCAGTTTTTCAGCACAAAGAGATTTTGGTATTTTGGGCATATCTTTTGCTGTGGATGTCCAAATGAGGTAATTTTTGATTCATTGTAAAATAGAGACAAAGTTTTACAAGTTTTATGAAGCAATGAAATTGAAATTCAGTCTATAAGAATCTTAAATTTTGGTCAGAAGTTGGGTATAGATTCTTGTTTCAGCATAAGGATAGTCTCAATTTGTTTGGGGTATAACTTTTGGGTTTTTTTGAACCAAATTGAATGCTTTTGGGGTCAATAGAAACGTAAGATAATGGGGACTTTTATGAAAAAAGTGACCCGAATGTTTGGACTTTTGGCAGAGTTTGGGTTTGTTTAGAATTTATCTTAGTGAATATGTAATATTTGGATCCCTAATTTGTATTCCTATTTGAATAGGAATTTTGCATTTGATAAAGGGAATCAAGGAAGGTAAGAGGATCAAGAGAAGAGGCATCTGTTAAGCAAAGGAATTCAGGTGGGTTTCATGTTTATAATTTAGTAATGAGCCACTAAAATTTTCTCCCAAATCAAGAATGATTTCAATTACTTCATAAATATCGTTTTGTTTCTATTGAATGATTTGCAAAATTGCTACATATTTCAGCATATGAACTTTTCTGATGAATTTCAAAATAAAGATTGGAATGCATTGAAATGTTTTATGTTATGCCTTGGAAAATTCGTGGCATTTTGTACTTTCGGAAAAGAAAGAAAAGAGCACGAAAAGCATTGATAAAATGATTCTGAGCATGATTATGTGCTTTTGTTTGGGCGAGAGTGGAACCATTTCGTTCGTCACGTGCACGTTGACAAGAGCCTTCTCTCGGCTGCCCACTTGTGACATATGAGCTTCGAATGGACTCATTTTGTTCAGGGTGTAAACTTCGGTTTCTCCCTTTTGTTTCCATGGAACCCTCAAGCCGTTTATTTGTGCATTGCATCTATGAATTGTCACGTATGTGCATAAATTGAGCATTTTGTATTGATGATTGAATGAACATGTTGTGTTGATGTGATAACATTTTTCACTATGAAATTACACTTTTCAACTACGAGTTTGAACTCAAAATTTCGGATTTGACTGAGAATTTAGGAACAAAGCGTTTTATGAACTTATTATGACTTTTGTATAATAAATGAACTTTTCAACGATTTTGCTTATGTTTCGTTATAAACCTGTTACCCACGAGCTATAAGCTCACCCACCTTCATTCCCATCCACAGGTGATAAGAAGAAGATCGGGTGAGGGGAAGTGAAGGTTTTTGTTTGCATGTGTACATATTGTATTGTTTTAAATTAGATTGGTATTGGGAATTTTGGGATCTGTATCTTTTGTATATTCGGATTTCGATATTGATATTGTATGGCGGCATGGAATGCCATTAAAGCTTGTAAGATTCTATTCTTTTGATGTTAATACATTGAGTATGGATCAAGTTGAGTAGGTTTCCTTGAGAAAGCTATGGATTGGATATGAATCTTTTTGATAGTGAATTGTTGTATCGTTGTTTAGTTATAAATATAAGTGCGATGTGTTATGGAAAAAGGAACGTAGAAATGAAATGAGATTGTAAGCTTCACGATTTCTGTGGTGTAGGCCAACGCTTTTGGTTCACTGGTCGGACTCCAAGATCGGGGCTCATCATGTTTGGTAGCAAAGCAAGAAAAGATTTCAATGAACCACGCTTCAGTATGATGGTATTTTGTACCGAGGTTAGGCTCCGAAAATGGGGCCCGGCATCTGCGGTATCAAAGTAGGTTAGTAAGTGTTATGGTTTTGTTAAGAGTTGGATTCTGGAAACGGGGTCCAGCAATTACTACTTTCTTTGTAATAAAAAATAATTTAGAGATATACATAAATATAATTAAATTTCAAAATTTACAATCTTATCAAATAAATATACTTTATGTTATAAATAAAAAATAAAAATATCGTTAATTAATTATGTCATAAGTGTATTACAATTAATTGATTATAAGACAATAAATTAACATTATAAATTCTTAAAAATAATTATTTATTCAAAAGATATTTATGTATATTTTAGCATAAAAATGTACATATCTATTAGTAACCAATAATTTCAGAGAGAGATTGTAACTTTTATAACTCTGTACATGATTCTTCCATTTTGGGTTTAGATCCTCTATCCTAATTTTCATGTTTTAACCTTGGTTTTGTCCCAAAATAACATTGTTTCGGGGCTATTTACACATAAAATGATGTCATTTTGGGATGAAAATAGGATAATTGGAACAGAAGATTTGATGCCTTACATTTTACAAGGATCAAATAGGATCGTGCATAAAAGGTATGATATTATGCTTGCTTGTTTTGTATTAGAAACAATCTTGACTCTAATTGATGAACCCACAACTTGTATGTCTAATTGCCTCAACCAACCGGTGTTATTGGAGCCAGTTTTAATGAATAGGGGACCCTCGTTCTTGTGAAGAGGATGACGTATTGGAATGCAACACAAAGAAGATCAAGGCTACTAACGTCTATCCTGACCTTATACTAATGGAGGGGCTTGGGAGCAGTGGGGTACCAGGACCATCGTTTAAAGATATGGTGCTAGGGAACCAGGATATCCTTGGCTTTCATAACTCTGATGACTTTGGATATGAAAATGATAGATTAGTCATGATGTCAACTAATGACTTATGGCCATGCTTGACAACATAAGAAAAGTTTCGAGAGAGCCTCTATAAATGGTGGAGTAATAGTTTGATTGTGAAGTTATTCAGCAGGTCAATAGACTTTCACACATTGGAGGACAAAATCCATAAGCTGTGGGCTTCAACGGGAGATTTTGAATTAGTTGACATTAGCGAAGGTTATTTTATGGTGCACTTCTCTTTAACCTCAGACCTAAAATTCACTTTGGAGGAGGGGCCTTGGATCATCTTTGGTCACTATCTCACAGTGAAGCAATGGTCCCCATCCTTTTGCCCTACTAATGACTACATTGACTCTACTATAGTTTGGGTGAGATTCCCGGCATTGCCATTAAATTATTACGACAAATGTATGCTACTCACAATGGGAAAAGTGATTGGGAAAGCTCTTAAAGTTTACTGCAATACTAGATATGTCTCTCGGGGAAGGCTTACAAGAGTACGTGTGGAGATTAATCTCCACCAACCTCTTATTCCAAAGATTTGTATCGATAATCACTAGCAGACTATTGAATACGAAGGATTGTCATTTATCTACTTTCAGTGTGGGTGTATTGGACAAAATGCTGGTCAGAATCATTGCCCAATAGTGAACAAGAACCTGGTGCAAGATAATGGCCCACTAGCATGTGACAACAATCACCCAGTAGGCGCGTGCTCATAACAACCGGAGCAGGTTACAGATTATAGGATGTGGAATATGGCATAACCCTCGAGACAAAGGAGGTCAAATAAGATATCTACTACTTTAATAGGTACGCAGGGGAAGTTTGCAGCGAACACAAAGGGAAACAGGTTTGGTGCCTTCTCAGTAATCCAAGAGGATAGTATGGAGATAGTTGCATATGAAGTTCCCAGGTAGGGCAAGTTAAAAATGGTTTTACCTACTAAAAAAGGGAGAGATAGGCTAAGTAAAAAGGCAATGGCTTTCATGACCTAGTTGTACCTCCATTAGTTTCATGTACTTCTGTTGGGCTTAGACTAAATGGAGCAACTGGTGAGAATTCACACGGGGAAAATAGTATTCAACACCTTACCACAAGTCCACCAACATCCTAAGGAGGTGTCATCGTTTAGCTTGATACCATTGGAGGAATTGGGAAGATTATTCTGGGTGAGGGGCATGATAACTCTGTTGATCCAACCTTTGACTATAGAAGCAGGACATCTGTTGATTTAGAGTTGACAATGCTGTTTCAGAAACTCAATTTGCTATGAAGGTAGTACCGGTTAGAATGGATTATGATAAGATGCAGTTGGAAGATATAAATGCTCAATCTGGGGAGTGTAAAAACTTGGACATTACAAACAATGATGAAAATATTTTTTTATGGAATTGTAGAGGGGCAAGTAATAAGTCTTGCCTATGTTATATGAAAGGGTGAAAAGTTTAGGTTTTTAGCATTTTATTATAGCAAACTTGGTAGGTTTCTTTGATGGGATATGGATGGTTGGGATAAGGAAGTGGTAAGCATGGAGATTGTCTTCACATTGTTTTAAGCTATACATGTGATCGTTACACAAAATGATCATAATACGTGGCTCCTTACGGCAGTATATGCTAGCCTAATACTCAAACAATGTTAGGATCTTTGGGCTTTCATAGAGGAGTTTATTGTTGATGTCCAAGTATTGTGGTTGATGCCTGCAGATTTTAACTATGTCACATGCTCTGTGGAGAAACTTTGTAACACCCCATTTCTATACTAAGGGTTAGAACCCTAAAAATTTGGTACATCTGAGATCAAAGAGAGATTAAGAAAGATGCATTTCATACTAATGCATAATGTAACATACATGCACATGAATTTGAATTTCTGTACAATCAAATGATTGTACATGCACTCATTTGACATTTTCTGGGTATAATGGAATTATAAACGTGTTATATTGAGAATTGTGGTTTTTGTATGCTGGAAATTGATTTGAAGAGTGTATTTTATTGATTTAGAATTTTCGGCGAAGTTTGTGAATTTTATGAGAATTCAGGATATTTTTGACCTAGAAAAAATGTCAAGTCATAGCATAAAAAGATGACAAGTGGCAAGTGACACATGTCACCACACTTGCCACTCACCAATCCTCTCTCTCACTACACTCTTCACTTTAAAGACCAAATAAATGTTTTATCTTTCATTTTAACTCTTATTTTCCTCATATTTTCGTGGCTTCTTCTTCTCTTCTTCTCCTTCATGATTCTTGACTCACTCAAACCTCCATAAAGTTACATCTTGCTTCCATCTTTCAATTGCTACGTCCATCTTATTGTTTCTTCAATTTGCCACAAGAAAAACCTATCCTTACCTCCTTTAAGATGATGATCATGTGATGCTTGGAAGCTAGGGCTAAGTGTTGTTTTTGAAGAATTGAAGTTAAATCAAGTAAGTATAAGCATTAACTCTTCTTGATTTGTTAAATAGAAGCATATATGATGATAAAAGGTGATATTGGAGTAAAACATCTGTGCAGAAAATTGATGATGATTGGGTACATGTATATGTTATGTTTTAGGTTAATGATCAAATATAGATCGTGATTTATTGTGATTGAAATTGAACTGAAATGTAAGTATGAATGAAGAGGAAATATTGAGGAAATAAGTTAGAAGTGATAGACTAAGCAAAAGAGAGGAACTAAGATGAAATGATGATGAAGAGTGTTAGAAAATGTACAGATGCAGTGTTTTCATTGAATATGTATCTGTATTTTGGCCATATCTTAGTATATAGACATCCAAATGAGATGATTTTCATATCAAACTAAAGAAGTATGGCTATATTTTTCATGAAGGAATAAAAATTTAATTCTATTTCTAAGAGTTTCAAAAATTATCTCTAATTTGAGTTCGTGGATTCTGTCGTGGTTTGGCACAGTCTGTAATGTTTTTAGCATAACTTGTAGCATATCGAATTAAATTTCATGAAATTGGTTTCATTTGAAATTTAAGACATAAATAAATAAATTTTTAGAAGGATGTTTGGACTAAATCCTTCATTTCATTGTCAAAAGCCTGTGTAAAATTGTCTCGAATGTCTACTTTTGGGAAGAGCTAGAAGAAGTTAAAAGAAAAGGGATGTGTATGATCGTGCTTGGGCACGATCGTGGCTCTTAAGGGTCACAAGGGATCTCAACATCGTGCACAAGCACGAGGGTGAGAATGGAGAAGCAATTGGAATTGCGATCGTGCATAATGAGGGTGCCGTGAAAGTGGACTGATGTGAACATCCTTCACTCTTTTGGCTAGAACTTCTTCTTACCACCTCCAAATGACATGATACTTAAACCATTGGACTCTTAACACATTGATCTTCTTCTCCACCAAAAATTATGACCATATGAAATTATTTTGGAGAGATTGATTGATGAATTTGTGACGGAATTAATGTGGAGTTCTAGAAAATGATAATTGGAGTATTTTCACTGAACATGCTTCAGTATTTTAGGCATAACTTATTATTTAATTATGTAAATGAGATGATATTTGATTTGGAGTAAACTAGAGACATGTGGATACAAATCATATGAAGAAGTCAAATTGTAATTCAGACTCTAAGACTTTCAATTTCTGGATGGAAGTTGAATTTGATGTACTGTTTCAGAATGAGAACAGTCCGAAAATATTGGGAGAATAATTTTCAGCATTCTGAATCAAATTAAATAATCTTGGTGTCATTAGAAACTTAAGAGATAGGAAAACAGTTCTATAGAAGAAAGTGTTATCAAATTACTTCATTTTCCTTGTCAGAATGATCATACAAAAATTGACCCGAAGGTTTGGAATTTTGGAGATATTATGAGAAGAAATGAGAATTTGGATCTTGTAAGATCATAAAATGTTAGAATAACATTAGTAAATGAATTGTTGATATCAAAATACCTAAGGCATGAGTATAATGGGAATGAAGATGTTTATATGAATGTAGTTGTGATTCAAAGGAGATGAACAATAGGTATCAAAAGTGAATGAGAATTTGATAATATACCCGAGATTATCATCGAGCATGCATTGTACAAATTCTATATACACAATTGTGAATAAAGAAATACTTATAATTGTGCAATTATTAATGTGTGTGCATTATGTGTATGCATAATTTTGATGTGCAGGTTAAATGTCCGTATTCAGGCGTTTTCAGAATTTGGAGCATACTGTGAGTAGATCGAGATGGTCTTACTTTATTGTTTATTTTTTTGAATTTTGTATTAATTGACTACTGGATGATGTTATGAATGTGATTGATTGTGTTGGTTTTCAGACAAAAGGTCCGATGAATGTGATATATGAATGAAATATTGAAGTGTTTCTTGTCTGTGAATTGGATGAAATATGTGATACATGACTTGGTTATTAAATACTGGACTTAGTTCCGAAGGAAATTGTGATCATGCATATAAATGAAAAAGTGATACTCAACTCTAATGTTGAATACTAGACTACAGTCCGATAATGTGTGAATGTGAGTGAATGAGAATATGCAAATGTGATTGAGGCATTCCATTTCATGAATGCATGAAATATAATGACAGTTGTGACCAGAGTAACCACCGATCAGAGCTTAAAGCTCAACGTATAAAAAAGAGCATCGAGTTCAAAAGTGATTAAGAACCTAAGGCTTACTATGTAAAATGGGTCCTGTATCTCCCAAACGGATAAGGGACAATTAGTAATGAGCCCAGTATCCAATGGACATGGGACAGTTTAGACACTCGGTCACAACAAAGTAATAAATGAAAAGTGAGTCTTATGTGTACTGCATATGCATAATACGAATGATTAAATTGTATTGAGTGTGAAATGTGAAATGATGTGAATGTGAATTATACGTTATGTGACTGGGTGAGTCATCTATTTTTTAGGACCAGAAGAATACACCGCTAAGCAAACGGGAGTATCCCTACAACATGCAAGTGAGGGATAGAGGTAGAGATCAGTTCGCATCTGCATTGTATTTCTTTTTTATTTTATTTTATGGAATTGTATTTTTCGCAACTTTTGTATCAAATTATGTATTCTGAAAGTTTTGTAAAAAGGTGTATATGATTTATGTTGTAATATAAAGACTTTGTGACTAAAGTGTTTCGTTTTTGTGAAAGGGCCCAAATGGCTATTGAAGATTCTGTTGATTGTATTGTTATGATTGAAAAAGTTTACTAATAAAGTGGGCCCAAATGTTATGATTGTATTAAAAAAAATTTGTACTGAGTTTTAATTGATTGAGTATTCTAGCACGCCACTCTCGCGGAGCACGAACTCGGATATTACCCATAAGTGTCGGGTATATGTCTGGAGGGAGTGAGATGTTACAAACTTGATGGTTCCCAAGTTTTCAGTGGGCCAGTGCTTGCGGCTCAGTGACATGATGAACACTTGTGGTCTGTTAGATTTGGGGTTTCAAGGTCCCTCCTTTACTTAGTGCAATCATTAGAAAGCGATTGCCCGAATACAAGAAAGACTTGATCATACTCTTCTAATGCCTAGTGGCATCTCTTATTTCCTGAAGTTGTTGTAAAACTTCTCTCCCATATGCATTCTGACCATTGTCCTATCTTACTAAATTGTGAACCTATGATCGAATGTAATGTTGCATTAAGATCTTTTCGATTTCAAGCAATGTGGGTTACAAGGGAAGATGTGATGGACCTAGTTAATAAGACTTGGATTACTGCATCAGGAGGTGTTACGGAGAAGAGTTCCAAAGTAGCAGAGGTCTTACAGGAGTGGAATTATAAGGTGATTGGGAACTTATTTCACACTAAAAGGAAAATACGGGCAAGACTTTTAAATAGCCAGGAGGCTTTTGCTCTTTATCCATCAGAGAGGCTTATTACATTAGAATCAGATCTAATTCTTGAATATAACAAAGTACTGGAGCTAAATGGATTTAGGATGGGGATCAAAAACACTCGATTCTTCCATCTCTCAACTGTGTGCAGGCGACGTAAAAATAAACTCACTATGTTACGGGGTAATAATAGGGAGTGGGATTTGAATTAGAATATTCTAAAAATCATAGTTGTGGATTTCTATTAAAAAATTGTTTAATGTAGATGGTTTCCATGCCCATTTTTTCAGCGATTTTGGAACACAATAAACGGCTCTTTGCTAAAACTAGTGGGGGAGGCTTTTGAAAATGGGACTTTTCTAGTAAGTTTAAATGAGACCTTACTAGTCCTTATTTTTGAAAGTTAATAATCTAGAGTATATGAAACAACTACGACCAATTAGCCTTTGATGTGTGGCATACAAACTTACTACGAAGGTGCTTATAAATAGAGTTAGGTCATTCTTGGATGCACTCATTGCGCTTGCTCAAGTGAGTTTTATTCCTGGGAGGAAAACATTCTACCCGCTCAGGAACTTATCCACATTATCAGGTGGTCAACAAGCAAAACAGGGTTAATGGCTATAAAATTAGACTTGGAAAAAGCTTATGATAGAATGAGTTGGAAAATTTTGAAAGTCACTTTGGAGGCTTTTGGTTTTTCAGATAAATGGGTGTAACTGATTTTGGAAAGTTCGAAAATGTTAGGGTTGTGGAATGGTGAGAAGCTCGGTGCTTTTATTCCATAGTGGGATTTGCGACAAGGTGATCCAATCTCGCCTTATTTATTTATGCTTTGCATAGAGAGGTTAGGATATCTAATTCAGGTAGTAGTATCTCAGGGCTCTTGGAAACCAATTAAAGTTGGTGGTGGCCTAGGAATTTCACATCTTTTCTTTACAGATGACTTGTTCTTGTTTGAGAGAGTCACTGATTCCTAGGCAAGGTACATGAAAACTGTTTTGGATGACTTTTGTCTGGTTTATGGAGCAAAGGTGAGGTTTGAGAAATCGAAGATTTTATATCGCCAAACGCTATGGCTAGCGCCAGACGGGTTAGCTCCATTTTGGACATTCAGCTCACTGCCAACTTGGGTAAATACTTAGGTTTTCTGCTTATTCATTTTCCCATCACTAAAGATACTTTTAGAGAGGTGGTGCACAAGATCAATGCAAAGTTATCAAGTTCGAAGTCAAAGTTCTTAAGCTTCGCAGGGTGGGCGACATTGATTAACTCGGTCAAGTCAGCCCTTCCATCGTATCATATGCTGTCCATGAAGCTTCCAAAAATGGTGATTAATTCTATTGACAAACTCAATCGAAGATTCTTGTGGGGTGAGAATGAAGATGAACACGACATATACTTGATTGCTTGGAGGATGTTTGTGTTCCCAAAAGTATAGATGGCCTGAGCATTCTTCAAATGGATCTCCATAATAATGCTCTACTCCAAAAAACGACATGGAGGCTTCTCATGGAACCTAATAGCTTGTGGGGGAGATTTCTCCTAGCGAAGTATAAAGGGCACAGTAATGTCGGGGATTATGGAACCAATCTAGTCAAAAGGGCACCTGATTGGTCTTTTACATGGAACGAACTAATCACTGCATAAAAAAAACTAAATAGAGGATTGGTGATGGAACCTTTACTAGATTTTGGATAGATTGTTGATTGTCAGCACCATTGACTGAATTAGTTGATAGTAATTAGTTCCAAAGTGATGAAATGACTATTGTGAGAACTACATGATGAATAATGCCTCTTGGAATTCTGAAAAATTATTTGGGAGCTTACCATTTAAGTATGCTCTTGAGGTCAATGGTTATCCACTTTCACAAGTGCGACAATTGAGAGATAGACAAATTTGGAAGCGTACTTCAGATGAAATTTTTACCTCGAAGTCAACCTACACTAATTTGTTGAGGGAGGAAGGGAAAATTGGTATGGAGGATTGGACATAGATGTGGTGGCTACTGGGGCCAACTCGTTGGATTTATTTTTAATGGCTATCTTGTAAGAATATAGTGCTCATTACCAATTCAAGGTTTCGGTGGAAGATGGCGATAGAGAGTATATGTGTTGTATGTGGGGCAGACAAAGAGTCCACAGTTCACCTTCTTCGTGATTGCCTTATGACGTCTCTAGTCTGGCAACAGTTGGTGCCAACCCAATAGCCTGATTTTATATCTAATGGTTTTATTGAGTGGCTCGACCGAAACCTGCAGGGCAATGGTGTTAAATTGCTAAGTGGTCTTGATTGATGGATAGCCTTTATTGTTATGGTGTGGCGGATATGGACTTGGCGGTGTAGTATTACTTTGGCTCCTGATAATGTGGTAGTTGATGCTACTACTTTTATCTCTAACATTTGGGTCACAAAAAGCGAAATCTTGTGTTTTATATCCAAGAGGCCAAGGGATGTGTCTTCGATATGCTATATAAGCTAGTTTCTTCCATCTGTGAATGCTATCAAACTTAATACAAATGGGTAGCTAGAGGCAACCCAAGCATTGCAGGGGCTGGGAGCTTGTTACGAAATAGTAAAGGTATTTAACTTGTGGGGTTCAAAGTTCACTTGGGTATTTGTTCCAGCATAGTAGCTGAGATGCAAACCTTGCAGTTTGGATTACTGCTAGCATGGAGAGAAGAGTATAAGACTGTGGAGTGTGAATTGAATGCCCAAGTGGTGATTGAACTTATTAGAACAACTGATGTTTTACCTCACCCATTAGCTGGTTTGATTTTAGATGTACGAGAACTATTAAGTAGGCATTGGTTTTGCTCACTGCACCACATATTGAGGGAGGACAATTTTTGTGTTAATGTTCTTGCCAAGGCTACTTGTGATTTGGTGGTGGAACATGTGATATTAACTGAGCCTCTAAGGAACCTCCTTCTTGTATCTGTAGACGCTTGTGGTGTTGCCATCCCCAGAGGATATCCTAGCACTTAGCTATTGCTCATTTTTGTTAACTAAACAAAACGGACCACGCATCATTTAGTAGGAGGGAGGCATTCTGGATTAAAAAGGATGATGCTTAGTCGCAAACTTGTTAAAATCATAGCATCCATTTAGTATTAAAAATATTGCAAGACAAAAGAAAAGAGATGGCAAGTTTTTACCTTAATTTAGTTTTTCAAGCTTTTCATAATTTTAGTAAAATATTTTACCAATTTTAGTAAAATATTTTTTTACCAATTTTACTATTTCATCTATTTTAAAAAAATTCTACATTTTAATAGTGATAAAATGTTCCATAACTTTTATTTTAATTAATTATTTTAACAAAACACATAAGTTTTATTACAAATCTATTTTGAAAATTTTGACAAAACTATAAATATCATAAATAAATGTGATTTTTTAAATTATTAAAATCAAAAGAACAAAGAAGGTCCATCTCTCCGTCGCTTCATTTTCTCATCAATCTCTGCGTAGCTACCAATTTTTGTATCTTTGATTATATTCCTGGTAAAGTTGGGTGGCTCTTGTCCTCTTGTGGGTTAGGTCAATAACTTGGAGAACCTTTTGGCTTCGTGTTTCCCCCACCAAATGAATATAGTTATTGCTTATTAGTTATTTATAATCTTCAATTTTTCTTGTCAAAGTTTCAAATACTACTTGGACCATTGTGTATGTTCATACTATTATTAGATTCGATAGTCCTTTACTTGTTCATTCTTTCAGTTTTCAGTATTTAATTTATTGAGAATACAAGTGTCTCAAATCCTCTTTTGTCCTTGATTTTAGTTAGAATGTTACAATATTTAATATAGTTTACTGATATTTTTAATAACCATATTTTAGGCATTTAAATATGTAGTTCACCTTTTTTGGAGTTTTTGGGATTATTATTCTACATTATTTTGTGAGAAGGATGGTATTGAAAGATTGTAAAATTCTCTATATTTTCATTGTAACTGTAAATCATTTGAAGATTCTTATAGTGGCTTTCACTATAGTGGATTTTTTACGTGCTCGTCTTTACTCATGGTTATTCTCATACTCTGAGAGTTTTCCACATAAATTTGATGTGTGTTTTATTACTGTTTTTGCTCTTTACTTCTTTTATTTTCTCAATTGAATTGATCTTGGTCTTTAGTCAGAAACAACCTCTTTATCAATTAAAGGTATAATTGAGTACTACTAGATTTCCCTAAACCTGACATTTCAGTAGAATTTTTACTAGGTTATTGTTAATGTAATGCTACATGCTAAAATACTAACAAAAGGTTTAACAATTTTCGTTATGTGCTAAAAATCCTTACAGGTGGCATCAAAGCATTCTATTCAATTGAGAATTCAATATGTCGACTGTCACAAAGTTTGATATCAAGAAGTTTGAAGAAAAAAAAATTAAAATTTCCATTTAGAGAGTTCAAGTAAAGGTCGTTCTTACCCAGAACAAATTAAAAAAGAGCTTTGGAAGGAAGATTTAAGAAGCCAAGCACCATGACTGACAAATAATGGGAGGAATTAGACAAAAAGGCGCTCTTCATCATACAACTTTGCTTATCTAAAAATGTTTTACATGAACTAGTGAATGAAACAACTGATGCGTGCTTATGAATAAAATTGGAGTCTTTGTACTTGACCAAAAACCTTAAAAACAAGCTTCATCTCAATGAGCATTTATATATAATACATATGACTGAAGGTACTCCTATCTAATCTCATCTTGATAAGTTTAATTCTATTATTATGGACCTAGAAAATATTGATGTGAAAATTAAGCATGAGGAAAAAAAGTTGTTTTATTGGTAGTCTCACTCCCTGGTTCTTCTAATCACTTCAAAGAAATCATGTTATATAGAACTCGTGACACCTTATCTTTTGAAGATGTTAATTCTAACTTGTTATCCAAGAAAAAAATTCAATGTTGAGCTTCTTTACGACGATAAAGTTAGGGGTTTGACTATGAGAGGGAGATCCAAAGAAAAGGGTAATAGTAGTAATTCGAAGAAATCTAAGTCCAAATTTAAAGGACATAAATCCAAAAAAACCTACATTATTGTAAGAAGTTTGGAAATGAAATTTCTAATTGTTACAAGTTGAAAAATAATCAAGAGATTAAAGAGCAAAAGAAATAGCCCTTAAAGCTTGCTCAACTTAATGCTGTTGAGACTAATTCTGAATGTGATGTCTGTTGCTTATTACTTCCAATAATAAAAGGAGTAAAACCAAATGGATTCTTGATTCTTTTTTCTAGATGTACTTTTCGTATGCACCCTTATAGGTATTGGTTTGTCAATTTTGAATCTATTAGTAGTGGTGTTTTCTTGATGGATGATGATGCCTAGTGCAAGGTCAGTGGCATTGGTAGTATTCATATCAAGACTCATAATGTCATATCAAGACTCATAATGGTGTTGTTAGGACTTTATCGTATATTTGTTATGTTCCTGACTTGAACGAAACTTGATTTCTTTGGGCACTTTAAATCCCTTGGTTATAAGTACACAATTAAAGGTAGAGTTTTTAAGGTTTTGAAAGGCTCGCTTGTTGTTTTGAAAGCTAACCATTCTAATAGTCTTTATGTATTATAAGGTTCAAATGTGACAGGTTTTGCACTTGTTTCCTCTCCTATGCCTAACTCTAATGTTCGCCAAATTATGACATACATGCTTAGACTATATGAGTAAGAAACGCATGACACTTCTGAGCAAAAAGGGTCTTCTTAGAGATCAAGGCAGTGGTAAATTAAAGTTTTGTGAACATTGTGTTTTTGGGAAAGAAACAAGAGTTAGTTCATTTACTATAACTCATCATATTGAAGACATTCTTGAGTATTTATGTTATGATCTATAGGGACCTTCTAAAGTTCTTTCTTGTGGAGGAAAAAGATATTTTATGATATTATTGTTGACCTTTTTCCAAAAGTTTGGGTCTAATTTTTTAGGCACAAAAATGAAGTTGTCTCCGTGTTTAAAAGATGAAAAATTCTTATATAGAACTAAACAAGGAAAAAGGTTAAGAAGCTTAGAACAGATAATCGATTAGAGTTTTATGATGGTGACTTCAATTAGTTTTGTTTAAATCATGGTATAGTTAGACATAAGACACTTATTGGGAAACCTCAATAGAATGGTGTTGTAGAATGGATGAAGAGTACTCTTCTAGAGAGAGCTTGTTGTATACTCTTTAATATTATCTTGTGGCATCGACGTGATTTTTAGGCTGAGGCAGTCTTTACTACTTATTATTAGGCTAATCGATTACCACACTCTTCTTTTGACTTCAGGATCCCAAAAGAAGTATGGTCAGGTAATCCTATTGACTATTCTATTTTGAGAATTTTCATATGTCCTGCATATGCACATGTTAATGATGGTAAGCTTACACCTATAGCTAAAAAATGCATATTTCTTAGTTATACATCTAAGTCTAAGGGATATCATTTATAATGTTTAGATTCTGAGTCTCGTAGAGTCATTCTTAGTAGGGATGTTACTTTTAATGAGGATGCTTTACTTTCTTTTGGGAAAGATTATATTGTTTCTTTTTCTATTGGTATAAGCGATTTAAAAAGTACCAAAGAGAAGGTGGAGTTAGAGTTAAGATCAGTTTCTCCTTCAAATGTTGATGTCTTTTCTTCCTCTAACACTCAACCAAGTGAAAACATGACGATGATTCTGGTACCACAACTTATGTTAAGACACAACGAGATTATTCTATTGCTCGTGATAGATTGAGGAGACAAATTAGAAAGCTTGCCAGATATACTGATGATGATGATGATTTGGTTGCTTATATATTTTCAACTGCATAAGATATTGGTGAAGGTACAAAACCTTCTTATTATTTTGAAGTCGTTTCCTATGTTGATTCTTTTAAATGGTTAATGGCAATGAATGAAGAAATTGAGAGTCTCTATAAAAATGGTACATGGGATTTGATGGACCTTCGAAAAGGCAAACGAACTTTAAGTTAAAAGTAGATCTATAAAATGAAGGACGGTATTCCTAGGGTTAAAAATGCAAGGTGAAAAGAACATTTAGAAATCAAAGGTTTTAATTAAAGTGAAGATATTGACTTTAATGAAATCTTTTATCTAGTTATACATTATACCTCTATTCATATGTTATTTACATTTATGGCTCTTTTTAATCCGAAACTTGAGCAACTTGATGTAAAATCTGCTCTCCTTTATAGGAAGCTTGAACAAGAACTCTACATGAAGCAGCTCGAGAGATTTACAATTGTCGATAAGAAGAATTGTGTTTGTCACTTGCATAAGTCTCTTTATGGTCTTAAGCAAGCTCCTCGATGGTAGTACAATAAATTTGATAGTTTTGTGCTTGGTTAAGACTTTCTTAAAATTCAATATGATAGTTGTGTTTACTTCAAACAATAGAGAGATGAGCCTTTTGTATACTTGTTGCTATATGTTGATGACGTGCTTATTGCATCTCATAACAAGTCTTTGATTAACATTTGAAAACTTAACTTAGCCAAGATTTCAAAATGAAAGACTTTAGTATACCTAAAAAACACTTGGGATGGAAATTCACAGCATCGAAAAAAAGGGAAATTATTTCTTTCTCAAAAGAAATATATTAATAAGGCACTTGAAAGGTTTAATATGCTTTACTGTAAACATATTTCTACACCTCTCGATGCACATTTCAAACTATCTTTTGATTTACACCTAACAACGAATACCTAGTGTTCCTTATTATAGCACTATTGGAAATTTAATGTACGTGATGCTGTGCATTAAACCTAATTTAGCTTATGTTGTGAGCAGGGTGACTCAATATATGCACATTTATGGTAAGTAGCATTTGAATGTTGTTAAATGGATCCTTTGGTATTTAAATGGTACTTTTTGTTGGAGTTATGTAAATATAGTGCCCTGGAAAGCAAGTGTATTTACATATAACTTTATCTTCTTCAGTTACAGTTTTGTAATGAAAATATTTATTATTAATAAAACAAAAGAGTTTGGTTTTATCTGTATGAGCATTATATATCTGGTCATAAGGTACCAAGATTCATTTGTAAGTAATATACATATACATAGAGATGTATGGAAAACATGTATATTATTAGAATCAATTAATTGATTCACAGTTATATAATCAAGTTGGTCGTTTGATTATGGTTTAGATCATAGTGTTGCGATTTATCTCCATATAAGTAAAGGAGTTTACTTAAAGGGAATGATGAGTTTCATATCATGATAGTAGTAGACTATCGATAATGGCACTATTAAATGAATTGAATCAAGTATGTTTTCAAGAATAAAGTGGGCGTTACTTTAATCTTAAAACATACAACTTAAGCATTCGCTATTATGAACCACAATCTTGATGAGTGGTGAACTCATATGTGTTTCATTATAATTCTTGATATGATCGGAATGGATTTTTACAGGTATTAATCCGAGGTATCGCATGTTGGAATTATTAATTGAAACATGTATCGAGGAACATTCACTCAAATAAAGAGTTTATAGTGTTATCATCTCTTCTAGATGTTTTAAGGAGATTTGGTGATTAAATCGACGCCAGATAGTTTGATGGACTAGCTACCCATCAAGTCTTAACACTAAGATGGGATCTTATGTGTTAATCACCATATAAAGTAAAATGAGAGATCTAGAAGGAAAAACCAACATAAGGGCAAAACGGTAATTTTACCCTTTGTTGTGCGGATGGCTATAATAAGGTTCTAAATAGGGTTTGCAATTGGACATATTCTCATAATATTTAATAATTCAAGAGTTCAACTAATTGTCTTTAGTGGAATGACATTTAGTTAATAAGCTAGAATTAATTCCAATGAGATTGAATTATTTCTGGGCTTATTGGAGCTTGAATTATCAAAGTCCAATAAGATTCTCCACTTGGCTTTAAGGAAGGTTATCAAGCTAAGTAAGAAGTAGTTTGGAGGCTTTAGAAGTCCATAATTGAATGATGGGCTTATACTAATTAATGGTTAATTGGAAGCCCATATGTTCATTTGAAATGGGCTTGTTTTGGTTTAATGTAATTGATTAGATTAATTATATTAAAACAATTTTTTAAATGGAGAAGAAGCAATTTCGAAATTGTGTTAGGTTAGATGTGTAACACACATTTGACATTAAAATACTAAATAAAGATGGTCTTTATTATGGTTCATCATTATTAAATGGAGTTATGAACTTACCATTAAATGGTTTAATGGTTGGCTTTTAATGTTGGCATGTAACCTATTTGCATTCATTAGATTAAAGATGAAAGATGTGCATTAGATGGACCATCTTCCTTCTTTCTTCTTGCCAAAACCGAAATGGGTATTCAATTATAGGTTATGGTCTTTTCAAATAGCCATTTTAAAGATAAATGAAGTAAGTCTCATTTATTGGCTATTTGATGAGTGATTAATGTAAGAAGTGATGCATTGGATGCCTTTCACTCTTTTCCATTCATTCATATTTTGAAATTGAGATGTAAGAAAGGGTTCTTGCATGGTTTTTAGACATTCTCTCTTTTCATGCAAGGTAGAATCGAAATTCCTAAGTGAAAGAATTGAAAGAGTTTCAATTTTGGTTCTTCTTCTTCTAAGAAAATCTCCTCCAAATATTTCTTCTCCTTTCCCACCAAAGGATTTTGTTAACCTAGTTGTCTTTGAAGAACAAGTGGTAAATCTAATTGGTAGAGGATACTACTACAAGGAAGAAGATAGATTGCTAAAGGAAAAGACTCAAAGGCAAAGGATTTGGATACAAGAAGGAGAGGATAGACAATGAGGATTTAAAGTCAGGCGAAGGAGTCGGTAATTCCTTTTATCTTGTTCTTGGTTTTATTATCCTTATACCATATCATGTATGGATTAGCATGTTGATTTGGATATATTGCTTCCGCTGCAAGATGATTTCTTAAAAAGTTTTGAAATCTATCGTTTCTCCATACTAAGCATGCTTTTTTTTTCCGATCCAACACTTTGAACTTAGGTTTGGTGTATGATGGTCATAAGGCTATATCCAACGATGTAGTTAGTTTTGTGGATATTGATTATGCTGACAATCTTGATATACGTAGGTCTTTTTTTAATTATCTTTTCACTCTTGGTTGTGGTCTTATTAGTTGGAAAGTATCCCTTTAATCCATTGTTGCCTTATTTTCTACATAAGTGGAGTATGTTGCAGCTATTGAGAGTGTAAAAAAGGCTATTTTGTTATGAGATCTTGTCATTGAGCTTAGTGTTGCACTAGGAGTTACAATTGTGTATTGTGATAATCAGAATACTATCCATTTGACCAAGAACAATATGTATCGTTCCAAAACTAAGCACATTGATGTCATACATCACTTTATTAGAAATACTATTTTCGTAAGAAAAGTTGTAGTAAAGCAGATTCATACCTTAGATAATCCTGCGAATATGCTCACCAAACCTCTTCCTATGACCAAGTTTCAATATTATTTGGACTTGGTTGGAGCTCACAGCATTTTATTTCCCTTATAGGCTTTACAATGATGGCGAGTTTTGTCAAATTTGGTCCAAGGTGAAGACTATTAAGAAAATGGGAGTCTCAAATCCTCTTCTGCCCTTAATTTTAATTAGCATGTTGCCCACTAATATTTGAGTAAAGACCAAATCATTGTTAGGTGTTTACGGTTAGGTTTGTATTGAAACAGTATATATACTTACACTTATGTAGTTCATCTCTTTTGGGGCTTTCGGGATTATTATTCTACTTATTTTATAACAAAGCGTGGCATTGAGAGATAATAAAATTATATGCATCTTGGTTGTGCCTTTGGCGATTCTTGAATTTTCTTGAAAAAGGAAGAGTTTCAGGGGTGCAAAAAGGTCTAAATTCTCAATGCCCATTCATGGAGTTTCGTCGAGTTGAGTTATTATCATATCAAAATGAAAGCTTTAGTGAACTAAGCTCCAACATTTGGATGAGCTCTTTTGTTTGGCCTTTTTCAAAAGGATATGGTACTGCGGCTACACAAAAAATTCCTTCAAATGGATGAATATGAGCTTTCTGTGACCGAAGGGATTGATGAATTGATGGAGGAAATGCACGAACACCAATAGAAAATGGAGTCATAACTGAAACCAAGATTGAAGGATAATGCGCTTACAAGAAATCAGGGGCTTTTAGAATTTAAAAGTTTAGTAATGTTAGGGGTCACTAAAATTATGATCACCAATTCTATGTAAACAAAAAATTTAACAAAGAGGTTATTTTTTATTAATTTAAGAGCCTTGTATATTTTTATTAAACTTTCAAGTTTTATTTGAACATTTATAAACGTTTGGATTAAAATTTGAAAGCTTCCAATTTTGTTTGATGTCTAATGAAATTAACTATTCACTTTCGAAATATATGGAAAGCATAAGTAAAACACTCCATTTGCTTACGTACATTAAGTCAAATTTCACCACAATCTTATGGAGATGTGTGGAGTTGACTGGCTTTTCGATCTTGTGCTTGCATGTCGTATAACGCCAAATGTATTGCGTTCTTGTATCGTCATTTTCCTTCTTTTTAGCAGCCTATAGTCTACATCACTTGCTCTTTATTCATTAAATAACGTAGTGTTTGGTTACTATCCCCAGGCACGGGGACAGTAAACAAAACAACAAAATCCTGTCACCTTTGAATGTTTGGTTCTCTTCCCTTCGTTTTTGTCCACTGACACCGATAGACAGGGACAATAAATTTTGTTCACCCGAAAATCGTGGGACAAAACTAATGCCTCCTATCTACCGAACGTCTAACGCTCCCCTCCACGCCTGTTTTACCCTACTCTTGCCCTTCTTTCTCTTTCGCAACCCCTCCTTCCCATCTTCCCACTGCGCCCTCCCACGCCCTCGTTCGCATCTTCCCATATTCAGTCGTCTCTCGCACGGTGGGCTTGTCTGAACGATTCTCTGTAGCACGGTGGGCAAGAGTCTTCACGCTGGGTTTGTTCTTCGATTGGTAAGTTTTTATATTTCGGGAAAAATTGTTCCTTTTAGCTCCACTGGTAAGAGTCTTCACGCTGGGTCTCACAAGCTCGTAACATTATCTTTTTTTTCTGTTTAAATAGGCTGGGTTTTTTGTCATCGGTGTGAGGTTGATCAAGCTCCAAAGAATTCGTTTTGAACAGGTAATTCCTTTTTTTTTAGATGAATATGCATTATGCTATCATCTATGTGAGAGTGTTTGGCAACTTTGGGTAATGCTGATGACATTGGGGTTGAATTCCAGACCAAAACTATATCTATTGATCGCAAAACGGTCAAAGCACATATTTGGGACACCGCTGGCCAAAATAGGCATTCTGAATTGTGTGCATTTAGGAGAGTACGAAAATGGGTGATCATCCTGTATGATTATTACAAGCTAATTGGTTTCGAATAATATTAATTGTGGGTTTGCTTCTTTTGATTTGCTCAGCTTTCCTGAGCAATGTTTTGAAGGATATATATTAACTCTGGTCCATCTCTCCTAGGAAAATGATGATATGAAATTGACAGAATACAGCATAGATTGTGGAGCCTTTGTTTAAAGCAAAAAATAGTTACTTCTATTGTTGTTGATTTAGGGGTAATAGTTTATATTCAAAGAAATAGAGTTGTGTTAATGATAACTTAAAAAAAACCCCTGGGTTGTATAAATACACCTCCTGGAGTTGTTTAAAATAGGTGTGAGAGGATCAGAACTTGGTATTTAGATGTTTGAGCGCACGATATCAATTATGCTTAAGCTCCTACTACTGGGCCTTGATGCTCATGATATATGGAAGAAAACATTATTTAGTGCTCAGTGAGAGCTAATACTTGAATCAGGATTATGTTCTTCTAGAATTGCTACACAAGTTATATATTGAAAATTGGAAATAATATCTGGATTCTGCTTTGTGGTTTTGGATTAAGAAAAGTGGAAGTGAAGAGCATTAGTTTAGTTATATGGAAGGTAAAGAAGTTGAAATGGGTAGGCTTTACTCTCTTAACGTTAAGGTTCTAAATGCAGTAACTTTATATTTTCTGTTTGACATCATTATGTAATTATTAGGTTTTACTGAAAAGCATTTGAATAATTTTCTCTGTTTTGCCTTAAGAGTTACAGAACTCTGCTAAGATGATAAGATCCATCACCAACCTGCACCTCATTTAATTTTGTAACTTTAAATCTAGTTTACATCACTCAGCAAGAAATCTATTGTTCCAATATTTGTGATTTTTACTGCATAGTTTAATGCAATATTAGCAAAGTCTCCTTGTTTGTGGTAAATATAATAATTTTGAAGACAATTTTATTTTCCAGAATATCTCAATCTTCATGTAATCATCTCAGGATATGCTTCTGCACATTGGAACATCAAAAGAAAAACTTGCTTATATCAAATGTAAATCTGCATATGCATTCTATTTTGGTTGAATGCCTGAATTTCTCAATCAACGTATGCTCTTCCTACATTATAGCTAACCTCAAATACAAAGTTTACATTATAGCTAACCTCAAATACAAAGTTATAGAACTACTATTACCAAGCTGCGAGATGCTAGTTATTCAAATAGAATCTTATGAAGTATTCCTTCCTCAAAGATTCTTCTATTTCTCTCTCTCCACATATGATAGATTTCTAAATAGCAAATTATTCTAACAACTGCTATTACATATCTTTTTTTATAGTTTGAATAAAATTACCACCAACTCATCTTCATAAACACATACAAAAACAGATCAGGTTCACTGTAGGGTGATCTTCAACTGAAAAGAAAACTACCCATTATTCTAACATTCAACCTGTGAAGTTTCTAATGATCATACCTAGGACTAGGAAAATACTAACGTAAGAACTACTAGGTAAATCTTTCCATAACTCAGAATCAAAAGTTGCACCCCCTTCGTCTTTCCGAATTGATGATGGTCTTTCACACTATGCTTCTAATAAGTGAGGGTGTCTTTTTATCTTATATATACCTTATATTCTTCATATGTGCTGCTCTCAATTTGTTTTGGTGATGCGAGAAATGAAAACTTTTCATCAAGCATGCATTGTGTTGAGGGAAGTTAGTGATTCTCTGTTGAGGGAAGTTAGTGATTCTCTCTTTTTGTATGTGCTTTAGTTAATTCCACATATCATTAATCAGTTGCTATCGTCTTCGTAGCTTATTAGTTTGTGAATATCAGAGATTCTTTGCTGATTGTTAACTCTTTGCAGACAGTAAATTTATTTCCAAACATGGATAACAAGGTTCGTGAAACAATGTTACAGTGTTTGACTTTTCTTGATGCTTAGAATGGGCAGTTGGAGTTAATGAAAGTGGTAATATTGGTAGTGTTGGCAGTATATAGAAGAAAACGGAGGAGTAGTGAGAATGCATTAGGAACTAGGGCATTGACAGTGCCAAGTAGGTAAGCTAATATAGATAGGATTTTGCATGAGGGTGATAGGAATAGCCAGTGGGATTTAAGGATTCATTTACGTACATTTACAGAGTTATGTGAAATGCTTCAAGTCCACGGTAAGTTGACGAATACTGGCCATCTTCCTATTGAAGAAAAAGTGTTAATCTTCTTAAGAATATTAGCACAAAATGAATCTAATAGAGTGTTACAAGTAAGGTTGATGAGATCGGGGGAAACAATAAGTAGAGCCTTTCTTAGCGTGTTGAAGGCCTTACTAAGGCTTCAACATCTATTGTATGTGAAGCCCAGTACAATCCCAGATGATTGCAATGACTCTAGATGGAAATGGTTTAAGGTTAGTAAACTTTGTTGGCTAGAACAAATTGTGTAATATCACAATTGTAAATAATGTACACTTAACTCTGACTTTGTTATCCTGAAATTTTATTGAAAGGGTTGCCTTAGTGCTCTAGATGGGACATACATAGATATTACGGTTCCTTAAGTTGAGAAACCCAGATACAGAGGTCGGAGAGGGAAAATATGCACAAATGTGTTAGGGGTGTGTGATAAGAACTTAAACTTTGTTTATGTTCTTGCGGGATGGGAGGGTTCAGCATCGGACTCAAGGGTTCTGCACGATGCTGTTACAAGGCAGAATGGGCTTCAAGTGCCACGGGGTATGTAACCTCTAAATTATACACAACTTCCCAAACTAACACACATGTTTGATTATAGGTATGGACAATAGTAATAGTGTATTCTGTGTATAGGAAATTACTACTTAGTCGATGCTGGCTATACCAACGGTCCTGGCTTTCTTGCACCTTTTAGAGGCACAAGATACCATATTCAAGAGTGGGCAAGAGATGGAAGGTAAAAAATGCGACCAAAAGCATTTCGTACAACAACCCTTGCTTTATGAAATATTCATCTACTCTAATGTAACATATTCATTATCCAATCTCTTTCTCTGGTGTGCCAATTTAATGCAAGCAATCATAGCATTTGTAGCTGCAGCACGTGCAGGTCTTCTGCTGCATCAAATCAAAAGATTACTTCTGGTATTGGGCTTTGAAGTTCTACACACAAGCAGGTTTAGAGAAGAAAGCGACAGGATTATGAGGAGTAGGTTATACATAGGTCCCGGATAGTTCTGTTACCGTCACAAGTGAGAGAGAGAGAGAGAAGGAGAGACAAAGACAAGCAAAAAGTATAAAGAAACGTTGTGCAAAGAACGGCCTAATGATTATCAAGCGCCATCAATATCTGCTAGGGGACTCCATTAATGTAGGAAATAGGTGCTATCATGAGCTAATCTCTGCAACAAAAATGGAATCAGTTACTTTCCATTTTCTAGTTGAGCAAATTCAAGTGTTCTTTTACCTATACTTGCACGCATGCAATTTAATCGTCAATCCTACACTAAAATGCTAGAAGACTCCTCCCTTCCTCTTTATAAATTAAGGACCCGGTAACTATATCTTTAGTCTCTTTCGTTCCCCACACTCAAAACGCAAAACCCTCAAATGGCTCGGAAGCGTCCTCTCGGAAATCCCCTACCCCCAACACCACCGTTGTCGTCACCATCACCATCTTCTATTCGAAAAGAAGAATCAGAGAAAGGAAATGACATCTCGAAGGATGAAGATAATGAAGAACAAATGAGAACCAACAAGGAGGAAGATGACAAAGAAGAAGAAGAAGTACAAAAGGTGAAGAAGAAACGTCATGTCTCGTTCAAGGAACAACTCTTTCAAAATGGGACTCTAGTTCAGATTCTGACAACCATTTCACCGTAAAGCCCGTTGTATCCAAGCTAGCAGCACCAAAACCGACCAAAAAAACGACGAAAAAGGTTGTCACCGACGGTAGTGGTGTTGAACTCGTTTTGGGTTTGCCGTGTAAGGGGTGGAAAATGGGTGTGAAAGAACATAACATAACAACAACAAAAAAAGGACAAGAAAGTATATTGAAAAATAAAATTATGCAACGAAAAAAAATATTTTTTTATTGCTAGGACTAAAAAATGCGATCAAAAGCTTTCCGTACAACAACCCTTGCTTTATGAAATATTCATCTTCTCCAATGTAACATATTCATTATCCAATCTCTTTCTTCGGTGTGCATATTTAATGCAAGCAATCATAGCATTTGTAGTCAAAGACGCGTGTGTCTTCTGTGATCAAATCGAAGATTACTTCAAAGATTAGGCTTTGAAGTGCTACACAAGCGAGGTTTAGAGAAGAAAGCGAGCTTCAGGATTATGAGGAGTAGGTTATACATAGGTCCTGGATAGCTCTGTTACCGTCACAAGTGAGAGAGAGAGAGAGAGAGAGAGAAGGAGAGACAAAGACAAGCAGAAAGCATAAAGAAATGTTGTGCAAAGAACGGCCTAATGATTATCAAACGTCGTTAATATCTGCTAGAAGACTCCATTAATGTATGAAATAAGTGCTATCATGAGCTAAGCTCTGCAACAAAAATGGAATCAGTTACTTTCCATTTTCTAGTTGAGCAAATTCAACTAGTTGAGCAAATTGAAGTTTTCTTTTTGTTGGACCCCGAATTTTTTTTATGATGTCATTAAGCATGAATTGTGTTCATTATGTGTT
Source organism: Erythroxylum novogranatense (assembly GCA_029891385.1). Taxonomy (NCBI): domain Eukaryota; kingdom Viridiplantae; phylum Streptophyta; class Magnoliopsida; order Malpighiales; family Erythroxylaceae; genus Erythroxylum; species Erythroxylum novogranatense. The sequence continues at coordinate 47,435,277 of CM057235.1, read as the reverse complement.
TATGCCTTAGTTTGATTAATTTGGGAGCATTAGTGGATAATTAAGGTTTATTTGAGCTTAATGTGGTTTTAAATAAGAATTAAGGGATAAAAAGATATGAGGGCATTTTGGGAAGATTACATAGGTTGGAGTGGTTTAAGCTTTGCAATTAAGGGTATAATGGTCTTTATGCTTCCTTAAGTAGGAAATTAGAAGAAGTAAAAGGAGAAGAAAGAAAGGAAAAGAGAAGAGAAAGAAGGAGAAGCGTCGTCGTGAAGGAGGAAGAGAAGAGAAGAGAGATTTCGATCTTGGAGAATTTTCGACATTTTGAAGCTATTTTCAGGTAAGTTGCTCTTCGTTTAACCTTGTCTCGGTTGGATTAAACCAAAAGATAGGATGAAAGTAGTAGAATCAGTGGTTTTAGGGGTTTAGGGCAAAAATGGTTAGATTTCGTGGGTTGATATGTTTATGACTGATTTTGAGTTGCTGTTGGGTTAGAAATGTAGTATAAGACATGATCTAAGACTTAGGTGTGTTGCATTTGAGTTTGAGAAAGGATTGAAGTTGAAAAATGCTGGAAATCAGGTTTTAGAGTCGTTCTCCAGACCCGCACGTCGATACGTGCGTATGAACACGCCGCGACGTGCGTGGAAAGGGAGCAACGTCGCAACATGCGAATTAATATTCACCGCGACGTGCAAGAGGGGCGACGTCACGACGTGCGAAGAGGTTTTCGCCGCGACGTGCAAAGAGATGTTCGCCGCGGCGAACCCCTGTTGTCAGCAAGGGTGATTTTTGGTATTTGGGGCATATCTTGAGGTGTAGATGTCCAAGTGAGGTGATTTCAGATTCGTTGTGAATTAGAAATAAAGGGATACAAGTTTTATGAAGAAGGGAAGTTCGGAATTAGCCTCTAAGGGTCGAAATTTTAGGTGGAAGTCGAGTGGAGACTTTTAGTGCTTTTCCTTTTGGATTTTCAAACTTTTGAATATTTTCCTTTGAATGTTAATTGAATGAGAACTTGGTTTATTATAGGAAACCAAGCCGACCTGACCCAATTGCAAGAGGAAGGACACCAGTGAGTCGGATACTTGAGCAATATTAGGTGGGTAATACATTTATGGTTATTATGTGTATGGGCAAATTGTCATATGTATGCTTGCTTGCATTATGTGACATTGCTTGTGTTGAATTATATGAGAAATATTGAACATGCATTATGATTATGATTATGCATGGCCTTGATAGGCCTTATGGCATTTTGGCAAGATTGAAAAGAATGAAAATTCGAAAGCTTTGATAAAATGCTTTGAGCATGAAACGAATGGTTATGTGCTTTGTTTGGGTGAGAGAGTAACGGATGGAGTCACGTGCAAGGCATCGGAAACTTCAAGCTAGTTTGGAGCCTTGTATTAAGTTAGTATTTTGGTTAGCCCGCTAGCATATCCTCATGGAGCATACTCATGTATTTTGGATTTACATTTTATTTTGTATTATGCTATAATTGGGAATATTTGTTAAATGTCCTTCGGATTGTAATGGCATGAAGCCCCTTAGTTTATGGGGTCTTTAATTCATAGTTGTGAATGTTATGGAAATGCATGTGTAAATAGAATTATGTATGGATGTTGGGATCGGGTCCAACGTTTTGGGGCGTCCGTCGCTGGCGTATCCCAAGGGGTTGCCTCGGGAATGGGGATTTGGGATCCGGGCCCAACATGTTTGGTATCAGAGCGCCTAGGTTTAGTGTCATTGGCTTAGACTGCATAATAGGATGAACTGTGTGATATATGATTACTTGTTGCATTGATTAAGTGACATGCATATCATGCATACATTTAGATTGACCTGTAGCTAATCCTTAGTGTTTCCCTTTAAAGGAGTACGATGCCACCTCGTAGAAGAACACGAGGAGTTATGCAAGGATCTGTTACACCTGACTCTCCGACTAGGGAGGAGAGGACTGATGAGTCAATAGCCCCAGGAAATGCTGAGGCTTCTGTAGGGCTAGGTAGTGAGCCCGTTCTGTCACAGACTCAGGAGTTGCCAGTTTCGCAGGAACAAGTGCCTCCATTGGATCTGAGGTTTTTTCTGGCGTTCACCCAGGCATTTGTTCAAAGCTATGGGTCGATGCCTGACCTTTGCTTCACCCTGATTAAGAAGAGGCGACGGTTTGACAAATTGAGGAAGTATGGAGCAGTGGACTTCTACGGGACCACTGACCCTGAGGAAGTCGAGACTTGGCTGAGGAAGACCGAGAGGGTGCTCGATCAGATGGAGTGTGAGGATGACGAGAGGGTTGTATATGCTGTCAGTCTGCTTCAGGGAGATGCTCTGCACTGGTGGGAGACTGTACCAGGGAGTCAGATGAGGCCAGTAGGGTTGGCATGACAGGACTTCCTTGCTGCTTTCAGGAAGAAATATCTGTCTAAGGTATATATTCAGCAGAAGTAGAGGGAGTTCCTCAGTTTGACTCAGAGGGAGATGGTAGTCAGTGAGTATGAGCGGTGGTTCACTCAGTTGGCGAGGTATGCTTCGAATTTGATGCTGAGTGAGGCTGCTAGATGTCACCGGTTTGAGTCGGGCCTGCACTTGGCCATCAGAGAGAAAGTGATTGTACAGAATTTCTGTGATTTTCAGCATTTGGTTGAGACAGCTCTGAGGGTTGAGAATATTGATAATATTAAGAGTGCAGTGAACAAGAAGAGAAAGGAGAGAGAGCAGTTCAAGAGGGGTGGTAGCACTAGTACTCCTATGCCAGACAGGAGTGCCAGAAGCTTCCCTGTTCAGTCAGAGGAGAGGAGCAGTGGTGCGAGCCGACCTAGGCCGATGAGGACTTCTACTGTTTCTCACCAAGCCTCAACGATGGGCGGCAGTAGAAGGGTAGATAGGGATAGACAATTCATTCCGAAGTGTGAGCATTGCGGGAGATCCCATAGAGGAGAGTGCTATAGATTGACAGGAGTTTGTTTCAACTGTGGGGAGAAGGGACACATTGCCAAAGAGTGTCCTCAGCCTCTACGACAAGAGAGAAGTCAGATGCAAGTTCCGAGGAGGACAGAGACTGTGGGTTAGAGGACTGCAACAGAAGTGGGCAGTTCAGATGTAACTAAGAGAGTGAGCATTCCGGGGAGACCCAGGGGGCAGGCACTGGCTAGGGTGTTTGCGATGACTCGGGAGGATGCAGAGACCTCCCCAGATGTTGTGACTGGTATGGTTCGACTCTTTTCTGATGATGTGATTGCCTTGATTGATCCGAGTTCTACTCATTCGTTTGTTTCGTCAAGTAGACCTGTGTGTGATAGAAATGTGAGCCCTTTGGATACTCCACTGATGGTGAGTACTCCAATCGGTCAGTATATTATGGTTAGTCAAGTGTATAGAGAGTGTGAGATTTGTATCGGTGGAGAAGTTCTGGTTGTGGATTTAATGCCACTGAAGATGGGAGGATTGGATGTGATTTTGGGTATGGATACGTTAGAGAAGTACAATGCCCGTCTGGATTGTAAGCGGAAGACAGTGGAATTTGAATTGGATGGCGGTAGGAGAGTGGTGTTTGTGGGGGACAGAAAAGTAAGTACGCCCAGAATTGTTTCAGCTTTGACAGCAGAGAAGATGATGACTAAGGGGTGTGAGGCATTTTTGGCCTATGTGATATATTCAAGAGCAGCTACAGGGAAGTTGGAGGATATTCCAGTAGTCAAGGAATTCTTGGATGTCTTTCCCGAGGAATTACCAGGACTACTGCCAGCTAGGGAAATTGAGTTTTCCATTGAGCTTCTGTCAGGTACAGCGCCGATTTCAATTCCACCTTACCGGATGGCTTCGGCGGAATTGAAGGAGCTTAAGGAACAGTTGGAGGAGTTGTTGGAGAAGGGGTACATTCGACCGAGCTTTTTACCTTGGGGAGCTCCGGTTCTTTTTGTGAAGAAGAAAGATGGATCGTTGAGGATGTGTGTGGATTACCGGAAGCTTAATCAGGTTACGGTGAAGAACCGATATCCGCTTCCTCGCATTGATGATCTGTTTGATCAATTGCAAGGGGCGAAAGTCTTCTCTAAGATAGATTTGAGGTCGGGTTACCACCAGTTGTTGGATGTGCCCAAGTCTGCTTTCAGGACTCGGTATGGGCATTTTGAGTTCTTTGTTATGCCTTTTGGATTGACGAATGCACCTGCAGCGTTTATGGATTTGATGAATCAGGTCTTTAAGCCATTCTTGGACCAATTTATCATTGTCTTTATTGATGATATATTGGTTTATTCCAAGAGTGATGAGCAGCATGAGGAGCATTTGAGGATTGCTTTGGAGACTTTGAGGAGAAATGAGTTATATGTCAAATTCGATAAATGCGAATTCTGGCTGAGAGAAGTTTCATTTCTTGGACATGTGATCTCCGAGCAAGGAGTGCATGTGGATCCAAAGAAGATAGAAGCTGTGGTGAATTGGGAAGCACCGAAGAATGTGGCAGAGGTGAGGAGTTTTCTGGGTTTGGCAGGTTATTACCGAAGGTTTGTGGAGGGATTCTCCATGATAGCCGCTCCGATGACGAAGTTATTGAGGAAGAATTAGAAGTTTATCTGGAGTGATGAATGCCAGAAGAGTTTTGAGGAGCTCAAGCATAGATTGACGAGTGCCCCTATTCTGATTTTTCCATCGGGTGATGAGGGTTATATTGTGTATAGTGATGCTTCGAGGAAGGGTCTTGGTTGTGTTTTGATGCAGGGAGATAGGGTAATTGCTTATGCTTCAAGGCAGTTGAAGCCTTATGAGTTGAACTATCCGACGCATGATTTGGAGTTGACAACTGTGATCTTTTCTTTGAAGATTTGGAGACATTATCTGTATGGATTTCAGACGAGGATCTTTACTGATCACAAGAGTCTCAAGTATTTGCTGAGTCAGAAGGAATTGAATTTGAGACAAAGAAGGTGGATCGAGTTGCTCAAGGATTATGATTTGTTGATTGAGTATCATCCCGGCAAGGCCAATGTAGTAGCGGATGCTTTGAGTAGGAAGTCTTCGATTACTCATGTTCAATCAGTTTATTTTCCTTTATTGGAAGAGATGGCCAAGCTTAAGATAAGCTTGAAACAGGAGGAGCTGGAGTGTCTTCTAGCTAACTTCCGAGTGAGACCGATACTCAGGGAGAAAGTTAGAGAGTTGCAGGTTCAAGATGCAGATTTGAGTAGGCTCAGAGAGGAAATTCAGAATGGTAAGGTTTTAGAAGTAGTGGTGAGTGATGATGGGCTTATGATAGTGGGGAATAGGCTGTGTATCCCAGATGTGCAGGAGGTTAAGGATGAGATTATGGATGAGGCACACAATGCGCCTTACGCCATGCGTCCAGGTAGTACCAGGATGTACAGGGATTTGAGAGAGCATTTCTGGTGGAAAGGCTTGAAGAGGGATGTAGCAGAGTTTGTCAGTAAGTGTCTAGTGTGTCAGCAAGTCAAAGCTGAACACCAGACACCTTCAGGCAAGTTGAGGCCGTTACCTATTCCGGAATAGAAGTGGCAGAGGGTGACCATGGATTTTTTGATGGGTTTGCCTAAGATCAGTAGGAAGCACGATAGGTTAACGAAGTCAGCTCACTTTTTGGCGATTAAGCAGGCTGATTCTTTGCATGTGCTGGCAAAGAAGTACATCGATGAGATAGTGAGATTGCATGGGATTCCGGATTCGATTGTTTCTAATAAAGACCCTCGGTTTACTTCGAGGTTTTGGGGAAGTTTGCAGGAAGCCTTAGGGACTAAGTTGCATTTTAGTACGACTTTTCATCCTCAGACGGATGGTCAATCTGAGAGGACCATTCGGACTCTTGAGGGGATGCTCAGGGCATGTGTGATAGATTTTAAGGGAGCTTGGGGTGAACATTTGCCATTGGTCGAATTCACTTATAATAATTCGTACTATTTGAGCATTCAGATGGCTCCATATGAGGCTTTGTATGGGAGGAGATGTAGGACTCCGATCTGTTGGGATGAAGAAGGAGAGAGAAAACTGGTGGGACCAGAATTGATTCAGACGACAGTTGAAAAAGTCAATTTGGTTAAGCAACGGCTTAAGGCAGCACAGGATAGGATGAAGAGTTACATTGATGCGCACCGAAAGGAGATGGAGTTCGAAGTCGGTGAGAAAGTGTTCCTTAAGACATCTCCTTGGAAAGGAGTGATGAGATTTGACAAGAAGGGTAAGTTGAGTTCGAGGTATGTGGGTCCTTATGAGATCCTTGAGAGGATTGGACCACTCACCTATAGGTTGGTGTTACCTCCGGAATTGTCTCAGATTCATGATGTCTTCCATGTGTCTATGTTGAGGAGGTATAGATCGGATCCTTCTCATATCATTCAGACTAGTGAGGTTCAGTTGCAGGATGATCTGAGTTATGAGGAGCTACCAGTGGAGATTCTGGACACCAAGAAAAAAGTCCTCAAGAATAAGACGGTTCAGCTAGTCAAAGTCCTGTGGAGGAATCATTCGGTAGAGGAGGCTACATGGGAGCCACTGGAAGCTATGAAGGAGAAGTATCCGTATCTCTTCGATGTTTCTGGTAAATTTCGAGGACGAAATTTCTTTTAAGAGGGGGAGAAATGTTGGACCCTGAAATTTTTTTTATGATGTCATTAAGCATGAATTGTGTTCATTATGTGTTTATGCCTTAGTTTGATTAATTTGGGAGCATTAGTGGATAATTGAGGTTTATTTGAGCTTAATGTGGTTTTAAATAAGAATTAAGGGATAAAAAGATATGAGGGCATTTTGGGAAGATTACATAGGTTGGAGTGGTTTAAGCTTTGCAATTAAGGGTATCATGGTCTTTATACTTCCTTAAGTAGGAAATTAGAAGAAGTAAAAGGAGAAGAAAGAAAGGAAAAGAGAAGAGAAAGAAGGAGAAGCGTCGTCGTGAAGGAGGAGAAGAGAAGAGATATTTCGATCTTGGAGGATTTTCGATAGTTTGAAACGATTTCCAGGTAAGTTGCTCTTCGTTTAACCTTATCTCGGTTGGATTAAAACAAAAGATAGGATGAAAGTAGTAGAATCGGTGGTTTTAGGGTTTTAGGGCAAAAATGGTTAGATTTCGTGTGTTGATGTGTTTATGACTGATTTTGAGTTGTTGTTGGGGTAGAAATGTAGTATAAGACATCATTTAAGACTTAGGTGTGTTGCATTTGAGTTTGGGAAAGGATTGAAGTTGCAAAATCTTTGGAAATCGGTTTGAGTCGTTCTCGGACCCTTGACGTCGCGACGTGCGTATGAACACGCCGCGACGTGCGTGGAAAGGGAGCAACGTCGCGACGTGTGAATTAATATTTGCCCCAAAATGCGAGAGGGGCGACGTCGCGACGTGCGAAGAGGTTTTTGCCGCGACGACTAAAGAGGTGTTCACCGAGGCGCACGCTTGCGTGCACACCGCGGCGAGCGGAACCGTTCGCCGCGGCGAACCCCTGTTGTCAGCAAGGGTGATTTTTGGTATTTAGGGCATATCTTGAGGTGTAGATGTCCAAGTGAGGTGATTTTAGATTCGTTGTGAATTAGAAATAAAGGGCTACAAGTTTTATGAAGAAGGGAAGTTCGGAATTAGCCTCTAAGGGTCGAAATTTTAGGTGGAAGTCGAGTGGAGACTTTTAGTGCTTTTTCTTTTGGATTTTCAAACTTTTGAATATTTTCCTTTGAATGTTAATTGAATGAGAACTTGGTTTATTATAGGAAACCAAGCCGACCTGACCCAATCGCAAGAGGAAGGGCACCAGTGAGTCGGATACTCGAGCGATGTTAGGTGGGTAATACATTTATGGTTATTGTGTGTATGGGAAAATTGTCATATGTATGCTTGCTTGCATTATGTGACATTGCTTGTGTTGAATTATATGAGAAATATTGAACATGCATTATGATTATGATTATGCATGGCCTTGATAGGCCTTATGGCATTTTGGTAAGAATGAAAAGAATGAAAATTCGAAAGCTTTGATAAAATGCTTTGAGCATGAAACGAATGGTTATGTACTTTGTTTGGGTGAGAGAGTAACGGATGGAGTCACGTGCACGTTGACATAAAGCCTTCTCCCGGATGCCCGTTTGAGGCAACGAGATCCTTGAGAAATCGGACTCGGATAGTTTACGGAATAAACTTCGGTTTATCCAGATTGTTTTACGGAACTCTCGAGCCAATTGTTTGTGTATACATGATTGATTTGTTGAGCATGACACATGTTAAAGTGCTATATTGTTCACTCATATGACATATTTTGTGATGATTGCAAAGTGATAGATTGATGACTTGCTATATACATATACATATTGCTTGATTGTGTGGCTCGTTGCCAATGGCTATAAACGTAAATGCCACTGAGCTTCGCAGCTCACCCCATTACTCTCCCCTTCTCAGGTGCAGATCGAGACGATTGTTGACCTTGCAAGGCATCGGAAACTTCAAGCTAGTTAGGAGCCTTGTATTAAGTTAGTATTTTGGTTAGCCCGCCAGCATATCCTCATGAAGCATACTCATGTATTTTGGATTTATATTTTATTTTGTATTATGCTATAATTGGGAATATTTGTTGAATGTCCTTCGGATTGTAATGGCATGAAGCCCCTTAGTTTATGGGGTCTTTAATTCATAGTTGTGAATGTTATGGAAATGCATGTGTAAATAGAATTATGTATGGATGTTGGGATCGGGTCCAACGTTTTGGGGCGCCCGTCGCCGGCGCAGCCCGGGGAGTTACCTCGGGAATGGGGATTCGGGACCCAGGCCCAACACTTTTACCTTTACGTGCACGCATGCAATTTAATCGTCATTCCTACGCTAAAACGCTAGAAGACTCCTCCCCTCCTCTTTATAAATTAAAGACCCGGTAACTGTATCTTTAGTCTCTTTCTTTTCCTACTCTCAAAACGCAAAACCCTCAAATGGCTCGGAAGCGTCCTCTCGGAAACCCCCTACACCATCGCCGTCACCATCGCCACCTTCTATTCGAAAAGAAGAATCAGAGAAAGGAAACGACATCGCGGAGGATGAAGATAATGAAGAACAAATGAGAACCAACAAGGAGGAAGATGACGAGGAAGAAGAAGAAGTACAAAAGGTGAAGAAGAAATGTCATGTCTCGTTTAAGGAAACTGCGCCAACTCTTTCAAAATGGGACTCTAGTTCAGATTCTGACAACCATTTCACTGTAAAGCCCGTTGTATCCAAGCTAGCAGCACTAAAACCCACCAAAAAAATGACGAAAAAGGTTGTCACTGGCGGTAGTGGTGTTGAACTCGTTCTGGTTTTGCCGTGCGATGGGTGGAAAATGGGTGGGAGAGAACATAACATAACAACAAAAAAAGGACAAGAAAATTATGTTGAAAAATAAAAATATGGAACGAAAAATAAAAATAGTTTTTTATTGCTAGGACTAAAAAATGCGATCAAAAGCTTTCCGTACAACAACCCTTGTTGTTGGACCCCGTTCCCAGAGCCCAACTTTTGGAGTCTTGAAGCCTTGTACTTATTACCTTGCAGGGTCCTTAGTTGTAACTCCACACTCATGGTGAGCGCACACTATTTAACCCCCAAAATCATGAGTTGACTTATTCATATAAATTCTAGCTTTATGCCTCGAGTAAATTTTGAAACAAGAATCACCCCAAACGGAGTTATATAACTCAAGTTATGCTTAAAAAGCTTAAAAGAGCTCATACTCCGAATATGATCTTCAAACCGACCTCTCGCTCGTTTTAATGCAAACTTCTTCAATTTAACTCCAAATGGTACCAATTTGTGTGGAGAGAAATATATATGTCTTATAAATCTAATGTTCTAAGTCTCACCTCAATTGCAGGTCGTATGAAGGAATTATGCCCAAAAGAATAGATTATGTTCACACTCGAATTCAAATTGACCCTCCTTTGGCACGATTACCATAACTTTTAATCTATATGTGGGATTGAGTTCGTTCTTTGACCATTATAAAGAAGACATCTAGATCTACAACTCTCATGAAGACCACAAACGAGATTCGGCCTCTAACTATGTTCAAAATCACAATATTTCCCATAGCTGTCCGTTAAACGGACATGGATGTCCGTTTAACGGACACATTCGGGTGAAAGTGGCCCAAATGATCCGAGAATATCCGTTAAACGGACATGCAAGTCCGTTTAACGGAAATGAACTGGCCAAGGGGTGTTTTTGCACCCGAGGATGTCCGTTTAACGGACATCCATGTCCGTTTAACGGACATTGGGTTACTCAAAACTCCAATGCCTCTTCCAAACACCTCACCTTTAACCTAACTTCATAACCACTTGTATACTTTACAAATTTAACTTATTCTAAAACATAAACACTTTAAATTCTAAGTTCACTCACCAACTTCACAATTTCCAGCTTAATTGGTTCATCAAAACCATGGATTTCAATCCTTAGTCATCAAGGCTATCACAAGCACACAAGTTTAACAAACAACAAGATCCATAGTAACTGTCACCTTTCAAACCTCATAACTTCTTACCCCAAAGTCCTAAAACTTCATATTATACCTCAATGGAAAGATAACAAGATGACCTACAAATTTCATTAAGGATTCAAAAATCAATTGCGTCATTAAAGGAGGTAAAAACTCACTCAAATGTATTGCTCCTATAATGACCAATGAAACAGTGAAATAGCCACATGAACAGTAACTGATATAGGTTTAACCCCCATATGTTTTTACTCCTAACTCCAATTAAAGCACATCATACACCATTAGAAAGCTATAAACGTATGCTACATTCTTTAAGAAGACCTCCCAATTCAATTCAAACACTTAAGGGGTCTAAATCATCATCAAAGGTTTTGTCAAATTTGTCAATAATTTGACAGCACCTCTTTTAAAAATTTACTATCCAAACTTCAATTCAATTCAACCCAACTCAAGTACCTGCATAAAAACCTAAATCTTCAATCTCTCATAAAACCAACTAATCCAAATATTCCAAAGGATCAACTTCGATAGCAACCACACACTCTTAGCATTCTAATCATATCCAAACTATAAAACAATACATCTCCCCTCTTCTTGTCAAATTCAAACCATACCACTATGCATTGTGATAAAACATATATGAATTGTAAAAAATACATTAAAACTCAACATTCTTGCATTTATATGAACAATATAAGTTATTACAAAGCTTTAGAGGGCATTTTAAGCCACTTACATCAAAATCCAAAATACAACTTACAAAAGTAACATTTGCCCAAAATGCATCTAAAGCATTGATTCTCAAAAGTTAACTTGAAATAAAAAAATATCCAATTCTGGAGCAATGCCTCTAAACTCAATTGTCGGTCTCGTGCTCTTCACCTGGAGATGGGACGGAATGGGAGGGGGTGAGCTTACGCTCATGGGTAACACGTTTATATCCGGTAATAAGCAAAAACTATTTAAAACGTTCATAATCATGTCAATTTCTCACAGTTATCCATAAAACATAAATTTCTCGACTTTGTTAAAACACAATCACAATTCTCATAAGTCAAACATTTTCAAACTTGTCAATACATGCAAACACACAAACACATCACAAATGGCTTGGTGAGTCCATAATCATGGCAGACTACACAATTCCTTATGAGGGTCTTGTGTAGACGCAAACTTGAGGAAGTCCTAAAGGAATTCCGTGCCACTTGCGGGCAGGCGAGAGAAGCCTTGACTTGGTCGACGTACACGTGACAATTTCTTGGATGGACTATACCGAACCCACATAACATGTAATTCATGCATGGAAAATATTTGGCCCAAATGACCCATTCTTAAAAACTTGAATTCATGCACTTGACATAACTTCTAATTCATGCAATTCCACAACCCAAATTTCATACCAATTATAATAACCATATTTCAATTCAATTAAAAGCAATCGATACAATACTTGCACAACAATTTAAGATTATTTCCAAAGTTCACACTCAACAACAATATAGAGAAAATTTTCAATCATCTTAAAGAACCATAATTGCTCACTTAAAAGAAACTAGTTGGAAGAACATTTATTGCACTTATGAGAGAATATTTAATAGCCTATTATTCAAATATAAAAATGTCACCCACCTTGATTCCTTGCTTGAAGACCTTGTTCCAAATGCCTCTCCCCTTGCTCCACTTCCCTCCTTTTATTCCCTTTAACAATACCCACTGAAATCCATAAGAAATATGAGAAATCAAAATTGGGCATTCTAAGGAGGGGAAAGCATAGAATTTAACCTATCTAACTTTACCCATAACTTTCCTAAGCCATTCTAACCAAAACCCATCTATAAATCCAAAAGATTTCACTTTTTCTTACCTTAGAGAAGATACCCACGAAAATTTCCTTTGGTTTCTAAAGGAAGCTTGATCTTTCCCTTTCCTTTTTATAGAACTCTTAAAAACCCATCTTTAGAGCAAGAAATTACAAAGCCCTAATCTTCTTTCTTCTCTCTTCTTCTTCTTCTTTCCTCTTGGCCGAAATCCCTCTCTTCCTCTCTTTTCTTGTAAATTTCGTGGGTTCCCAAATGACTTAGCAAAGGTTGATTTTCTAACTTAAAGCCTTATAGCAAAACTACGTAGTTTTGTTACTTATTCTTCATACTTGCCATTTGTCTCTTCCTCCCTCACATAAACGAGTACAAGCTTTACTTCTTTCTTTTTGTTTTCATTCTTCTTATTCAAAGGACCAAATATGCCCCTCCTTGAAGGCTTTAACCCTTAAAAACATTAATGATCTACCCAAAATGCCCTAAGCCCTCTTATTCCTTTAATATCTAATAACATACTCTACTTTAATTTAAATGTAGTCCCTCGTTAAAATTTCTCATTTCTTAAGAGCTAAAACCTCAAAATAATTTAGACATGCTTAATAATAATTAAAAAAAATTCAGGGGCCAACATTTCTCCCCCTTAAGGAATTTTGTCCTCGAAATTCTTACCAGGATCAATGAACAGAGGAGGACACTTCTCCTTCATAGCTTCCAATGGCTCCCACGTAGCCTCTTCCACCGAATAGTTCCTCCATAAGATCTTGACTAGTTGTACTGTCTTGTTCCTCAAAACCTTTTCTTTTGTGTCCAAGATCTGTATTGGAAGCTCCTCATAACTCAAGTCATCACTCAACTGAATTTCATCAGCCTGAAAGACATGAAAAGGATCCGATCGGTATCTTCTTAACATAGAGACATGAAACACATCATGAATCTGAGATAACTCTGGAGGCAATGCTAATTTGTACGCTAACGGACCAATTCTCTCCAGAATCTCTTAAGGCCCCACATACCTTGGACTCAGCTTACCATTTTTTTCCCAAATCCCATAATCCCTTTCCAAGGAGAAGTCTTGAGAAAAACTTTCTCGCCGACCTCATACTCCATCTACTTCCGGTTAGCATCTTCATAACTTTTCATTCTGTGCTGAGCTACTTTCATCCTGTGCTTAATCAAGTTGATCTTATCAGCAGTCATCTGAATCAACTCTGGACCCAATAGCTTCCTGTCTCCCTCTTCATCCCAACACACCGGAGTCCTACATCTCCTCCCATACAGAGCCTCATACGGCGCCATCTGAATGATCGAATGATACGAATTATTGTAGGCAAATTCGATCAGAGGTAAGTGCTCATCCCATGCTCCTCTAAAGTCCATCACACATGCCCTGAGCATTCCCTTAAGGGTTCGAATGGCCCTCTCAAAATGACCATCGGTCTGAGGATGGAAAGCAGTGCTGAAATTCAACTTAGTACCTAAACCTTCCTGCAAACTGTCCCAAAATCTCGAAGTAAATCGAGGATCTCTATCAGACACAATCGAATCCGGGATCCCATGCAATCTCACAACTTCATCAATGTACAAGTGAGAGAGAGAGAGAGAGAAGGAGAGACAAAGACAAGCAAAAAGCAAAAGAAATGTTGTGCGAAAAACGGCCTAATGATTATCAAGCGCCGTCAATATCTGCTAGGGGACTCCATTAATGTAGGAAATAGGTGCTATCATGAGCTAATCTCTGCAACAAAAATGGAATCAGTTACTTTCCATTTTCTAGTTGAGCAAATTCAAGTGTTCTTTTACCTTTACTTGCACGCATGCAATTTAATCGTCATTCCTACGCTAAAATGCTAGAAGATTCCTCCCCTCCTCTTTATAAATTAAGGACCCGGTAACTGTATCTTTAGTCTCTTTCTTTCCCCACACTCAAAACGCAAAACCCTCAAATGGCTCGGAAGCGTTCTCTCGGAAACTCCCTACCCCCAACACCACCATCGCCGTCACCATCGCCAACTTCTATTCGAAAAGAAGAACCAGAGAAAGGAAACGACATCTCGGAGGATGAAGATAATGAAGAACAAATGAGAACCAACAAGGAGGAAGATGACAAAGAAGAAGAAGAAGTACAAAAGGTGAAGAAGAAACGTCATGTCTCGTTTAAGGAAACTGCACCAACTCTTTCAAAATGGGACTCTGGTTCAGATTATGACAACCATTTCACTGTAAAGCCCGTTGTATCCAAGCTAGCAGCACTAAAACCCACAAAAAAATGACGGAAAAGGCTATCACTGGCGGTAGTGGTGTTGAACTCGTTCTGGTTTTGCCGTGCGATGGGTGGAAAATGGGTGTGAGAGAACATAACATAACAACAAAACAAGGACAAGAAAGTATATTGAAAAATAAAAATATGGAACGAAAAATAAAATAGTTTTTTATTGCTAGGACTAAAAAATGCGATCAAAAGCTTTCCGTACAACAACTCTTGCTTTAGGAAATATTCATCTTCTCCAATGAAACATATTCATTATCATTTCTTCGGTGTGCCAATTTAATGCAAGCAATCATAGCATTTGTAGCTGCAGCACGTGCAGGTCTTTTGCTACATCAAATCAAAAGATTACTTCCAATATTGGGCTTTGAAGTGCTACACACAAGTAGGTTTAGAGAAGAAAACGAGCTTCAGGATTATGAGGAGTAGGTTATACATAGGACCTGGATAGCTCTGTTACCGTCACAAGTGAGAGAGAGAGAGAGAGAGAGAAGGAGAGACAAAGACAAGCAAAAAGCAAAAAGAAATGTTCTGCGAAGAACGGCCTAATGATTATCAAGCGCCGTCAACAACTGCTAGGGGACTCCATTAATGTAGGAAATAGGTGCTATCATGAGCTAATCTCTGCAACAAAAATGGAATCAGTTACTTTCCATTTTCTAGTTGAGCAAATTCTAGTGTTCTTTTACCTTTACTTGCACGCATACAATTTAATCGTCATTCCTACGCTAAAATGCTAGAAGACTCCTCCCCTCCTCTTTATGAATTAAGGACCCGGTAACTGTATCTTTAGTCTCTTTCTTTCCCCACACTCAAGCATAAAACCCTCAAATGGCTCTAAGGCGTCCTCTGAAACCCCTACCCCAACACCACCATCGCCGTCACCATCGCCACCTTCTATTTGAAAAGAAGAATCAGAGAAAGGAAACGACATCGCGGAGGATGAAGATAATGAAGAACAAATGAGAACCAACAAGGAGGAAGATGACAAAGAAGAAGAAGAAGTACAAAAGGTGAAGAAGAAACGTCATGTCTCGTTTAAGGAAATTGCGCCAACTCTTTCAAAATGGGACTTTGGTTCAGATTCTGACAACCATTTCACTGTAAAGCCCGTTGTATCCAAGCTAGCAGCACTAAAATCCACCAAAAAATAGCGGAAAAAGGCATCACCATGGTAGTGGTGTTGAACTCGTTCTGGTTTTGTCGTGCGATGGGTGAAAAATGGGTGTGAGAGAAAATAACATAACAACAAAAAAAAGGACAAGAAACTATGTTGAAAAATAAAATTATGGAACGAAAAATAAAATAGTTTTTTATTGCTAGGACTAAAAGATGCGATCAAAAGCTTTCCGTACAATAACCCTTGCTTTATGAAATATTCATCTTCTCCAATGTAACATATTCATTAACCAATCTCTTTCTTGATTGTGCAAATTTAATGCAAGCAATCATAGCAATTGTAGCTGCAAGACGCGTGTGTCTTCTCACGCATCAAATCAAAAGATTACTTCCGGTATTGGGCTTTGAAGTGCTACACACAAGCAGGTTTAGAAAAGAAAGCGAGCTTCAGGATTATGAGGAGTAGGTTATACATAGGTCCTGGATAGCTCTGTTACCGTTACAAGTGAGAGAGAGAGAGAGAGAGAAGGAGAGACAAAGACAAGCAAAAAGCATAAAGAAATGTTGTGCGAAGAACGGCATAATGATTATCAAGCGCCGTTAATATCTGCTAGAAGACTCTATTAATGTATGAAATAGGTGTTATCATGAGCTAATCTCTGCAACAAAAATGGAATCAGTTACTTTCCATTTTCTAGTTGAGCAAATTCAAGATTTCTTTTACCTTTACTTGCACGCATGAAATTTAATCGTCATTCCTACGCTAAAATGCTAGAAGACTCCTCCCCTCCTCTTTATAAATTAAGGACCCGGTAACTGTATCTTTAGTCTCTTTCTTTCCCCACACTCAAAACCCAAAACCCTCAAATGGCTCGGAAGCGTCCTCTCGGAAACCCCCTACCCCCAACACCACTGTCGCCGTCGCCATCGCCACCTTCTATTCGAAAAGAAGAATCAGAGAAAGGAAACGACATCGCGGAGGATGAAGATAATGAAGAACAAATGAGAACCAACAAGGAGGAAGATGACAAAGAAGAAGAAGAAGTACAAAAGGTGAAGAAGAAACGCCATGTCTCGTTTAAGGAAACTGCGCCAACTCTTTCAAAATGGGACTCTGGTTCAGATTCTGACAACCATTTCACTGTAAAGCCCGTTGTATCCAAGCTAGCAGCACTAAAACCCACAAAAAAAACGACAGAAAAGGCTGTCACCGGCGGTAGTGGTGTTGAACACGTTCTGGTTTTGCCGTGCGATGGGTGGAAAATGGGTGTGAGAGAACACAACATAACAACAAAGAAAAGGACAAGAAAGTATGTTGAAAAATAAAATTATGGAGCGAAAAATAAAATAGTTTTTATTGCTAGGACTAAAAATGCGATCAAAAGCTTTCGCATCAACAACCCTTGCTTTATGAAATATTCATCTTCTCCAATGTAACATATTCATTAACCAATCTCTTTCTTCGGTGTGCAAATTTAATGCAAGTAATCATAACAATTGTAGCTGCAGCACGTGCAGGTCTTCTACTGCATCAAATCAAAAGATTACTTCCAATATTGGGCTTTGAAGTGCTACACACAAGCAGGTTTAGAAGAAAGCGAGCTTCAGGATTATGAGGAGTAGGTTATACATAGGTCCTGGATAGCTCTGTTACCGTCACAAGTGAGAGAGAGAGAGAGAGAGAGAGAAGGAGAGACAAAGACAAGCAAAAAGCATAAAGAAATGTTGTGCGAAGAACGGCATAATGATTAGCAAGCGCCGTTAATATCTGCTAGAAGACTCCATTAATGTATGAAATAGGTGCTATCATGAGCTAATCTCTGCAACAAAAATGGAATCAGTTACTTTCCATTTTCTAGTTGAGCAAATTCAAGTGTTCTTTTACCTTTACTTGCACGCATGAAATTTAATAATCATTCCTACGCTAAAATGCTAGAAGACTCCTCCCCTCCTCTTTATAAATTAAGGACCCGGTAACTGTATCTTTAGTCTCTTTCTTTCCCCACACTCAAAATGCAAAACCCTCAAATGGCTCGGAAGCGTCCTCTCGGAAACCCCCTACCCCCAACACCACCGTCGCCGTCACCATCGCCACCTTCTATTCGAAAAGAAGAATCAGAGAAAGGAAACGACATCGCGGAGGATGAAGTTAATGAAGAACAAATGAGAACCAACAAGGAGGAAGATGACAAAGAAGAAGAAGAAGTACAAAAGGTGAAGAAGAAACGTCATGTCTCGTTTAAGGAAACTGCGCCAACTCTTTCAAAATGGGACTCTGGTTCAGATTTTGACAACCATTTCACTGTAAAGCCCGTTGTATCCAAGCTAGCAGCACTAAAATCCACCAAAAAAAATGACAAAAAAGGCTGTCACCGGCGGTAGTGGTGTTGAACTCGTTCTGGTTTTGCCGTGCGATGGGTGGAAAATGGGTGTGAGAGAACATAACATAACAACAAAGAAAAGGACAAGAAAGTATGTTGAAAAATAAAATTATGGAACGAAAAATAAAATAGTTTTTTATTGCTAGGACTAAAAAATGCGATCAAAAGCTTTCCGTACAACAACCCTTGCTTTATGAAATATTCATCTTCTCCAATGTAACATATTCATTAACCAATCTCTTTCTTCGGTGTGCAAATTTAATGCAAGCAATCATAGCAATTGTAGTTGCAGCACGTGCAGGTCTTCTGCTGCATCAAATCAAAAGATTACTTCCAATATTGGGCTTTGAAGTGCTACACACAAGAAGGTTTAGAGAAGAAAGCGAGCTTCAAGATTATGAGGAGTAGGTTATACATAGGTCCTGGATAGCTCTGTTATCGTCACAAGTGAGAGAGAGAGAGAGAAGGAGAGACAAAGACAAGCAAAAAGCATAAAGAAATGTTGTGCGAAGAACGGCATAATGATTATCAAGCGTCGTTAATATCTGCTAGAAGACTCCATTAATGTATGAAATAGGTGCTATCATGAGCTAATCTCTGCAACAAAAATAGAATCAGTTACTTTCCATTTTCTAGTTGAGCAAATTCAAGTGTTCTTTTACCTTTACTTGCACGCATGAAATTTAATCCTCATTCCTAAGCTAAAACGCTAGAAGACTCCTCCCCTCCTCTTTATAAATTAAGGACCCGGTGACTGTATCTTTAATCTCTTTCTTTCCCCACACTCAAAACGCAAAACCCTCAAATGGCTCAGAAACGTCCTTTCGGAAACCCCCTACGCCCAACACCACCGTCGCCGTCACCATTGCCACCTTCTATTCGAAAAGAAGAATCAGAGAAAGGAAATGGCATCGCGGAGGATGAAGATAATGAAGAACAAATGAGAACCAACAAGGAGGAAGATGAAAAAGAAGAAGAAGAAGTACAAAAGGTGAAGAAGAAACGTCATGTCTAGTTTAATGAAACTGCGCCAACTCTTTCAAAATGGGACTCTAGTTCAGATTCTGACAACCATTTCATTGTAAAGCCCGTTGTATCCAAGCTAGAAGCACTAAAACACACACAAAAAAAACGACGAAAAAGGCTGTCACCGGCAGTAGTGGTATTGAACTCGTTCTGGTTTTGTCGTGCGATGGGTGGAAAGTGGGTGTGAGAGAACATAACATAACAACAAAAAAAGGACAAGAAAGTATGTTGAAAAATAAAAATATGGAACAAAAAATAAAATAGTTTTTTATTGCTAGGACTAAAAAATGCTATCAAAAGCTTTCCGTACAACAACCCTTGCTTTATGAAATATTCATCTTCTCCAATGTAACATATTCATTATCGTTTCTTCGGTGTGACAATTTACTGCAAGCAATCATAGCAATTGTAGCTGCAGCATGTGCAGCTCTTCTGCTGCATCAAATCAAAATATTACTTCCGGTATTGGGCTTTGAAGTGCTACACACAAGCAGGTTTAGAGAAGAAAGCGAGCTTCAGGATTATGAGGAGTAGGTTATACATAGGTCCTGGATAGCTCTGTTACTGTCACAAGTGAGAGAGAGAGAGAGAGAGAGAAGGAGAGACAAAGACAAGCAAAAAGCAAAAGAAATGTTGTGCGAAGAACGGCCTAATGATTATCAAGCATCGTCAATATCTGCTAGGGGACTCCATTAATGTAGGAAATAGGTTCTATCTTGAGCTAATCTCTGCAACAAAAATGGAATCAGTTACTTTCCATTTTTTAGTTGACCAAATTCAACTAGTTGAGCAAATTCAAGTGTTCTTTTACCTTTACTTGCACGCATGCAATTTAATCGTCAATCCTACGCTATAATGCTAGAAGACTTCTCCCCTCCTCTTTATAAATTAAGGACCTGGTAACTGTATCTTTAGTCTCTTTCTTTCCCCACACTCAAAACGTAAAACCTTCAAATGGCTCGATAGCGTACGCTCGGAAACCACCTACCCCCAACACCATCGTCGCCGTCACCATCGCCACCTTCTATTCGAAAAGAAGAATCAGAGAAAGGAAACGACATCGCAGAGGATGAAGTTAATGAAGAACAAATGAGAACCAACAAGGAGGAAGATGACAAAGAAGAAGAAGAAGTACAAAAGCTGAAGAAGAAACGCCATGTCTCGTTTAAGGAAACTGCGCCAACTCTTTCAAAATGGGACTCTGGTTCAGATTCTGACAACCATTTCACTGTAAATCTAGTTGTATCCAAGCTAGCAGCACCAAAACCCACTAAAAAAATGACAGAAAAGGTTGTCACCGGCGGTAGTGGTGTTGAACTCGTTCTAGGTTTGCCGTGCGAGGGGTGGAAAATAGTTGTGACAGAACATATCATAACAACAACAACAAAAAGGACAAGAAAGTGTATTGAAAAATAAAAATATGGATTGAAAAATAAACTAGTTTTTTATTACTAGGACTAAAAAATGCGATCAAAAGCTTTCCGTACAACAACCCTTGCTGTACGAAATATTCATCTTCTACAATGTAACATATTCATTATCCAATCTCTTTCTTCGGTGTGCCAATTTAATGCAAGCAATCATAGCATTTGTAGATGCAGCACGTGCAGGTCTTCTGCTGCATCAAATCAAAAGATTACTTCCGGTATTGGGCTTTGAAGTGCTACACACAAGCAGGTTTAGAGAAGAAAGCGAGCTTCAAGATTATGACGAGTAGGTTATACAAAGGTCCTGGATAGCTTTTTTACCGTCACAAGTGAGAGAGAGAGAGAGAGAGAGAGAGAGAGACGGAGAGACAAAGACAAGCAAAAAGTATAAAGAAATGTTGTACGAAGAACGGCCTAATGATTATCAAGCGTCGTCAATATCTGCTAGGGGACTCCATTAATGTAGGAAATAGGTGCTATCATGAGCTAATCTCTGCGACAAAAATGGAATCAGTTACTTTCCATTTTCTAGTTGAGCAAATTCAACTAGTTGAGCAAATTCAAGTGTTCTTTTACTTTTACTTGCACCCATACAATTTAATCGTTATTCCTATGCTGAAACGCTAGAAGACTCCTCCCCTCCTCTTCATAAATTAAGGACCCGGTAACTGTATCTTTAGTCTCTTTCTTTCCCCACACTCAAAACGTAAAACCCTCAAATGGCTCGGAAGCATCCTCTCGGAAACCCCTACCCCCAACACCACTGTAGCTGTCACCATCGCCACCTTCTATTCGAAAAGAAGAATCAGAGAAAGGAAACGACATCGCGGAGGATGAAGTTAATGAAGAACAAATGAGAACCAACAAGGAGGAAGATGACAAAGAAGAAGAAGAAGTACAAAAGGTGAAGAAGAAACATCATGTCTCGTTTAAGGAAACTGCGCCAACTCTTTCAAAGTGGGACTCTGGTTCAGATTCTGACAACCATTTCACTGTAAAGCCTATTGTATCCATGCTAGCAGCACCAAAACCCACCAAAATAACGACGGAAAAGGCTGTCACCGGCGGTAGTGGTGTTGAACTCTTTCTGGGTTTGACGTGCGAGGGGTGGAAAATGGGTGTGATTCTGAAGAAGCCAAAATGAACATCCAATAGCAGATTGCAGGCTGTGGTGAAAACCGATGATTTGAAGAAGACTGAGGTTTCAACTGAAGAGAAATTAGATGAAGTGGAGGGGTCGTTGGTGAAGTATACAACTTTGATTGGGTGTTTAGAGATGGGAAATGTGCCAGAGGGAGTGAAATGGGTTTTGAGGAAGAGGTTGAGAGAGATTGAGAAGAGTAAGGTGAGGGGCTTGGAGGAAAGGTGGAGGAGTTTGAGAAAAGTCGAGTTGGAATTGTTCGTGCAGACGATGGATTTTGTTAGTGAACAGCTTAAGTTGGGGCCTGAAGCTGCGTCCAATTCTGCGAAGTTTCAGGGGTGGAGGGATCTTGTGTAGCTGAAGATTGGGCATTTTTGTGTTTTAGGCATTTTTGAGTTAACAGATGCAATTGATGATGCTTAAATTTTGATCACGCTGCAAATTTCATGTATCTATCTGTGGATTACCCCTTTGTTTATTATACTGGAATCATATTTTGATCTTTGTTGCCCCGCTTTCCCTATTTTCTCAAATGCTCTGCGTCCATTGGATTTCATTAAACTCGTTCTGGGTTTAACTCATTGGATTTCATTAGCAGCGGTAGAGGTGTTGAACTCGTTCTGGGTTTGTCGTGCGAGGGGTGCAAAATGGGTGTGACAGAACATAACATAACAACAAAAAAAGGACAAGAAAGTATATTGAAAAATAAAAATATGGAACGAAAAATAAAATAGTTTTTTATTGCTAGGACTAAAAAATGCGATCAAAAGCTTTCCGTACAACAGCCCTTGCTTTATGAAGTATCATCTTCTCCAATGTGACATATTCATTATCCAATCTCTTTCTTCGGTGTGCCAATTTAATGCAAGCAATCATAGCATTTGTAGGCAAAGACGTGTGTGTCTTCACGCTTCAAATCAAAACATTACTTTCGATACTGAGCTTTGAAGTGCTACACACAAGCAGGTTTAGAGAAGAAAACGAGCTTCAGGATTATGAGGAGTAGGTTATACATAGGTCCTGGATAGCTCTGTTACCGTCACAAGTGAGAGAGAGAGAGAGAGAGAGAGAGAGAGAAGGAGAGCCAAAGAAAAGCAAAAAGCAGGAAGAAATGTTGTGCAAAGAACGGCCTAATGGTTATCAAGCGCCGTCAATATCTGCTAGGGGACTCCGTTAATGTAGGAAATAGGTGCTATCATGAACTAATCTCTGCAACAAAAATGGAATCAGTTACTTTCCATTTTCTAGTTTAGCAAATTCAAGTGTTCTTTTACCTTTACTTGCACGCATGCAATTTAATCGTCATTCCTACGCTAAAACGCTAGAAGACTCCTCCCGTCCTCTTTATAAATTAAGGACCCGGTGACTGTTTCTTTAATCTCTTTCTTTCCCCACACTCAAAACGCAAAACCCTCAAATGGCTCGGAAACATCCTCTCGAAAACCCCCTACCCCCAACACCACCGTCGCCGTCACCATCACCACCTTCTATTCGAAAAGAAGAAGCAGAGAAAGGTAACAACATCGCGAAGGATGAAGATAATGAAGAACAAATGAGAACCAACAAGGAGGAAGATGACAAAGAAGAAGAAGAAGTACAAAAGGTGAAGAAGAAATGTTATGTTTCGTTTAAGGAAACTGCGCCAACGATTTCAAAATGGACTATGGTTCAGATTCTGACAACCATTTCACTGTAAAGCCCGTTGTATCCAAACTAGTAGCACCAAAACCCATAAAAAAATGACAGAAAAGGCTGTCACCGGCGGTAGTGGTGTTGAACTCGTTCTGGGTTTGTCGTGCGAGGGGTGGAAAATGGGTGTGATAGAACATAACAAAACAACAAAAAAAGGAAAAGAAAGAATATTGAAAAATAAAAATATGGAATGAAAAATGAAATAGTTTTTTATTGCTAGGACTAAAAAATGCGATCAAAACCTTTCCGTACAGCCCTTGCTTTATGAAATATTCATCTTCTCCAATGTAACATATTCATTATCCAATCTCTTTCTTCGGTGTGCCAATTTAATGCAAGCAATCATAGCATTTGTAGCTGCAGCACGTGCAGGTCTACTCCTACATCAAATCAAAAGATTACTTCCAATATTGAGCTTTCAAGTGCTACACACAAGCAGGGTTAGAGAAGAAAGCGAGCTTCAGGATTATGAGGAGTAGGTTATACATAGGTCCTGGATAGCTCTGTTACCGTCACAAGTGAGAGAGAGACAGAGAAGGAGAGACAAAGACAAGCAAAAAGCAGAAAGAAATGTTGTGCGAAGAACGGCCTAATGATTATCAAGCAAGGTCAATATCTGCTAGGGGACTCCATTAATGTAAGAAATAGGTGCTATCATGAGCCAATCTCTGCAACAAAAATGGAATCAGTTACTTTGCAATTTCTAGTTGAGCAAATTCAAGTGTTCTTTTACCTTTACTTGCACGCATGCAATTTAATCGTCATTCCTACGCTAAAACGCTAGAAGACTCCTCCCCTCCTCTTTATAAATTAAGAACCCAGTAAATGTATCTTTAGTCTCTTTCTTTCCCCACACTCAAAACGCAAAACCCTCAAATGACTCGGTAGCGTCCTCTCGAAAACCCCCAACACCACCGTCACCGTCACCATCGCCACCTTCTATTCGAAAAGAAGAATCAGAGAAAGGAAACGACATCGTAGAGGATGAAGATAATGAAGAACAAATAAGAACCAACAAGGAGGAAGATGACAAAGAAGAAGAAGTACAAAAGGTAAAGAAGAAACATCATGTCTCGTTTAAGGAAACTGCACCAACTCTTTCAAAATGGGACTCTGGTTCAGATTCTGACAACCATTTCACTGTAAAGCCCGTTGTATCCACGCTAGCAGCACCAAAACCCCCAAAAAAAATGACAGAAAAGGCTGTCATCGGCGGTAGTGGTCTTGAACTCGTTCTGGGTTTGTCGTGCGAGGGGTGGAAAATTGGTGTGTCAGAACATAACATAACAACAACAACAAAGGACAAGAAAGTATATTAGAAAATAAAAATATGGAACGAAAAATAAAATAGTTTTTTATTGCTAGGACTAAAAAATGCAATCAAAAGCTTTCCATACAACAGCCCTTGCTTTATGAAATATTCATCTTCTCTAATGTAACATATTCATTATCCAATCTCTTTCTTCGGTGTGTAAATTTAATGCAAGTAATCATAGCATTTGTAGCTGCAGCACGTGCAGGTCTTCTGCTGAATCAAATCAAAAGATTACTTTCGATATTGGGCTTTGAAGTGCTACAAACAAGCAGGTTTAGAGAAGAAAGCGAGCTTCAGGATTATGAGGAGTATGTTATACATAGGTCCTGGATAGCTCTGTTACCATCTCAAGTGAGAGAGAGAGAGAGAGAGAAGGAGAGACAAAGACAAGCAAAAAGCATAAAGAAATGTTGTGCGAAGAACGGCCTAATGATTATCAAGCACCGTCAATATCTGCTAGGGGACTCCATTAATGTAGGAAATAGGTGCTATCATGAGCTAATCTCTGCAACAAAAATGGAATCAGTTACTTTCCATTTTCTAGTTGAGCAAATTCAAGTGTTCTTTTACTTTTACTTGCACCCATACAATTTAATCGTTATTCCTACGCTGAAACGCTAGAAGACTCCTCCCCTCCTCTTCATAAATTAAGGACCCGGTAACTGTATCTTTAGTCTCTTTCTTTCCCCACACTCAAAACGTAAAACCCTCAAATGGCTCGGAAGCATCCTCTCAAAAACCCCTACCCCCAACACCACTGTAGCTGTCACCATCGCCACCTTCTATTCGAAAAGAAAAATCAGAGAAAGGAAACGACATCGCGAAGGATGAAGTTAATGAAGAACAAATGAGAACCAACAAGGAGGAAGATGACAAAGAAGAAGAAGAAGTACAAAAGGTGAAGAAGAAACATCATGTCTCGTTTAAGGAAACTGCGTCAACTCTTTCAAAGTGGGACTCTGGTTCAGATTCTGACAACCATTTCACTGTAAAGCCTATTGTATCCATGCTAGCAGCACCAAAACCCACCAAAATAACGACGGAAAAGGCTGTCACCGGCGGTAGTGGTGTTGAACTCTTTCTGGGTTTGACGTGCGAGGGGTGGAAAATGGGTGTGATTCTGAAGAAGCCAAAATGAACATCCAATAGCAGATTGCAGACTGTGGTGAAAACCGATGATTTGAAGAAGACTGAGGTGTCAACTGAAGAGAAATTAGATGAAGTGGAGGGGTCGTTGGAGAAGTATACAACTTTGATTGGGTGTTTAGAGATGGGAAATGTGCCAGAGGGAGTGAAATGGGTTTTGAGGAAGAGGTTGAGAGAGATTGAGAAGAGTAAGGTGAGGGGCTTGGAGGAAAGGTGGAGGAGTTTGAGAAAAGTCGAGTTGGAATTGTTCGTGCGACGATGGATTTTGTTAGTGAACGACTTAAGTTGGGGCTCAAGCTGCCCAATTCTGCGAAGTTTCAGGGGTGGAGGGATCTTGTGTAGCTGAAGATTGGGCATTTTTGTGTTTTAGGCATTTTTGTGTTAACAGATGCAATTGATGATGCTTAAATTTTGATCACGCTGCAAATTTCATGTATCTATCTGTGGATTACCCCTTTGTTTATTATACTGGAATCATATTTTGATCTTTGTTGCCCCGCTTTCCCTATTTTCTCAAATGCTCTGCGTCCATTGGATTTCATTAAAGCATCCATTGGATTTCCCGGCCAGCCAAGAAAAATCACATAACAATTGATAGGAAATTGTAAATGCTTTCAATTTTGAATTCCTTGAAACTAAATCCTCAGAGAGCTTTTACATAGAGTCAAAAAAGAGCTAGCAGTTTCTTTTTCATGTTATATTAGTACCTTATTCCAAAAATTATTCACTTTTCTCTCGTTCTTTCTCTTGTAAGTTCACCATTCTCATTAGCTTAAACATGCATTTGGAAGGCTTGCAAATCATGTTATAACACATATTAATAGGAGATTTGGCGTTAAATACTAATTCACGAAACAAATAACATGTAACATCTTGTAACCTCCATCCTACACCATTTTCTTCCTA
Organism: Erythroxylum novogranatense; assembly: GCA_029891385.1. Classification (NCBI taxonomy): domain Eukaryota; kingdom Viridiplantae; phylum Streptophyta; class Magnoliopsida; order Malpighiales; family Erythroxylaceae; genus Erythroxylum; species Erythroxylum novogranatense. The sequence goes on along the minus strand of CM057235.1, from coordinate 47,408,602 downwards.
TATACAAAACTAGCAAAGTAATGCTGCGTAATTACGCAACATTAATGCCCTATTAATTTAATTGGTTAAATTATTATATAATTTTAATGTATAAATTAATACAGAAAATTAAAAATGTGTAAATAAATTATAAAAAATTTAAAATTTTGTAATTAACTTATAAATATAAAAATTCTGTATTTGTTTATATTATTATATAATTTTAATGTATAATAAATATGGAAAATTTTAATATTAGTAATTAAATTATAAATAATTTAAATATGTAATGGAAATTTAATTAAAAAGCTTTAAATATGTCATTAAAAATATAAAAGTTAGAATATGATAATGAATAAGTAAAATTAGCAAGTAAAATTTTGGGACAAAATTGAAAAATTAAGGTAATATATAGTGTAATGTGTATGTTGTAAATAAAAAATATAAATTAAATAAGAAAACTTAAACATAATAAGTTTTAAATAAATAATCATGATCATTTCACGATAAATAAATCAGAAATTTATCTCAGATACCAACAATTGATAAAGATTTACATAATATTTTTTCCAAAATTTTAGTATTAAGTCCAATGTTATGAATACCGTCTGGGACTCGATGCGGATTGAGCTACAGGCAGGCAAGATGCAGTTTGGGATATTTTAAATTTATAAAATAGTCCCTAAATTTTTAAAAAATTGCAAAATAGTTCATATTAATATATATTATATATTGCATCTGTATAATATTAACCAATAAATATAATTAATTTTAAAATATATAAATTTTTATTTAATAATTGAAAATGTATAAAATAAATATTAGTTTAAAAATAATAATTTTAAAATTATTTATTTTGAAAATTAAATATTTTTATTAATACTTTAGTAATAAATATTATATAAAATATTAAAATAAATTTAAATAAAAATAATTTATTAGTAATAATTTATTAGTAATTAAAATTAAAATATTTTATTTTTAAGTTTTATTTAATTTATAATTATTATTAGTAATAAAATATTTATTATTATTTTAAAAGTTTGAAAAAAGGAGGAATGAGAGGAGGAAGAGATTTTGAAAATTTTAAAATTTTGCAAAAAACCCCAAATTTTTAAAATTTTGATGCGATCTAGGTATTTGACGGTATTTTAAATACCTAGGTATATAGCTTAAATCAGATTTGCATCGACCGGTATTTAAATCCGGTACCAAAACTTAAAATCCGGTGCAATTTGGACCGAAGCAGATGCGTCTTAAGTAGATCTAGAAACTAAATTCATTACATTGATTAAGTCACACTCATAACTATTTGAACCATTTATAAAAATACATCACAATATTTTTAAATTATTTTATTTTTCATTACATGTATTAACCTTTTTAATCATAACTAAATTATTCAATTGATTACAAAATTAATATAATTGTTTACTTTTAATTACATTTTAATATTTGTATTTACTTTGTATATTTTATTCGTTTATAACAAATACATTACACTTTACATTCCCTAATTCTAACTTACATATTATAAATATTTCTATCCTAATTCCTTTCTTAATATAAATTTAAAATTTTAATATTTATAATTTGATCATAAATTTCTAAATTATGCAATTTATATTTATACATTAAATTTTATATATATATATATATATATATATATATATATATATATATATATATATATATATATATATATATAACACGTGATACATTAAATCTTAATGGACAATATTTCAAGCCACTAATCCAATTAGGAAAGAATTATATATATATATATATAACACGTGATACATTAAATCTTAATGGACAATATTTCAAGCCACTAATCCAATTAGGAAAGAATGAGTCTTTTGGTTTTAAAATTTAATATTTAAAAATGATGGTTAGCAATCTCGTAGAAGTTGAGTTTTGGGTTGGGTTACAAGAAGTTTGCAATATACAGAATCACATATATTTAATTAGGGTAGGTAATAAAAGTAAATATTATATAATTAAAGTCAAGCTTATATAATATTCTTTTTCAATAACTTGCAAAATTTTAATAACATCCACAGGCATCAAACAAACAGGGAACCATGTGCTAGTTAACATAGATTAAAGTACAGTCATCACGCTACCACTATGTTCTTGTTCAAAGATGATTTATAATAGAATGTTAAAAAAGATTAATGTGAATCGTTGTACGGAACTGATGGATAATGGGATCAGGTATGGAATTGGTGATTAGAGAAACAAGAGGATGGTTATTGATAATGACGGTGACTGAGACTGACAATCCAATATGACATAGAAAATTAGGAATTAAATATTACATTGCTTCTTTAATTTAACACAGCAATTTGAGGTCTGATGTTCAGAATCTGTCTTCTATCAAATTGTCCCACTTAGATGTGAAGAACAAAAAGTTTTTTTAAAAAAAATGTTTTCCCTTTTTTGTTTTACATTAAAACTCCAACTTGTAAATAAAATTTGGCGTCTTATGAGGCTTTTATAAATGATATAATTTATTTAAAATTTATGAATTTCAAACTATTAAAATGAAATATTTTTATTTACCTTCGATTTGTGCTAGTCATTTTATTGCTACTCATATCACAAGTCACCAGATTGCCGCTCTCTTGGTTTGCTAGCACTCTTAATTCTTGGGAACAGATTGCCTGTACAAGGTAATTTGTTCCCACTCTGTTCTATCAATTTTCAGTCATCGAATACTAGCTGGTGCAGATGATCTGATCCTTTCATTCTTTAGCTTTATCTTCATATCATAGCTCTTGTGTCGCGGTCTTGTGGCTTGACTTTTAATATCATCTTTAAAATGATAATATTAATAGACGTGTTTATAGTAGGGTAACTTGATTCGTTCATAAATAACCTAAACCTAAACCTGAATGTCAGGTTCGACAATTTCACAAACCTGAACCTGAACCTGAACCTGAACCTGAACCTGAACCTGAAGAACCTATAGAATCGGTTAACCTATTTTCAGGTTCGGTTCTCAGAGTAATCCAAACATATTCATATTAATATATATGACAAAAAATTATAAAAATAATTAGTGAAAACAAATACAAATTATTCATAAAAGTATGCATATAAATTCCATCAAAGATTATTTCAATATGTTAAACACAAGTAAAGTAAAAATAAACCAAACAATGCCTTATAAAAGATCCATACTAGGAAAAAAAAGATAAATTATTAAACAATTATTCTTCGAATATGATGGTAGGACGGTAGTTTGAGAGATGAGAGGTTGAAAAGTGACTGTGGGATGAAAGATTGAATGATTTTATTTTTTTTTTGCTTTTTTGAACGAATAGAATGACCTTTAATCTTTCTTTGTTTTCATCGAGAGAAAAACTTTTCAATTTTAATAGCTTATATTTGATAAAAGATCAATTGTTATTCAAGCAATCTTAGCCATAAATTTACAATGTTTGTATTAAAATCGTTAGATTAAATTACCTTTTTAAAAGAACTGAATTTACAAGTGATCTTAACAATTTTATCAATTATTCATATAAGAATAAACTACATTGTCATATCGGTGATTCATATAAGAACAAACTAGATTGTTATTCTCAATTTAAATATTAAAATGATTGATATTCATTATATTAACAAAAATTGAACACAAAATCTTACGTAAGGTTTTTATGGTAATGTTTCGTTTCTTAATAAACTTACAATAGAACTCTATTACTTTCCAATCGAAGTGCTTTGATAAATAAAACTATGTTTATATTTGTACAAGACAATATTGTATATATCGTATTATTTATTAGCAACTATATTATATATTTTAAGAATTAGTATTACTTGCTTGTTTAATGATTATAATATCTCATAAATATCTAAGTTAATATATGTGCCTTAAAAACTAAAATTGTAGGATTTCTTAATAAATGTGTTTTAAACTTATTAATTTCTTTAATTAATCTCTAAATGATTATATTATTTTAGTCAATGAATTTTTCTATTAATAGTTTAATACTTTGATCAATAACTTTAACACATATTAATTACTATTTGAAGTAGAAGTATTGAGTGTTATGCATTAGTTGTTACTTATAATAGTAATGTTCAAGATTAATGTTTAATAGCATAGAATTAAAGTAGTTTTTTACTTTCCTTCTTTTTTTCTCATGAATTAATATAGTAAATACTAGTGAATTTATTATTATTAATATCCTCTTAAATTATATCTAAATATATGATAGATTTTTTAGATGTTTCAGGTTCAGGTTCAGGTTTACACCTATATCCGCAAGTTAGAAACCTGAACCTAAACCATGAACCATGAACCTGATTTTTCAGGTTTGGTTTGAACCGACCCAGAACTCAGGTTCAGTAAACCTTATTTATAAGTTCGGTTCATGTGGTTCAGGTCCGGTTTACAGGGTCGCGGGTTTTATTGAACACCCCTAGATATTAGAGAAAGAAATTTGTTGTGTGGTTGAGTGTTGACATTTTGACTTTGGGAAATAATTTTTATTATTTTGGAATGAATTGTTGATTGAGATTTGAGAATTATTTCTATTATGGAATGAATTGCTTATTGAGATTTTAGAATGACTTTTGTCATTCTATAATAAATTGTAATACTTAGATGATTTGCTTGCAAGTAGTCTAGTCTATCAACTTTCAACATATGTTGTTTAGTAATTACGAGATTACACTAATTTTTTCTTTTTAATTTTTACAATTAAAGTCACTTTTTGTAATGTGCAATTGCTTGTCACTAAAGGAAAAAAATGTAAGATACCATAAATTGTTACATGCTTTTATGCACATATAGATATTTTTAAGTTTCCTTTATATTATTCATTTGGATTTTAAAATGTCTACATTCAAATTGTTTCCTCTACATTAGTAAAGAATTTACTTGGACATGTTAGAGTTGTAACTCTTAACATGTTATGAATATGGTAATAATGTTTTCAATACATTAGTTTTATAAATTTTATTTTAAGTATCTATATATAGTCAAACTTTTAGAACAACTGTTGGAATTTTTATAGCCAAGTAATGACATTATATGTGGACACCACGAACTTATTAAAAGTTTTAATGAATGTAACCAATTTATTGATCTATTAGATATCAAAATCATATGTATACATACACGATTTCTATTTTATTGTTCAAACTAATGTTTTATGTCTTTCATATGCAAAAACTTTATTTTTGATATGAAGTTAGCAATTTAATATTGGCATGTCTTTATTTAGTTTTCTAGATAAATGAAGGGAAGTTTAACAACTCTTGATGATTCAACCTTTTCAGGAAGGTTCGTTAATCCAATTTGGACTTACGTTAGATCGATTCTTGGTATAAAGAACTATAATATTTGTTTGTATTGTAATAAACATTTGAAAGGTGAGAGAATTGACATATTAAATAAACATTTAGCTGAGATCAAAAGTGATATGAAGCATTGTAAGAAGTTAGCTATGATGTTAAATAATAGACGAAAACTTTACTTGAAGAATATCAAAATGAGAGCAGGCAAAGATTGAGCTACAAAATTGGTGGTAGAATTACTTTTTGCAATAGTCAAGATGATATTGGTAATGTTGAAAGTAGTTTTTCTACCCCATTAGAAGGGATTGTTGCAATTGATGCGAAGAAGAGAAAAATACAAGTGTCTTAACTTTTTGGATCCATGAACAACTCTTAAAGGTCAACTTTCAAGTTATAATGCATTACAATCTAAAGAAGCAACTCTTAATGTAGATATAACAATAGCTAGATGGAGGTATGATGTAAGTATGTCATTTAATGTGGCTCAGTATTATTATTACCAGTATATAAAAGATGTTATTACCTTTATCGACTAGGATTAAAAACTCTTTAAATTTATGCTATAGAGGTAATATTTTAAGGAACTCTGTTTATGAAATAAAAAGTTACTTAAGTAAAAAAAGAATGACTTGAGCAACTTATACGTGTTTAATCATATATGATAGTTGGACAAAGAAGACATGAGTCCATTATTATATTTTAGTTTATTCTATTACGGGGATGATGTTTTGAAGTCTATTGATGTATATGGCTTTATAAGGAATATGATACTTTGATAGAGATATTTAATAAAGTTGTTAATAACGTTGAATCTAAAATCATTGTTAGTTCTTCACTAACAATGATAATCGCTTATAAAACAACTTAAAAAAGTTACAAAACAAGTTATAATTCTTTCTAATGGAATCTTTATACTACATATTGCATTGACATAATATTAGAAATACAGGATATGTTAAATACTTTCATATTATTAATGAAACTAAGGAGAAAGCAAGAAAATTGACTAAGTTCATATTTAATAATACATGATTTTTAATATGATGATAAAGGATTTAAATAATGGTAAAATTTTGTAATATCCTACCATTACAAGATTTGCAACTAATTTTTATCATTAGTATTTTTCAAATAAAGAATGATCTAAGAAAATATCTACAAGTAACAAGTGACTTGCATCTTTGTATGCCAGTTTGATATTGGAATGAAGGTTTCAAGGATTATGTTTGAAGACTATGAATTTTGATCTTAATGTCAATTAATCATCCAATTTTGTGAGCATTATCTTACAGTCATTAATGAAAGATAACTTTATTCTTTGTTGTTTGTTGTTGAGGTATTTCTAGATCCTAAGTGTCCATTTTGGATTAGGTTTTACAAAAATTAATAGGAAATGATATTAACTATCACAATACTTGTTTCACGTAATATCATATAAGATCTCCTTAACTCACAAATGAAAGTTTACAAAGATATGCATAGTGATTTTGAAATGCCCATTATGTCAAATAGATAAAATTATTATATGTATATATTTTCACTTTTGTTACTTTTTTAAAATTAATCATTGCTTTATTTTATTTAAAAGATTACTCTTGTTTGCTTGTGGAATCAAACAGAAAGTGGAGTTCTATAATTATAAAGATTTGCAATTCGAATTCTTAATCAACATATGAGTGTAAGTGGGTGTGAAAGAAATCATACCTTTTTCTAAATTAAATCAGGCATATTTAATTTACACATTTCAAAAAAGAAATAGATTGAAACACAAAAGATTAAATAATTTGGTACTTACTTGATATGAATTGAAGTTTTGAGAAAAGTGTCTTATTATCATTATTAAGTTGAATGTAATTTCTCATAATTTTTAATAATTTAATTTTATTTGTTCACTAAGATTATTAATAAAATAAGTAATCCTATAGATCTAATTCACTTTGATCATATCAATCTTTTAGTAGTTAAGTTTATGAGGAACCAAGTTTTGTTTAAGAGAGTGACTTTAATAAAAGTATTGACATTTCATTTGGTGCAACAAGTGTGAATAGTAATGATGATAAGACTCCTCTTAATAATGAGGACCTTGTACTAAATGAAAATTGAGACTAATGTGATTTGGGCAAATATGTCATTGAATGAAATTTAAAGTTTTTATTTTTATTTTATTTGTATTTGATGTATATATGAAATTTTATTTATGTAACATAAATATAAAACTTTTAAACATAATTGTTTTTGTTTCAAGTTTCACGTCTATTTTATTGTTTTCTTGGTGCGAACTCTTATTGTTATGCTTATGAACCTATATTATTTTTACCATATGTTGTTTTCACTTTTAATGAAATCATTTATAACATTTTAAGTGCCTTGTGTTATCCTTAGTTATATATCAGTATAATAATTAATGATCTTTTCCTTATTTTAATTGTAATTATTATTTATATGAGAAATATGTGAAAAATAATATTAATATAAATAAAGAGATAGTTGTTATATTAAATATACATTATTGTGATTTTTGAGAGAGATTTAAATAAAGTTAGAAACTATATAGTACAATACATTTAAGGATTATTTTATATTTTATAAAATTTAAAGACCATTTATAATTTTAAAAATTATATGATATTTAATATTAATTGAGACTGGTATGACAATGTACAGGAACTAAATACGATACTAAATTTCATAATATTAATTTATGCCATTGAACAGATGTTACTTACTTTAATAAAAGCAAAAGCTTTATAAAGATAATGATAGAAACCATACAATCAGAATATATAAATAAGCTGCAAATATTTTAAAATAATTTTTGTAATATTATTCTGGCACATTAACGTGACAAAATGGTCAAATATATTAATGTAATAAGAGAAGCATACACATCAAATTTAAGTTTTATTATTGCATACAACGGTTAATCTTTCTTTTTATTATTTGTTAAATGATGTGTGAAATTTGTATTTGCAATCATTTTGGATAAATTACTCACAAAACGATCAAGTAAACTTAAAATACTTCTCACTCATCGGCATGGCAATACTACAATATAGCTTGCGGTACATTTCGGTATACTTTCCTCTCTAGGTTTACCAGCTGAGGCCCAGATGTAATTGAGCCCTGCTTGATACAGCATTTCATTATTATGAAAGAACTTTTTAAAACTATGTTTAATTAGGTGGTTATTAATGAAATAGAATATAATATTATACTATTCTATTATTTAGAAAGAAGTTTGTAATATTATAGGATGAAATAGGATGAAAGGAAGCGTTTATATTACATTTCATTCTATCATAAAAAGTAAAAATAATTTACTTTCGATTTGAAGGATTTAAGGCGAAATATAAAATAATAAACGACATTTCACTATATTACATTATAAATCTTTCTTTCAAACAACATTTTATTATATTACATTATGAATTATTTAATCCCTCCTAAATAATATGTTTCTAATATTACATCTATTATAAATTATTTTATTCCATATAAACTATTCAATTTTATTAAAATCCTATATACCTTAAGGGTGTGCTTGTTTGGTGAGTATGAAGAAAGGGAATGGGTATGTAATAAAAGATTAAGTTTGATAAGGAATTATGATTATAAAGTCATTATTTTAATTACCCATTTTAGGTAATATCTCATTCCTCTTCTAATCCAGAGGAATATGTATCATTGTTAATTAATTAATTAATTAAAATAGAATAAACTTTTATTTCTTAATATTTTCACAAATCAACTATTAATAGTAATAATAATTATTTATTTCTCTTAACCAACCATTATAATTATAATGATAATATTTATTCTCATTTCTATCCTTAGAAACGAACTACCCTTAAATTTTGGTAAGATTGATATGTCATCCATGTCTCCAACGCCTTGGAATTATCATGTAGTTTCCTATGTTAATGATCAGGTGGCTTTGACAGGACTCTGATGGAATTTAATGTACAAGAGACTAAAATTGAGACTTATTTGGATTGTTTTCCGGGTTTGCATTAACAAAGAGTTAAAGTGTCAAAGTGTAATATTTAAACAATATTCTAACTTAAAATTATGATAATAATAATTATAGTTATGAGACCTTATGTCTCCTTTTTTATATATGATTGTTTTTTTGTATTTCTAATAACCCTTGTAAAATTCTAATGCAACTCAATCAATAAGATTAATTAATTGTCTTTTGGTTAGGAAACTTTATATCTTAATGAAACGCCATCTTAAATCAAATCTATTCTCACATTGGTCCAATGATTTTTACTTTTTAGGATGCGTTTGATGGGATTTAATTGCTCGAAATTGTAAGCATGCATGCAGGTTTTGGAATTATAAACAAACTTGTACTGTTGCATATGGACTTGAGGTTGGGTTTCAAACAATCTTCTCCAATGTTTGTTCATGGACCATCAATTCCACGGACTATCTACCAAATGCTAGCTCCTCATCTTGGTAAAAAATACAGTATTTACAATATATAATCAACTGTGCTTTCGGACTAAAGTGAACATGATTTTCTGAAAATTTTGACCTATTTTTACAATGGTTATTAGAAAACCTGCATGCATGCTTACGATTTCGAGCAATTGACAGCAGATTTGGGACCAAACGATAGAAACTGCAAAAAGAAAATGGGTTAATTATTCTGAAATTTTAACCAATGTTGATCGGACTGGAGTAGGTCCTTGTTGACCATTGGCTGCATGACGGAGCCATAACCTGATTCCTCCTCTCGATATAATTGAAGTCAGCTTTTAGACTTCAATTATTCTGGAATGAAAGCAGTATCAACATCCACTGCAATTTCGCTGTAACTCAGCTTTCCGTTTCAATACCTGAGCCTTGTCATTTTCGTTAATAACCTTAATGCCAAACTGCAGTAGAAGCTCTTCTGCTTAAACAGGATCTGTTCTTTCTCTTGCTTATACAGTAAACTTTGAGAAGGGAATTGCAAAGGCTCACTGGAAGTAGCCCATTGGTTGAACTAGTCAGCTTTCCTTCCCTTCACGCTGAGTTCTTTTCAGCGTATGACAAAAGGACAAAGTCTAGAAAACCTTTTCATGGCTCAATCATCGCACTTCGTATTTCTCATGCCAAGCCAAAATAGCTCATGGTTGAAGAGAACAACTCTAATGTCCATACCTATAACGATGAAAAGGCGAAAACATGACTATAAGATTTGCTTTTGATAACAAATTACAGTAATAGAATGGGGTTGAAAGTCCACAAAACAAATGATGAACAATGAATTAAATGGTGTTGTAAAGAATTGAGAAATTTTGAGATCAAAACATAAAGTTTAAAATATTTTAGGCGTGTTAAACACTTTACTTAAAGTGTTATTTGCTCCAATTATACTTGCAAACCAGATTAAAAGCAAATTATTTTTAAAATACAAAGAGCACAAGAACATTTAAGTTGCAAGAGTATAAATGTTCTTCAAAAATTATGAATACATTGTATTGGTAGAATTGTTAAAAAAAACTTTTTAATCTTGACTAAAACTCATGTATATATAGAATTTACATAATAGTCACGTCTATTCATGACAAGTTATAACTCCTGAAAATAAAGCAACCCTTCAAAACAGTCACGTATGTTCACGACAAGTCACAACTCTTAGAAAGGAAGCAATCCTTCAAAACATTTACGTTTGTTCACAACAAGTCACAACTCTTGAAAAAGAAGCAATCCTTCAAAACAATCACATCTATTTACTATAAGTTACAACTTTTAAAAAGGAAACAACATTTCATTTCTAAGTTTAACTTTAATTACTTATATCACAAATTAATTTCCAACCATTCTTAATGTTTTACATCAATCATATCAAATCTTGTTCAAAATTATCCAAATCGAATCTTAGGATATGTTTGGTTTTATGAAAAGTTTTAATGGAATAAAATGGAATGTAGTTGGATGTAATATTAGATTCATAATGTAATATAATAAAATGTTGTTTAAATATTGACCGGAATGTAATATATATATAATAATAATAATAAATGACTATTATATCTTCCTCTTCTTCTAATTCTCTCTCTTTTCTCATCTCTTCTCCCCTTTTTTTCTTTCTCTCATGGTCTAGTCTCATCAGTGTCTAGGTAAGTCACACGACAAGTCACAACAAATGTGACTTACCACACATAAGTCACAACAACTGTGACGTGTGAAATCACAATTGTGATTCTTTCTTCCTCATTTGAGGAATGGGCCAATGCTTTTTCTATTTCAGAGTATTTTTGAATTTAAAAAAGTGCAGATTTGCATGATTACAGTCATCGCTGAAAGTTGTTCATTACTGCCCGGAGACAGTGCTCTTCCTCTACCGATGCCTAAGCCTTCGTTTGGATGGAGGGAAACCAAGAGAAGAGAAAGGAAAAGAAATTGTATTTCTCTTTCTTTCTATTGTTTGGATAAGAATAAAAGAGAGAATTGAGAGGAATGGAAAGTAAATTTTGGTCATTTTTATTCTTATCTTGTAATTTCCCTCCCTTTCCCACCAATTTGGTGAGAAAGGGAGGGAAATGCAAGATTTCATTTCCTTTCCTTTCCCTTATGTAATTAAGCATCCAAACAAAGGCTAAATGTATTGTCTTGCTTGGTATTAGGGTAGGGTATATTATGTATTATATATTTATCACTTTATATTCTATTATAAACTTTTTAAATTTGAGATTTTTTATTTTTACTATTTAGGATAGAATGAGATGTAAAATAAAACCTTCCACTTCTGTCCCACTTTATCATAAAATCTCTAACTAAACATAGTCTTAACAAAAATAAAGATGGAAATATAATCAATGTTCTAATGACCTCATACAAATTTAACATAATTTTAAATTTTTTGTGCCCTACACTGTCACTTAATACTTACTTGACAATATAAAACTTCATTTCTTAATTAATTATTAAAATTATTGAGATATATCTAATTTAACTTAAATTAATTATATTATTCAACTTAAGTAAAAATCCCAAATCTAAAATCCATAAATTTCTGTCCTTTTATCTTCACCGTCGCCGTTCACTGTCACCTTTGTTGTTCACCCTCACTGCCGTTTATAACTCTGCCCCTGCATTCCCTACACGTTCATCATCGAGTGGACATCAATGCCTATTTTTGCCCTGGAAGACTGAACTATTATAGAGAAATATCTTGTCAAGAACAAAAAACAATTTTATGATGATCGTATTGGCTCATATCTCCGATCTTATTTGGTTTTTAGTTATATCTTCCCATAAGTTTGCAAGGCTCCCCTTCATTCAACTTCTTCAGAGAAACAATATGGATTTTCAGGCTTGATGTTCTAACATTTGTTGCCTTTTGTGGGAAAAGACACCTTTTTCTCTTAATTTTCCCACGGAGTCAATGGAATTGCCAAGCATAGAAACCCTTCCCGAGAAGAAAGTTGTTTTCCGGGAAATAATTTAAGCTTTGAATGATAAAGAAGAATTTTTTGTCCTATTAAAAATTATTTCCGAGAAATCATTTTATCATGAAAAACTTTAGTCTTTTCCTTATAAATTTTTGCATTTTCATATGCTTCATTATGAATCTCTTCTAACTCTTACAATTTCAACTTCCTATTGTTACTAACTTCTATCCAATGCATATTCAACTACTTCACAGCCCAGTAAATTATATATTCTAGCTTCACAAGTAAATGATAAGCCTTATCGAAAACTAATTTATATGACGACATGCCTATTACAGTTTTGTAAGGAGTTCAGTACGCCCACAAGACATCATCTAATCATACACTTTTTTCAGTATAGACTTAATCTCCCTATTAGATTGTAACATCATGTTATCTTAATTAAGATTAAAATGGTGAGAGATTAATAAGAAATTAGGAAACATAATTCATGCTCATGCATAATGTGACATACATATACACAATATTTTGATCTTGCACATTACAATTATTTGTACATACATTCAATGACATTTTCGGTATAATTAATTGTTAAAATGCAATTAAATTATGAATTGTGAATTATTGGGACTAAAAATTTATTTGGAGAGTCATATTATTATTTTAAAATTTTTGGTGAATTTTAGAAATTTTCAAAAATTTTGGGATATTTTGGACCAAAAAATATAAAAATAAGTGACAAATAGAAGAGTGACATGTGACAGCCTTGCATTTTGACACATGGCCCACATGCAAGAAAAACACATAGTTAAGTGTGTTGCTGGAAAAGAAAATTGTTGAAGCTTGATATTATGTTTTTATGTTTTGTCCTTCAGCAAAACAACTCCTTTACCAAAACTCTTCTCTAGTTCATCCACTGAAACATCAAGTATTGAATTTTTTTTGTGCTATTGATTCACTCTCACCTGCTGGAGACTTTGTGAAACCAAGTAAGTGATTTTTGCTAATGTTCTAATATTGCAAATGAATGCTTGCATGAGTTGTTACAGGAGGAAGCAATTCGGTGATGAGAGTAATGGATGATTATGTTTGAATTTTGAACCTTGAATTTTTGGTTGTTGTAAGTTGTTGAGCTGAGAAAAGGGCAAGAAAGTTGGTTTATGCAATGGATGCAGTAGTTAGAAAGTATAAAAGTGGGAAAAAATCTTGGTTTTTAGTGAAGAAGATGAAGATTTGCGTATTAGAGAGAGAAAAGTTGGTGGTTACATGTATGGGATATGAACTAGAGTATTTCATTGAATAGCCCTAAGTCTTGTGACTATAACTTTTTCATCCGAACTCCAAATGACTTGAAACTTAGATCAATGGATTCCTAAGAAATTTTTCTTTCTCTCCATAAAAATTTCGAGCTATCTGAATTGATTTGAAAGTGATTGATAAGATGAAATTATAGAAGTCTGCTGGAATGTTATGTACTCGAAAATTTTTGTGAACATACTTTGATATTATGATTATAGCGTGAGCTGTAGATTTCTGAATGAGCTAATTCTTGATTCAGATTAAAATATAGACGTATTTCTATAACTTTCTTGTACAAGTAGACTTTTAATTCTGTCTCTAAGATTTTCAAAATTAGCATGTAATTGAGTATTAGCTTAACCTGAAGTACTACCAGGGACAGAAATTATGTCCTGTGATTATTGAATAAATTGTATTGATGTAGGGTGAATTAGACTGAGATTTCTTCACCAACTTGTAGCTTATTCTCTTAGCTTTAAATTGGTATAAATTTTGTAATTTTTGGATACTGGAATTGAGAGATATGAGGTGTACAACTTGAATGCACGATCATGCATTAGCCAAAATTTCACATGTACATAATCTATGGTATTTTGAGTGTAACTCATTGAATAATAAACCAATTGAATTATCTTGGTATCAATAGAGACTTAAGACATAGGAGAATAATTTGTTAGAAGGAAGTGTTACCAAATTACTTCAATTTCCTAATGAAATTAATTGTGCAAAATGGGCCCAAAAGTGTACTTTTAAACAAATCTGAGTTAATCAATGGAATGTGGATATCCGAATGATTATTTTGAAAAAATAAATGATAAAAAACCTGGAATTGTCATGAACATACATTGTAAATAGTTAGTATACATGAATGTTCATTAATGAATACAAAATTGTGTAATATTGTAATATGTGTATGTATTGTATGTATAGAGGAGCGTATTGAGCGACAGCACCCAGACATTGCCGAAACTTCAAAGCAATTTCTGTTTGGAGCATATTGTGAGTAACCTAAGATGATCTCACCTTATTGTTTTGTACATTATTGAATTGTATTGTTATCTTATTGAATTTTATTGAATTGTGTTGATTGTGTACTAGATTCTGGACAATATTTGTCCGAGGCATTTTGATGCATGAGAATGATATTGGAAGTATTGATTGAATGTGAATGCCTCTGCCTAAATGATTTTTTGATTATCAAATGAAAGGTTGAATGATGGACCTAGTATGATGACCACTGCTACTGTGATTGTACTGTAATTGATACTGTAACTGATATACTATTATATTACATGTAAATGAAAGTGATTGTATTTGATGACTGAATTGTGGCATGCCCTTCATTTCAATGCATGTAATATAAAGGAGTTGTGACTAATGTTGCTACTGATACTATTACTAATAAGAGCTTTAAGCTCCCACATATGTGGTTTGAGCCTATGGCTCACTACGATCAATGAGTCACAGACTAACTGACTAAGTCCGGTAATTCGGGATACTGTAAAAGCACACAGTCACAACAATATAAAAATGAATGTGAGTCTCATACATGTCGCATTCACATAATTTAAATTCATTGAATGATTTGCAAAGCTGTATGAATGTCGCTATATGATTGAACGGTTTAACTAAGAAATGATTTATATGTGATAGTATTTGATACTTGTCAAGTGGAGTTGAACTATATGATTACGCGCTATAATTGATCTTGTTTATGACATGAGTGAACCATCGAGGATGGTTATTCTGTTGAGTTCGCAAAACTCATCAAAATTGTACCATTGCTTTTCAGGTTCAAGAGTGAGACGAACTATCTTTAAGACTCTGTAGAAGCATATTTTATACAACTATTACAGTCAAATTTGGCTCAAAGGTCTGTCAGCTGAGATTGAGGACTTAGTTGTTTCTTTCATGTTTATTGTATTTGGTGTGTACTGAGTTGTTTAAGCTCATAGAATAATGTTGTAAAACATAGATGGTATTGTGTTATATGAAGCAATGTAAATTATGGATTTGATATAATGTGATAACATTTTGGGGTTTAGAAAATGTGTGATTGATGGTTTAGTGTATGATGTCATGTTATCTACAGTGAAGGTGAGATAATTAACATGTTATTTCTAACAGGCATGTATACGTGTATCTGATGGACACACGTGCATATGTCAGTTGGGAATGGGATGTTACATTTTTGGTATTAGAGCATGGTTTGGTATCCATTGGGATATATGGTGATATTAAGCGTGAAATGTTGTGGAAATGTCGGATGGTAATTGAAGTTATTGTGTATTATAGGTTATCCAACGTAGGTGAACAAATGTAATACTCAGCTGACCTAAGATCGGAAAGAGCCAGTAGGGAGTATTCGGTATCTCGACCTAAGTGAGTGCCTCCAAGAATTCCTAAGAGAAGGGAAAAGAGGTACAACAAAGCAGGGAGCTGTAGATTTCTATGGCAGTACGGACCCTACAGAAACTGAGGGATGATTAGAGCGGATAGAACAAGTATTTGATCAGATGTACTGTAAGTCAGACGAGAGGTTTGACTATGCCATTTTTTTGCTATAAGGCCCGACATATCAATGATGGAAGACTATTCCCAGCAGTGCCACCAGGCCTTGCACTTTGACTTGGGGAGATTTTCTGAGGGCTTTTAGAGAAAATTATATGCCCCAGGTATAGATGGTTAGGAACATGAAGGAGTTCATGGATCTAAAACATGGTGGAATGTCTATAGCAGATTATGAGATCAGATTTAATAAGCTGATGAGGTATGCTTTGGACTTAATTCCTTTTGAGGTAGATAAATGCAAAAGATTTGAAGACAACCTGAACATGAAGATTCAAACAAGGCTAGCTCTTACTAACCTAAGCAATTTCACTGAGCTCTGAGTAGCCTCAATCCGAATGTAGCAATTGTTAAGGGACAGTCAGTTTGAGTAGAGATCAAAAACTGGACAGAAGAGACCCAGTGATTCTCAGCGTGGTTCTAACAGAAGGTTTAGAAATCATAATTATTCAGACCACTAACTAGATCTAGACAGTCAGGATTCAGATAGAGGGGTGGTTTTACTCAAACTAGGAATAATAGAGGTGCAATAACAAGTCAGTTGTCAGCTTGTCAATATTGTGGGAATAAGCATAGTGGTGTATGCTGGAGATTGACGAGAGCCTTCCTTTAGTGTGGCTCACATGATCAACATATCATAGATTGTACATTGATGTCTAGAGCACAATCTGGTGGTAGAGGGAGTAGAGTAATAGAACCTACTATTCAGCAGAGTCAAGCTAGTGGGTCTGGACAGAGAGGTCATGGTAGAGGTAGGATGAGTTTTGGAAGTGTTACTGGGAGAATTGAGATGCAGAGCAATCAGCCACAGTCTCAAGCCAGAGTTTATGCCATAATAAGGCAGGCTCAGGATTCTCCAGATGTCGTCGCAGGTGTGCTATCATTATTTATTTTTTAAGGTTTATGCATTGCTAGATCCTGGATCTACGCATTTATTTATCACACCACACATGACATCTAAATTGCATTGTGATAGAGAGTTCCTGAGATGTGAATTAGAAGTGAGTACACCAATAGGTAGTACTACCGTGATTGGGGAGGTCTGTAAGAAATGTCTGATTCGAATTGACCACGCAAAGTTGGCAACAAATTTGATTATTTACAGTTGAAGGAGATAAATGTTATCTTAGGCATGGATTGGGTTACTACTCATTGGGTCATCATGAACTACTATACAAAGAAAGTGATTTTAGAGTCTCCTGATCAACCGAAAGTAGTATTTAGAGGCATTAGCCAAGAGGTGCCAACTAGACTGATTTCATTTATTAGTTCTTTGAAGTTAATGTATGGTGGATGTGAGGCATATTTGGCCAACGTGATTGATACTCGAGCCGAAAAGAGTGTACAGGATATTCCTGTGGATAAGGAGTTCTTAGACGTGTTTCCCGCTAAATTACCTGATTTGCTTCTAGATCGAGAAACGGAGTTCACAATTGACTTAGTTCCAGGTACTACTCCTATATTCATTCTTCCATGTAGGATGGCACCTGTAGAACTAAAGGAGTTGAAAGTTCAGTTGTAGGAGTTGCTTGAGAAGGGATTCATTAGGCTCAATGTTTCACTTTGGGGTGCTCCAGTAGTGTTTGTGAAAAAGAAGGATGGTAATTTGAGGTTGTGCATTGATTACAGGCAACTTAACCGGGTTGTAGTGAAGAATAAATACTCGTTGCCTAGAATCGATGACTTATTTGATCAATTGCAGGGAGCTCGAGTATTCATTAAACTTGATTTTAGATATGGGTATTATCAACTAAAGATATTAGATGCTGATGTACAAAAAAGTGCTTTTAGATGAAGGCATGGATATTTTGAGTTCTTAGTAATTCCATTTAGGTTGACTAATGCCCCAGTTGCATTTACGACATTGATGAATAAGGTGTTTCAACCCTACCTAGACCAGTTTGTAATTGTGTTCATTAATGACATTCTAATGTATTCAAGAAGCAATGAGAAACATTTTGAACATCTGAGAATAATTTGCAGACTATGAGAGAAAAATAATTGCATGCCAAATTCAGTAAACATAAATTTTGGCTGAATCAAGTGGTATTTCTAGGTTATATAGTAACGGGGCATGGTATTCAAGTGGATCTAATGAAAATTAAAGCAGTAATGAGATGGGAGACACCGAAGAATGTATCAAAGATCCAGAGTTTCCTCATATTAGCTAGTTATTATCGAAGGTTTGTCGAGGGGTTTTCTTTAATCTTAGCCCCTCTGACTAAACTTTTGAGGAAGAATGTCACATTTAGATGAAATGACGAGTGCCAGAGAAGTTGTGAAGAGTTGAAACATCAATTGACTATAGCGCCGGTGGTGACTATTCCATCAAGATCCAGTGGATATGTGTTATACAGTGATGCGTCGCATCAGAGACTGGGATGTGTATTGATGCAACATGATAAGGTGATAGCCTATGCATCGAGACAATTAAGGTCTCATGAGATAAATTACCCAGTACATGATTTAGAGCTTGCAGCAGTAGTTTTTGCTCTAAAGATTTAGAGACGTTACTTATAAAGTGAGACATTTCAGGTATACACTAATCATAAGAGCTTTAAGTATCTGTTAAGCCAGAAAGAGCTTAACATGAGACAGAGAAGATGGACAGAGTCACTGAAAGACTATGATTGCACAATTGAGTATCATCCGGGGAAGGCTAATGTAGTGACTGATGCTTTGAGCAGAAAGTCAAATATCAGTGTAGCTCAGCTTCAGTTATTGAGGTTACTAAACCTAATATAGTTGAGACCTTTGAATGTGGAGTTGAATTTAGAACAAAATAAAGCTTTGACGGCTACAATGAAACTGAGGCTAATGTTGCATGATAGGATCAGAAGAGTACAGAGTAAAGATCTTGAAATGGTGAAATTGATTGAGAAAGTTAAAAAGAATATAGATTTTGAGTTTGAATTTAGAGATGATACATTGTGGATAAATCAGAGACTATGTGTGCCTAATGTTGATGATCTGAGGAAGGAAATCTTAGAAGAAGCTTATATGGTTACTTATGCTATACATCCTGGTACTACCAAGATGTATAACACATTGAAACAATATTTCTGGTGGCCTAGAATGAAAACGTAAGTAACGAAGTTTGTTTTTAAATGTATAACAAGCCAGTAAGTTAAGGCTGAGCATCAGGCTCTAGTTGAAAAATTGCATTCGTTGCCTATTCTAGAGTGGAAATGGGAACGAATTACTATAGATTTTATAATGGGATTGCTAAGACTCCAAGGCAGAATGATGTAATATGGATTATGGTGGACCGATTAACTAAGTCAACCCACTTCATACCAGTACAGGAGAACAATACATTAGACCAATTGGCTCGGAGATATGTGACTGAGATTGTGAGATTGCATTGGGTTCCAGTGTTTATAGTGTCAGATAGGGATCTCAGATTTACTTCAAAATTTTGGAAGAGCTTACAGTCAACTATAGGCACACAGTTAAATTTTAGTACAACATTTCATCCTTCGACAGATGGACAGAGTGAGAGAATTATCAAAACTGTTGAGGATATGCTTATAGCTTGTGTTTTAGAATTTTAGGGAGCTTGGGATCAGTATATAGCATTGATTGAGTTTGCTTATAACAATCATTATCATAACAGCATTGGGATGGCACCGTATGAGGTGTTGTATGGAAAAAATTTCAATTGCCTCTCTACTGGGATAAGGAAGGTTTAAGAATGATTGAGGATCCAGAACTGATACAGGATACTGTAGAGAAGGTGAAATTGAGTAGGAGTCGAATAAAAGCGGCTCAGGATAGACAGAAAAGCTATGTAGACCAACATAGAACAGATATGGAATATAATGTTAGAGACAGAGTCTTTCTGAAAGTGTCACCTTGGTGTGGTGTGTTGTGATGTACTAAGATTTGGTAAAAAGGGCAAGTTGAGCCCGAGATACATTGATCTTTATGAGATTCTTGAGAGGATTAGAGCTTTAGCATATAAGTTAGCTTTGCCTAACAAGGTGTCTCAACTGCATAATGTGTTTCATGTAAGTATGTTAAGAAGATACAGATCTGATCCTACTAATGTATTACCAGCTCAAGATATTGAGATTGATAGCAATTTAAGTTATACTAAGGAACCGATCAAGGTAGTGGGTTATAAGACAAAGCAGTTGAGAAACAGAGTGATTCCATTGGTGAAAGTTCGTTAGAGAAATTACTCAACTGAGGAAGCAACGTGGAAAATTGAGGATCATATAAGGCGACAGTATCTTCACCTATTCAAATTATCAGGTAAGAATTTTGAGGACGAAATTCTTTTAGGAGAAGAGAATTGTAGCATTCTGTTATCTGAATTAAGATTAAAATGGTGATTATTATATATTAATAACAAATTAGGAAGCATGCTTATACATAATATGACATACACATACACGATATTATTGATATCGCATATTACAATTATTTGTACATGCATTCATTGACATTTTTTAATATAATTAATTGTTAAAATTGCAATTAAAATGTTAATTGTGAATTATTCGAGCTAAAAATTTATTTGAAGAGTCATATTATTATTTTGAAATTTTTAGTGAATTTTAGAAATTTTCGAATAATTTCGGATTTTTTGAACCAAAAAATATAAAAATAAGTGACAAATAGAAGAGTGACATGTGGCAACCTTGCATGTTGACACATGGCCCACATGCAAGGAAAACACATAGTTAAGTGTGTTGCTGGAAAGAAAATTGTTGAAACTTGATATTATGTTTTTATGTTTTGTCCTTCAACGAAACAACTCCTTTACCAAAACTCTTCTCTAGTTCATCCACCGAAACATCAAGTATTGAATTTTTTTTATGCTATTGATTCACTATCACCTGCTGGAGACTTTGTGAAACCAAGTAAGTGATTTTTTTTAATGTTCTAATGTTGTAAATGAATGCTTGCATGAGTTGTTTTGGGAGGAAGCAATTCGGTGATGAGAGTAATGGATGATTATGTTTGAATTTTGAACCTTAGATTTTTGGCTTGTTGTAAGTTGTTGAACTCAAAAGAGGGTAGGAAAGTTGGTTTACGCAATGGATGTGATGTAGTAGTTAGAAAGTGTAAAAGTGGGGAAAATATGGGTTTTCGGTGCAGAAGATGAAGATTTGCGTGTTAGAGAGAGAAAAGTTGGTGGTTGCATATATCGGTTATGAACTAGGGTATTTAATTGAACAGCCCTAAGTCTTTTGGCTATAACTTTTTTATCCGAACTCCAAATAACTTGAAAATTAGATCAATGGATTTATTAGGCATTTATCTTTCTCTTTATAAAAATTTAGAGCTATCTGAATTGATTTGAAAGTGATTGATAGGATGAAAGTGTGGAAGTCTGCTAGAATGTTATGTACTCAAAAATTTTCATGAACATGCTTCGGTATTATGATTACAACGTGAGCTTTAGATTTTTTAATGAGTGGATTTTTGATTCAGATTAAACTAGAGACATATTTCTACAACTTTCTTGAATAAGTAGACTTTTAATTCTGTCTCTAAGATTTTCAAACTTGGCATGTAATTGAGTCTTAGATTAAGATGAAGCACTACTAGGGACAAAAATCATGTCCTTTGGTTATTGAATAAACTGTATTGATATAGGTCAAATTAGACCGAGGTATCTTCACCAAAGTTGTAGCTTATTATGATATGTGTATATATTGTATGTATAGAGGAGCGTATTGAGCGACAACACCCAGGCATTACCGAAATGTCAAGGCAATAACTATTTGGAGCATATTGTGAGTAACCTAAGATGGTCTCACCTTATTTTTTTGTACATTATTGAACTGTATTTTGATCTTATTGGACTGTACTGAATTGTGTTGATTGTGTACTAGATTCCAGAGAAAATTTGTCCGAGATATTTTGATGCATGAGAATGTTGGACCAATGGTGGTTGACAAATTAAATCCCACTTATGTTTTGATAATAATAAAATATATAGAATTGGTTAAGAAATTATTTCAGGTATTGTGGATTTAAATAAATCAAGATAGCTGATAAATCATGGTGAAATCAATAAGGAAATAATCTTCAACATGCCAGAGACATTAAACATGAAGATTATGGGAAGATTTAATTAAATATATCCGTTGGAGTCAGCAACAAGTCGACCAATATATCATAAATCGACTAATAAATTAAAGATCATCAGATGAGGGTTGAAACAAGTCGACTAATATGTTACAAGTCGACTACAAATCAATTGAATAGGAACACTAGTCGACTATCATGGCACTAGTCGACTGATCGAAGAGCGAAGTTAAAGCCTGCAGTGAAAAATACTAATACTAGTCGACTATCACAGCTCGACTAGTCAACTATCAGGTAGAGCTGAACAAGATGTGTCCGAATCATACACAAATGGAAAGGAGAAAGTTAAGCAACGTCTATTAGCAAATTAGGCAACGACTAGTGGACTTCTCCAACGGCTATAATCATTTTAGAGCCTGCAAATAAATAGAGATACATCAAGGGAATTGGTGATCGATGTTCAAATCAAAGCATACTACTATAGTTTCATAAATTTGCTCTCATACTACTCTAAGCTTGGTCTTAATTCCATTCATATGTACTGAGAGTTAGCATTTCAATTTTCTATCATTGTGATTATTGTGAGTTGAGTGATTAGAGGAGAATCACTTGGGAGGTAGGATTTGTACCGAAAAACAAATCAGTTGTAAAGGTAGCTTGAGTCAGAAATCAAGTGGTGTTGTAAGACTTCACACTAAACTAAAAAGTGTGCAGTAAAGTGGTTTGTCAAATCCTAATTGGGAGCTTAGGTAGAGGACGTAGGTCTTAGCACCGAACCTCTATAAAAATAGTGTTTGCTCTTCTTCCCTATTCTTTGCATTTAAATTTGTTTAACTTGTTTTTGTGTGAATCAACTTCTGATTTTTTGTAGAACTTTACGAAAAGGTTTAAAAATCTATTCAACCCCCCCCCCCCTTCTAGATCGTTTATAATTGGTATCAGAGCAGAAGTATCCAAGGATAGAAGTATCATATTATAAGCAAGGGAGTGGAGTATTGAAAGATCATCATTTTCGGTCCACATATTCCATTAAAATAAAATGGCAAGGTGAAAACAGGGCTGGAATATG
The DNA here is from genome assembly GCA_029891385.1 of Erythroxylum novogranatense. NCBI lineage: Eukaryota > Viridiplantae > Streptophyta > Magnoliopsida > Malpighiales > Erythroxylaceae > Erythroxylum > Erythroxylum novogranatense. The sequence continues at coordinate 47,384,944 of CM057235.1, read as the reverse complement.
ATGACAATGATTGGAAGCAAGCCTACATCAACACTAAAGCTATGAAATTGATATATTGTGCTCTCACGATTGAGGAGAGAAATCGAGTGAACTCGTGTACTAGTGCTAAAGAAATATGGGAGAGACTACACATCACTCATGAAGGAACCAATCAAGTTCGAGAGACAAAGATCAACATGCTTCTCCATGACTATGAAATGTTTGTCATGAAGGAAGGTGAGTCTATTTTCACTATGCTTGATCGTTTTGCAGAAATTATCAATAGATTAGGCAACCTTGGAAAACACATGACGGATAGCGAGAAGGTGAAAAAGATTCTACGTTCATTGCCGAAAGAATGGGACTCACAAGTCACAGCCATTATAGAGTCTAAAGATCTCAATCGATTGGAATTCAATGCCTTGGTGGGATCACTCATAAACTATGAGATCATTCTCAAATCAAGAGGAGGAAGAGGTAAGTCACAAAAGTCAATTGCTTTAAAAGCTAATGTTTCTTCTCTTGATGAAAGCGATGAAGAGTTAGATGAGGAGGAAGAAGATGAAGAACTAGCAATGTATGCCAGAAACTTGAGAAAGTTCAAAGGACTACTCAAGAATAGGAAGAGAGAATTACATGGTGGAAGAAATGAAGAAAGAAAGAAGTACACCATGGAAAGAAGGACCAAAATCTATGAAGAAAAGAAAAGCAATGAAGAGTGTTGGAAATGTGGAAAAAGAGGACATCATGCTAGACAATGCAAAAGCTCATTCTTCACTTCAAATTTCCATAAAAATGACAAGTATGACAAAGGTAAAAAAAAAGCTAGCCTAGTAGCCACTTGGAGTGATGATGAGGAAGCATATCAAAGCAATGATGAAAACAACTTGGCTCTTATGGAAAATAGCTCCTCAACAAGTGATGATGAAGATGAGGTAACATTCATTGATCAAGATCTTAGAGATTCTTTTAGTGCTTTACAAATTGATTTTGAAGAAGCTATTGAAATCAACAAGAAATTGAGAAAGAAAATAAAAGAACTAGTTGCTGAAAATAGTGTCTTGCATGAAACTATTGATGATTTAGAATGCATTGAGGAAGATCATTCTGTATGCCTTGCTGAAAAAGAAAATCTTACTAGTGAACTTGATAGACTTAGAAAGGAGTTTTCTTCTGTGGTTGGAAAATTTGCTGATGGAAATGAAAAGTTTGAAAAGATGTTATCATTGCAAAGATATTCCATTTCTAAACATGGTTTAGGATATGATCCTTTTAGAGATTGTTCCTTGATTTCTAAATTTACTAAAGATGGTAAAGTTGCTAAATGTGCTAGATACTTAAAAGATGGTCATATAGAAATTGCATGCAAAAGTATTAGAAGATGTATTAATGTGAAGAAAATCTGGGTGGTAAAAGGTTCAACACCTCCTAATGTGGTTTATATGACTAACCAAAATGGACCCAAAATGGCTTGGGTACCATTGAGAAGAAAGAATATTTCAGTTGTAGGTACAAGTAAGGAATGAAGATCCACCAAACAGATGGTACATTGATAGTGGATGTTCAAGGCATATGAGTAGAGACAAGAACTTATTTGCAGAAATCAAACCAAAGAATCAAGGATATGTCACATTTGGAGACAACAACAAAGGTAAAGTCATTGGTGTTGGTAAAGTGGGTAAGGAACCTTTGCCTACCATTGACAATGTATTGGTTATTGATGGCTTGAAATATAATTTACTAAGTGTCTCTCAATTATGTGATAATTTGCTAAGTGTCTCTCAATTATGTGATATGAATTTTAATGTGACATTTGAATCATCTCATTGTATGGTTAAGAAAGATGAAAATGTTTCTTTCATTGGTTTGAGATATAGAAATACATATATTGTTTTTTTACAAGACGATAGTTCTTTTAATGAAAAGTGTTTGTGAACATTAAATTGAGACTTGGTATTTGTTATTTGAATTCTATTGGTTGATTGTAATTTTCTGCATACACTAGCACAGCAAAATGGTCAAGATATTAGGCAAATCTGCAATTCCATGTGAGAATACATCATTATGATTTACATTTAGGCTAAAATGTAATTTTTCTGGAGTTTAGAAATATTCCAGTTGACTAATTAGAGTTTAAGTCGACTGAGGTTGAGGAATTAGTTGAGTAATTGTTGATTGGCTTCTTGACTATTGCATCAAGAGATAAGGTGTTTAAATGCTTCAGTCGAATATTACAGCCATAGTCGACTAATACACATATTTTTCCAAACCAGTCGACTAAGCGGCTTCAACCAGTCGATTAGTTTTATATCAGACAAACCCCACTCTTCCTTTTATTTTCATTAGTCGACTAACATCCTACCAGTCGACTATCAGTCATCTAGGTCTCTTTAAAAATTCCTTCCCTCAAATCTCCAAAAACACATTCTCTTCTACCTTTGAGATTTCTTCATGATGATGTTTCTCCACCATGATGGTTTTTGTATCTAGCCAAGACCAACATTTCATATTATTTGTATTTGCTTGCTACTTGAGACTATTTGTGTTTGATGACTTGTTTCTCTATTTAATGTAATTGCGATAATTTTTCCTCTTCATATTTGTGTTTTATATTGATGACTATTTGTGTTTCCTCTATTTCATCTTCATATTGATTGTTTTGATTATGACAAAAAGGGGGAGAAAAATTGGAATTGGATATTCTTTAGTTACTTGATTAAGGTGGAGTTTGTTAAAATGTCTTTGATTTGAGACTATCTTGATTTCAACTTACTTTTACAAATTTGATTTTACAAGGTTACTAAATTCAATAATTTATATGATTGAGGGGGAGACTTCTAACCAAAATGACAAGGTATAATAACCTTGATCAATGTTTCTTTGTTTTCATTTCTTAAACAATTTCTAAGTGTTTTGTCATTATCAAAAAGGGGGAGATTGTTGGACCAATGGTGGTTGACAAATTAAATCCCACTTATGTTTTGATAATAATAAAATATATAGAATTGGTTAAGAAATTATTTCAGGTGTTGTGGGTTTAAATAAATCAAGATAGCTGATAAATCATGGTGAAATCAATAAGGAAATAATCTTCAACATGCCAGAGACATTAAACATGAAGATTATGGGAAGATTTGATTAAATATATATGTTGGAGTCAGCAACAAGTCGACCAGTATATCATAAGTCGACTAATAAATTAAAGATCATCAGATGGGGGTTGAAACAAGTCGACTAATATGTTACAAGTCGACTACAAATCAATTGAATAGGAACACTAGTCGACTATTGTTGGGACCCGATCCAGAAATCGGATCCCAACCGGAGAAACGAAAAATGAATTCGAATACGAACCAATATGAATCGAATCAAAGTAAGGGGACGAAACATAAGGAGAAATCAAATCAGATACGAATCAAATGACGAATCGAATAAATCAAATCCGAAGGCGAATCGAATAACACAAAGCGGAAGCAAATTGAAACGAAGTAAACATCGGATCAAATCGAATCGAAATCAATTTCTGACATCCGTGAACAAATATCAAAGAAAGCTTTTGCATTGGAAACCTTAAGACTATTAGTCTAAACTAATCCAAATCTGTGTACATTTTTTTCTTTCTTCTTTTCTTTCTTTTCTCATTCCTTTCTTTTTCATTTCTTCCACCTTCCTTAATCAATTTCTCAATTCATAATACAAACCATAATCAATATACATAAGGTCATAATCCAAATCTTTATACAGAATTCATAAATCAAATCAATCTAAACCCAAAAATCAATCATCTCTATATCCAGATCTCATTCGTGACTTAAATCAATACACATGTCCAGAATTCATAATACAATCCCATAATAATACTTATAATACAATAATTGACAAAACCAGTCTTATACAAACCGATACAAAAATCCCATTTTTCACAAAATACAAACGATACAAAATCGAATATCACGTCTTGACATTCTTTCATCCGATCTCCCGCTCAAAAACCTGGAGATGGGGATGAAAGGGGGTGAGCACAAAGCTCGTGGATAATACGTTTATAAAACAAATAGATAAGCAAAACCCTTGAAATCCTTTTTTTTTCTTCTCTGGTCTTAGAAAAACATTTCTTTGAAATCCGTAAAGCACATTTTGAAAAGTTCCTTTCTTGCTGTAGTCAAACTCGCAGTTTGTAAAACGCATGATTCTTAGGCTTTCAGCCATAAATCCATAGATTACAAAACATGAATGCATCGACTTGACAATTTATAGATGCAATGTCGTATCACATATGTAATGCACACAAATGGCTCGAGAGTTTCGTAAATACGACGAAAAACTGAAGCTTTACCGTAAACACAACGACTCCGATTTCGGATCTCGTAGGCCCACAAGTAGGCAGCCGGGATAAGGCTAGACGTCGACGAGCACGTGACTAACACAGCGTTCCTCTCTCGCCCACACAAAAGCACATATCATGCTCAAAATCATTTATCGCATGATCTTTTCCGAATATACGAAATGCCATGTAATCTTTCGAGGCATAACACAATGTATGTTGCAATTCATCCAAAGTCCATGTATTGAATCAAAAATGATTTTTCAAATCATTCATACAATGATGCAACATTTATGATGCAATTGAAATCAGAAAAATCTATTTATTTAAAAAAAAGTAGTAGTGGCTTATAAATTCAAATTATAAACACATTACCCACCTCGAATCGATGCTAGAAACTTGTTCCTCGCTCCAATTTGTCCATTGATTCCTTCTTTCTTCCAATTTAACTTTACCTAAAGCAATTCCACCCAAATTTAATATCATAATTAACTTAATCCTGAAATTGAACTTAGAAACACTAATCCCTCATATGTTCAAGCTTTCTAAATCATAAATTGCCAAAATCCTCAAATTCTAAATTTGGGCATAAACCCTAGTTAATTTCCATCCAAAATTAAACATAACCTAAGGCTAAATCACCAACATTAACTCTATAAATCACAAACCCATATCCATCTCATACCAAATCAACCAAAAACCCAAGGAAATCTCAAAGCTCATAAGGTTCTCTTATCTTTATCTTCCACCATTTTCGACTTTTGCTTGACCCATCTTGTAGCTTTCATCTCCTTTCATGTTTTTCTTCTTGAATCCATGTAAAAATCATGCTTGTAGCCCATGGAAAACGAAACCCTAGCAGCATCTCTCTTTTCTTTCTTCTTCTTCTCCTACGAACTTGCTTCTCCTCTCCTCTTCTTATTTCTTCTTTCTTCCTCTAGAAAAATCGTGATTCTTCTCATCCTACAGCAGCCCTTACCTTTTGTTGGGACCCGATCCGGAGACCGGCGCCCCAACCGAAAAACGGTAGACGGAACGAATCACAAAGAGGCGGAACGAATAAAACGATTGATCACAAAGTGAAACAAATCATTAACGAATCGAAAGCAAATCGAATAGAAACCAATTTCTGATACATAACAAAACGGAACCGACATCCGTGAACAAGTATCAAAGAAAGCGTTTGCGTTGGAAACCTTAAGACTATCAGTCAAAACTAATCCAATCTGTGTACTTTTTTTTTCTTTCTTTCTTTCATTTTCATTCCATCTCTTGCAAGTGACTTCAATATCCTCAATCCAATAACATTCACATACAATCGCACTATCCAACGTCCAATACCCGTTTATTCACATTTCTCCATATACAAATCATGCTTATATCTCAGTTGAACATACACAAGTTATATAACATACCCATGTGCAATACCATAACTCAATAGCCTCATCCAAACTTCATAAATACAATTACGATTTATACACCATTTCATAAATCAAAGCTTTATACAAATCATAGTGGCATTTTCAAGCCTTATACATTACCCATAACCCTAAACCAAAGTACACAATACACAACAATTCCAGACTTCTCAGCAACCATCTCACTTAACAATAATACAATAAAACACATGTAAACAGAAATCTTCATTTTCTTTCACCCGATCTTCTTCTCATCACCTGTGGATGGGAATGAAGGGGGGGTGAGCTTTACAGCCTGTGGGTAACAGTTTATAACGAATATATATAAGCAAAATCCTTGAAATTCTTTTTCTTTTCTGGTCTTGGAAAATATTTCATTAAAATCCGTAAAGCACATTTTCAAAAAGTAATTTTCTCGTTGTAACCAAAATCGTCATTTGCAAAACATATGATTTTTAGGCTTTCAGCCATAAACCCATAAATTTATAAAACATGAATGCATCAACTCGACAATTCATAGATGCAATGGCAATTCACATATGCAATGCACAACACATGGCTCGAGAGTTTTCGTCGAACACAACGAATAAACCGAAGTTTATCGTAAACACAACGAGTCCGATTTCTCAGGATCTCATGGCCTCTAACGGGCAGCCGGGAGCAGGCTTAAATGTCGACGTGCACGTGACTAACACAACGTTCCTCTCTCGCCCAAACAAAAGCACATACTCATGCTCAATCACTTTATCGAATGCTCTTTTCCAAATATACGAAATGCCATGGGATCTTTCGAGGCATAACACAAATGTATTTTGCATTTCATCAAACGTTTATGTATGGAATCAATAATGATTTTTCAAATCATTCACATAATGGTGCAACATTTACGATGCAATTGAAATCAGAAAATCTCTTTATTTAAAGAAAGCATTAGTGGCTTATAAATTTTATTATAAACAGGTACCCACCTCAAATCGATGCTAGAAACTTGTTCCTTGCTCCAATTTGTCCATTGATTACTTCTTTCTTCCAATTTAACTTCACCTCATCCTTCACCATTTTCGGATGCATCTTGGTTTGGAAGGAAGCTTTCATCATCTTCCATCCTTTTTCCCTTGAAACATCTCAAAATCTCCTTGAGATCTCCCAAAAATTGAAAACCCTATGTTTTTCCTCTCTTTCTCTTTCATTTTCTCTCATCCGAAAGTGCTCTCCCTTCTCTCTTCTTTCTCTTATTTCTTTTAAGTCTTTTGGGCAATAATCGTGATTCTCCTCCAAACAACTACAGCCCCCTTGCTTTTATAGTTCTAGGTCAATTAATGAATAAAGAATGACCCATAAGCCCCTCCATTTAAACCTATAAATTTAACCCTTTAAGTAAACTTCCAAAATTGCCCCTTCATTGGTCTTTAAAACTGACATCTTGTCTGATTATTTCGATCAGGTAAATGAAGCCATTTGACAAAACTTTCTTCTAGATAAATGTTCCTCTATGTCTTACGAATCCAATGCTTCAAGAATCGGATCTATTCGAGCTCTATAGCTCAAGATATCTCCAAAATACTGAAGTATGTTCTTCAGACCCGAGGCTGAACACTACACCTAACTTCCGACCCGAATTTGGAAGTCTTAGAGGCTACATTGTCGATCGGCTCCTTCATAACATTTTTAGCCCCATGTCTCTATTTTCATTTGCAAAAAGAATAAAATCGATCGGAGTTCTACCGATCGAGATATCTCTAAAATACTGAACACTGTCCAAACTTTTATAACCGATCAGTTCACGAAAATCCGAGCTATCTTTCTCCATTTAATTCCAAAACTGATCTATATAGTATGAAAAGATAGAAAAATGTCTTAGAAATCCAACGCTTCAAAAATCGACTCAATCGGAGGTCTACACAAAAAGTTATGGCCAAAAGAAGGAAGAGGGGTCAAAAACACAAAAGCAAACGATGATGTCAGCACAGACGCAAATTAAATGCATGATGACGCCAAGACAGACGCAAAAAAAATTAAATCGTGTTGGCGTCAGCACAGACGCATAAAAATTGTCTGTGGTGACGTCAGCACAGACATAAAAATTAAATCTGTGATGACGTCAGCACAAACACAAAAATTAAATCGTAATGACGTCATCACGCATTTAAAAATGAAGACTAACTTCGTCTGACCCCTTTCTCCAGAATATCCCCACTTAGAAAGATCATAACTTTCTACTCAGAACTCCAAATTAGACACGGTTTGATTCGTTGGAAAGCTAAGAGAAACATCTACAACTTTCCAGAAGGAAATTTTGGCAAAATCTATCTTTAACAATCCCAAAATTATCCCTAAAGTCAGAGGATCAGACTTTCATACCTGCACCAACACTGCACCCAATTCTTAACTTCATGACATTATTTGAGACTCTTAGGCACATAATTGAAATTCGATATCTTCTTACAAAATGTAGCCATATATCTCTAATTTAATCCAAATCAAGAATCATCTCGTTTGGATTACCAGAGAAAACGTTATGGCTAAAATACTGGAACATATTCAGTGAACATTTTTCAGATCACTACCAATCTTGTCTCCAAGTCTTTCCTTATCACAACTCATACCAAGATCACTCTTTCTACTCTCTTGTCCAATATTTCCATGCTTTATATCAATGGAAAGATAAAACAACCTCTACAATGTTCATAAAGAACTCCAAAGTAACTTCACCCTCTAGATAAGTCAATTTTTCAATCAAAGTTTCTGCCCGTTTAGCAATCACCTAAGCAATATCCAAACTTCAATTTATCATAACTTATTGCCCCGGTATCGAAAAATTGCATACTTTATGGCGTTAGAAAGCTGGAAACATTAACTACAACTTTCATTAAGACCACTTTGGCTAAATATATCTAGATCAGTACAGATTTGCCATTGAAGTTTCTAACACCATTCCAACACATCAACTTCACATATCAACACATCACCACAAACTCTTCAACTAATTCCTCTCAAACACAATACACACAAATCTATACACAATTGATATTCATACATAATTGATCTTTCATATCCATATATAAATCCAGATCTCATTAACATCATAAGATAAATGTTTATAAAATGAAAAGGCATTCCAAGCCATATTACAACATCAGTATTCAAGTCCAAGTACAAAAGATACAAAACTCCATCATTCTCCACATATGACTGAAATCTTATTCTTGCAATAATCTAACTTAAAACACCACGTGCATAACCAACCAAATTGTCTTTGCTTTCTAATTTCTTCAAAATTTTACACTTTCACTTTCTATTTCTTAATTTCAACTTCCATTTCAATCCACTTGAACTTTCATAATCCATACAAATCTATTTGAAACCCAAAGTTATCCAATCAAACAAATCTTTTCTCATCAATTTCCTTAAGGCAAAAACTCCATTCATATATAAAAACTCTTATCAAATTTTCATTTTCATATTTCCAATTTCCACTAAAAGATCGGGGTCCAACAATTCTCCCCCTCTTAAAAGAATTTTGCCCTCGAAATTCCTATCGAAAGAATCACCAAGTAACTTATTCTCTCAAATAATCTCTTCAAATAATCATATTCAATCACTTTCTGAACTAATTTCTCATCATACATATTTCTCAACTTACTCACAATTTATCACTTCTTGTATCAAATACCACCAATATCATATCATATCAATATGTCTTAACAGATTTACACAAGTCAACGATCCAATTCTTAATAACCTTAATATGGACCAATACCATTCAATTTAATCCTTTTGAACTTCCATATATATATCTATATCTTTATCATTCCAAATCAACCTATTGATCTTCCATACATATATTTCTATCATTAATCTCATCTTTCTAGCATTTCTCATTTCATCTCGCAAATATTCAAAATCAAATCATCCTTCACATTAATCCTTTGACTTTCTATACATATATCTCCATCACCATCTCATTATTCAAGTCATCAACGCCCAAAATCAATTCACAAAATTGTCGAAGCCTAATCATCATGAAATTTCACTCTCATTCATTCACGTATTCCTAAAATCAATCAAATAATCACCTTTGTTCTTCAAAGCAAACTTATCCACATCAATATCACACTCTCACTAATTCAATCATACTTCTTGTCATCAAAAGCAAACGATCACTTAGCACTTTCTTACAATCTCAATCTTATCCTTACAAACTCTTATCGATTTCTTACTCATACACATATGCCCAAGTAAGATCATATTACTGGGCTCTGATACCATAAATGTTGGGACCCGATCCGGAGACCGGCGCCCCAACCGGAAAACGGTAGACGGAACGAATCACAAAGAGGCGGAACGAATAAAACAATTGATCACAAAGCGAAACAAATCATTAACGAATCGAAAGCAAATCGAATAGAAACCAATTTTTGATACATAACAAAACGGAACCGACATCCGTGAACACGTATCAAAGAAAGCGTTTGCGTTGAAAACCTTAAGACTATCAGTCAAAACTAATCCAATCCGTGTACTTTTTTTTTCTTTATTTCTTTCATTTTCATTCCATCTCTTGCAAGTGAATTCAATATCCTCAATCCAATAACATTCACATACAATCGCACTATCCAACGTCCAATACCCGTTTATTCACATTTCTCCATATACAAATCATGCTTATATCTCAGTTGAACATACACAAGTTATATAACATACCCATGTGCAATACCATAACTCAATAGCCTCATCCAAACTTCATAAATACAATTACGATTTATACACCATTTCATAAATCAAAGCTTTATACAAATCATAGTGGCATTTTCAAGCCTTATACATTACCCATAACCCTAAACCAAAGTACACAATACACAACAATTCCGGACTTCTCAAAGAACCATCTCACTTAACAATAATACAATAAAACACATGTAAATGAAATCTTCATTTTCTTTCACCCGATATTCTTCTCATCACCTGTGGATGGGAATGAAGGGGGGGTGAGCTTTACAGCCCGTGGGTAACAGTTTATAACGAATATATATAAACAAAATCCTTGAAATTCTTTTTCTTTTCTGGTCTTGGAAAATATTTCTTTGAAATCCGTAAAGCACATTTTCAAAAAGTACTTTTCTCGTTGTAGCCAAAATCGTCATTTGCAAAACATATGATTTTTAGGCTTTCAGCCATAAACCCATAAATTTATAAAACATGAATGCATCAACTCGACAATTCATAGATGCAATGGCAATTCACATATGCAATGCACAACACATGGCTCGAGAGTTTCCGTCGAACACAACGAATAAATCGAAGTTTATCGTAAACACAACGAGTCAGATTTCTCAGGATCTCGTGGCCTCTAACGGGCAGCCGGGAGCAGGCTTAAACGTCGACGTGCACGTGACTAACACAACGTTCCTCTCTCGCCCAAACAAAAGCACATACTCATGCTCAATCACTTTATCGAATGCTCTTTTCTAAATATACGAAATGCCATGGGATCTTTCGAGGCATAACACAAATGTATTTTGCATTTCATCAAACGTTTATGTATGGAATCAATAATGATTTTTCAAATCATTCACATAATGGTGCAACATTTACGATGCAATTGAAATCAGAAAATCTCTTTATTTAAAGAAAGCATTAGTGGCTTATAAATTTTATTATAAACAGGTACCCACCTCAAATCGATGCTAGAAACTTGTTCCTTGCTCCAATTTGTCCATTGATTCCTTCTTTCTTCCAATTTAACTTCACCTCATCCTTCACCATTTTCGGATGCATCTTGGTTTGGAAGGAAGCTTTCATCATCTTCCATCCTTTTTCCCTTGAAACATCTCAAAATCCCCTTGAGATCTCCCAAAAATCGAAAACCCTATGCTTTCCCTCTCTTTCTCTTTCATTTTCTCTCATCCGAAAGTGCTCTCCCTTCTCTCTTCTTTCTCTTATTTCTTTTAAGTCTTTTGGGAAATAATCGTGATTCTCCTCCAAACAACTACAGCCCCCTTGCTTTTATAGTGCCAGGTCAATTAATGAATAAAGAATGACCCATAAGCCCCTCCATTTAAGCCTATAAATTTAACCCTTTAAGTAAACTTCCAAAATTGCCCCTTCATTGGTCTTTAAAACTGACATCTTGTCTGATTATTTCGATCAGATAAATGAAGCCATTTGACAAAACTTTCTTCTAGATAAATGTTCCTCTATGTCTTACGAATCCAATGCTTCAAGAATCGGATCGATTCGAGCTCTATAGCTCAAGATATCTCCAAAATACTGAAGTATGTTCTTCAGACCCGAGGCTGAACACTACACCTAACTTCCGACCCGAATTTGGAAGTCTTAGAGGCTACATTGTCGATCGGCTCCTTCATAACATTTTTAGCCCCATGTCTCTATTTTCATTTGCAAAAAGAATCAAATCAATCGGAGTTCTACCGATCAAGATATCTCTAAAATACTGAACACTGTCCAAACTTTTATAACCGATCAGTTCACAAAAATCCGAGCTATCTTTCTCCATTTAATTCCAAAACTGATCTATATAGTATAAAAAGATAGAAAAATGTCTTAGGAATCTAACGCTTTGAAAATCGACTCAATCGGAGGTCTACACAAAAAGTTATGGTCAAAAGAAGGAAGAGGGGTCAAAAACACAAAAGCAAACGATGATGTCAAGACAGACGAAATTAAATGCGTGATAACGTCAAGACAGATAAAAAATTCATCTGTGGTGACGTCAGCACAGACGCAAAAATTCGTCTGTGGTGACGTCAGCACAGATGCAAAAATTTGTCTGTGATGACGTCAGCACAAACGCAAAAATTCGTCTGTGATGACGTCATCGCAGACGAAGATGACGTCATCACAGACGAAAAATGAAGACTAACTTCATCTGACCCCTTTCTCCAGAATATCTCCACTTAGAAAGATCATAACTTTCTACTCAGAACTCCAAATTAGACACGGTTTGATTCGTTGGAAAGCTAAGAGAAAAATCTACAACTTTCCAGAAGGAAATTTTGGCAAAATCTATCTTTAACAATCCCAAAATTGCCCCTAAAGTCAGAGGATCAGACTTTCATACCTGCACCAACACTGCACCCAATTCTTAACTTCATGACATTATTTGAGACTCTTAGGCACATAATTGAAATTTGATATCTTCTTACAAAATGTAGCCATATATCTCTAGTTTAATCCAAATCAAGAATCATCTCGTTTGGATTACTAGAGAAAACGTTATGGCTAAAATACTGGAACATATTCAGTGAACATTTTTCAGATCACTACCAATCTTGTCTCCAAGTCTTTCCTTATCACAACTCATACCAAGATCACTCTTTCTACTCTCTTGTCCAATATTTTCATGCTTTATATCAATGGAAAGATAAAACAACCTCTACAATGTTCATAAAGAACTCCAAAGTAACTTCACCCTCTAGATAAGTCAATTTTTCAATCAAAGTTTCTGCCCGTTTAGCAATCACCTAAGCAATATCCAAACTTCAATTTATCATAACTTCTTGCCCCGGTATCGAAAAATTGCATACTTTATGACGTTAGAAAGCTGGAAACATTAACTTCAACTTTCATTAAGACCACTTTGGCTAAATATATCTAGATCAGTACAGATTTGCCATTGAAGTTTCTAACACCATTCCAACACATCAACTTCACATATCAACACATCACCACAAACTCTTCAACTAATTCCTCTCAAACACAATACACACAAATCTATACACAATTGATATTCATACATAATTGATCTTTCATATCCATATATAAATCCAGATCTCATTAACATCATAAGATAAATGTTTATAAAATGAAATGGCATTCCAAGCCATATTACAACATCAGTATTCAAGTCCAAGTACAAAAGATACAAAACTCCATCATTCTCCACATATGACTGAAATCTTATTCTTGCAATAATCTAACTTAAAACACCACATGCATAACCAACCAAATTGTCTTTGCTCTCTAATTTCTTCAAAATTTTACACTTTCACTTTCTATTTCTTAATTTCAACTTCCATTTCAATCCACTTGAACTTTCATAATCCATACAAATCTATTTGAAACCCAAAGTTATCCAATCAAACAAATCTTTTCTCATCAATTTCCTTAAGGCAAAAACTCCATTCATATATAAAAACTCTTATCAAATTTTTATTTTCATATTTCCAATTTCTACTAAAAGATCGGGGTCCAACACCTTTATAATGCCAGCTCATTAAAATGAAGTATGAATGACCTTTTTGTCCCTTACTTATAAGCCTTAGATCTCAACTCCTTAAGTAAACTTCCAAAATTGCCCCTTCCTTTTTGCCTTAAAAACTCTAGAGAAATGTCCCTCTATGTCTTATGACTCCATCGCTTCAAGAATCAGATCGTTTGGAGCTCTATAACTCAAGATATCTCCAAATTTTGGTACTACTGTCGCCTGCAACCAAATTAATGACAGCTTTAGCATTGAAAAATATAGTTAGTGAGAATTTGAGATCATTCCCACGAGAAATTTTAAAGGTAAAGATTATACGAGTTTAAAACTAAAACAAATTGGGAGGTTTAATTAACATAAATTTAAGAAATTAAAATGGTAGAAATCAAAAATTAAAAAAAACAATCAAATTTGGAAATTCAATAAAAATCTTGGTTTTAGGTCACCTACATTATCAAACTAATATGGATCCTCGATATAAAACTCAGTCCATTAATAAACATTCATTGGGTAATGTTTTATCTTAAGATTAAATAAATAGAAACATGTATTCTAAACATTCATATTAGTCAATAACTTAGATATGATTTTAAGTTTAATTGATTAATACCTTCAAGAACTAAGAAACCAATGAACAAGACAACACACGTACGATATACATTTAATCAAGTTAAGCATCTTCTTAGAATTTCCGATCTCTAACGTAAAGAAGGTAATTCTAATTGCCACTTTGGATTAGCAAAATTGAACGTTAAATCCTACTAATTTGGCTATAAATTAAACAAATCAATTCCTACTTGCACACCCCAGAAATCAATCAATTCAATCTGAAAAGCAATTAGGAAGACACTCAATATTCATCAATGAAATAAACTTTATTTAGAAATCTCACACATACTAGATGATAACGTGGTTCCTTCAACCAAGAAAAAAGATTTAGCTACTCATAACAAAAGTAAAAACCAACAAAAATAGCAAAATATAAAGTCTCCATTCCTAGTCTTTTTCTAGAAAAATACGAAAAATCCTAAAAAATCATAAACTATTGTAGAAACATTAAAAAAAATTTCTCTAACATGAACAGTGAATGTCTTTTTAATGATTTTCCCTCTTATCGTAATCTTCAGCAGATACACTGCTTCCTTATTTAGGTCACTGATCCCCATCAATAAGGCAACATCTTTATTCCCAAAATCATGAAGATCTTAGGTGGATCGAATCTAATTTCAAATCAGTTTCTATTGATAATCTTTTTCCTTGCATGTGCCCACACTTAGTTAATTATTTTTCTGCCAACTGGAAATTCGAATTGTCTTTTCTTTCCTTGCATCTTTTTTATTCAATTTCATCTTTCATGTGTTGAAAGTCATCTAAGAGTAATTAAAAAACAAGTCCATTAATTTTGAATAATGATTTCAACACATTAAAGAGATTTATATCCAAATTAGCACAAAATGACAATTTAACACTGGGAATGTGATTGACTACTTGAATTTAAGAGGCATCAAACCTAATCTTCTCACTTAGTTTATAACATACTGAGGAGTGGATTTTGTTTACGGATAGAAAACCATCATACAATTTTATGTAATGATTGAGATTGGTTATGTTCCTGATACTTTTAGTTATACCATTTTAATTGATGGATACTCCAAGATTGAAGGGGTAGACGAGGCGTCTAAACTTCTTAATGAAATTATTGATGAGAGAAGGTCACCTAAGGTTAAAAAAGTTAGCGTAATCAGTGCAAAAAACTTTTTCGCTTTGTCAGGGTTTGAGGGTGATCATAATGTATGTAGCCTTTCCTTTGTATTTTTACAAAAAGATTGTTTCTGTAACTTGAATCTTTGATCTTATGGTCAACTCACCCTCTAAGTATCCATGCACTATTACATCCAATATAATCATAAGAGCCTTATGCCAAGAAACAAGAATCCATGGTGCATAAGAAGTGTTTGAGAACATGTTTTACAATGGCACACCTCCAAATTTGAATACTTACATAACTTTTTTGAAAGGCTTATACATACAGGGTCATAAAGGTCTCTTCTTTTACTTTTGTAGGAAGATAATTAGAGAAAAAACTAGAAGTTAAAAAGAAAAGAAGAGAGATGTGATCACCTAACTTCTTCCCTTTTATCCTAAATTTGCATATTTGTATGCTTGTTGTCTACCTCAACTTATGCTTATTTGTTTATGATTGTATGATGTGGTTGCCCATGCTTGTTATGGCGTTGGACGCAAGTCGTGGTTCCCTACAGCTGTTGTTGAAGTTAGTGTACCAGTTTAGGCCTCACTAAATGCTAACAATTGTGTCTTTAAATTTTGTTCAATGCATCCACTTGTACGGTGACTAATTGGGTCATCTTAATATGGATCTCATTTATATAGGCTTTCGATTTTTTTTTAATAGATAGTGGAACTTTCTAAAGGATGTCTATGGCTTCATTAACTCTACTTGGATAATTTTGGGTGACTTTGATAATAAACTTCTTGCATCTGAAGCTGAAGGGGATAGATGCATAAAGAACCCTTGGAATGAGTTTAGATCCTGCATCTCTAGTATTGAAGTTTATTTATTATTTTGAACAAGTTTAGGTCTAAAAATTTAGTTAAAATTAGTTAATTTTGTTTCATACCTACCAATAACATCTTTGAGCTTTCTTCTTTGTATTATTATATATAGATAGATAATATGTTATATATTCTAAAGGCCTTCCATTTTATAAATACAAGTGAAAATGTTTTAAGCTAAACTGATTACGATTAGTATAATTACAAGTTCTTCATTTGTAACTACTAGCATTTCCTTAAAAAATTGTATTAGTTTTTATGGATAATTTATTATAATAATAATGATGGATGTGTTATTTGGAAATATTATAAGAAAACATAAGTTTAAAATGGATATGCTATATATTATTGGACAAAATTTGTATGTTGCATATTGTTGTACTGAGGTTATGAAATGAATAAGGTCTAAAAGTGTCAACTCATTGCTCACTTATGAAGCAAAAGTCAAGAGTTTTGTGGCTATAAGTTTGTCCGTAGAGAGCTTTAGGCATGGAGGAATAATAACATAATCACCTCATTAAGGCTAGAGGATGGTAATGCTATTTGTAACCAATCTCAGCTTTTAAAACATGCATTGAAATATTTAAATGTATGCTTTTTGATGAAGTATCCATTATATTATAGAAAATATCATTTAAAAGTATGCTTTTTGGTGATACACTTGATTTTATAAATTTGTTATGAATAGGTATACGATGGCTGAACATGGAAGCATAAGGTTGTTTTATGGTGGAAAGTTTGTTATAAAGCCAGAGTTGAAATATATTGATAGGCAATCAAGTATTTTTGATAAAGTAGACCTAGATTTTGTTAGTTATAGGCAAATATGTGAGATGAGGAAGGAGTTAGGATACCTTCAATTCGATAAGTCCTATTATAGAGCCCGAGTTTTGAGTTTAGTGAGCCTTTGAAGTTGATTGAATCAAATGAAAGTTGTTTACGACTTATCAATCTGATGAAAATTCACAAAAGGATTAATGTATATGTAACTCATAAGCTAGACACCTCATCATTTGTAACTAACATATTGCTTATATTTGGAGGAGAGGATGGAGATGGGGAGGGTAAGGAGGAAGTTGTGGAGCCATAGAAGGTGTTAGTGTTGAACGTGTTCGTTTAGGAGTTGATGTAGAGGTGGATGGTGAGCATGATGATGGTTTTATACATGTTTAAATTCCCAATAACCATAAACTAGTTGAAATTGATTCAACAAATTTTGATAGTTCTATTAGTAATGATTAATATCTTAGTGGAGAAAAGTCTGGTGAGGCGTTACGAAGATCAAGTAGTACTGCTAGGCATAATCCATCCAATGCTAAACCAAATTGGAGATTAGGAATGGAGTTTGACTTTGTAAAAAAATTTAAAGAGTTTGTTGTGAATTATGCAGTGTGGACAAGCCACAATGCCAAGTTTCAGAAAAGTGAAAGACATAGGATGAGAGTGAGATGTACTGAGGGATGCCCATAGGAGTTGCATGCTATTTGTGATAAGAATGAAGGATGCTTTAAAGGGGTGACATACAATGATGAGCATAGATGTTTTATGAACAACAAACCCAAATTGGTTTTTGCTAAGTTCCTAATGAGACATTTTAGGGACAGAATACTTGAAAAGCCTAGTATCTCAATGATGAAGATGGCTGAAGAATGCCGAGAAAAGCTCAACATATCTGTCAACTCAAGTATGTGTAGAGCTACCAAGAGGAGATTGAGAAAAGAAAGGATGAGTGATTATGTGAATGAGTATGTGAAACTACAAGGATACACTCATGAGTTGAGGAATAGTAATCCTGGATCAAGAATTAAGTTAAAGATGGATAAAAATCAAGAAATTAGTTCGTTATAGGTATGCAACTATTAAGTTTTACATGTTATTGACAATGATAATTAAAACATGTAGTTGTCTATGAATTTTATTCATTAATTCATGCATCTTTGTCTCTTTTCTGTAGTTCAAAAGATTATACATATGCTTTGATGAGATGAAAAGAGGATGGAGGCAT
This sequence comes from Erythroxylum novogranatense, assembly GCA_029891385.1. Classification (NCBI taxonomy): domain Eukaryota; kingdom Viridiplantae; phylum Streptophyta; class Magnoliopsida; order Malpighiales; family Erythroxylaceae; genus Erythroxylum; species Erythroxylum novogranatense. Next base: position 47,366,420 of record CM057235.1, on the reverse strand, counting down.
TTGAGGCCTATCTTTGGTATTAATGGTTGTTTTTTGAAGACTTAATTCCAAGGTCAATTGTTAAGTACAATTGGGAGGGATGGGAATGGAGGTGTGTATCCATTGGCATAGGCAGTTGTCGAGGTAGAGAACATTGATTCATGGACTAAGTTTATGAGTTTGTTAGCTTCATATTTGAAGTTGGGTAGTGGTGAAGGAGTAACAGTAATATCATATATGTAAAAGGTATTATTTTATTCATTGATTAATGAACATATTATATTGTATCAACTATATATTAACTTTATATATTCTATTATTATAGGGATTGATTAGAGCAATGGAAGACACAATACCACATGCCACTCATCATATGTGTGCACGGCACATATAACATAATTGGCATATAAATTTCAAATGAAAAGACTTGCAAAAGCAATTTTGGAATTGGGCTTGGTCAACATACGTTGAAGATTTTAACGAATAATAAAAAAGATTGGACAAAATCACACTTGGATATGCATCATCATTGCTCGAAAATCCAAAGGAGAGATGGGCATGATGTTACTAGTCCTTTGAATCCAAATGTCCAGTTGTTGATAACACATGAGTGAAATATTCAATGGATGGATATTGTCAGCTCGAGATAAGCCAATTATAAGCATGTTAGAAATAATTAGAATAATGGTGATGAAGAGGCATACAAAGAGGAGATAATTTGTACATGGCTAGAAATCAGAAGTTACACATTGGGTTGTGAAGAAATTAGAAAAGAATAAGAAAGATGTTATGCAATGGAGAATCGTCTGGAATGATGATAGAGCATATGAAATTAGCAAAGGTGATGCCAAGCATATTATGAGGATTGGTATGTAGAAACCAATCATGCAGTTGTCAGGGGTGAGAGCTATATGGATATCCTTCCAAGCATGTTGTAAGTGTTATTCACCATTCGAAACAATGGCCGGAGGCATATGTGGATGAGTGCTACAAAAAGTCTAAATTCATAGCAGCGTATAAGCATGCCTTACAACCTATTGGAGGACCTATTTTCTAGCCTACAGTTGATGATGAAGATCTAGAAACCCCCCTGCCAAAAGGCCCATGCCTGGAAGACCTAAAATAGCTAAAAGGAAAGGAGTAAATAAGCCTACTAAGTTCAGAAATCCAAGCAAATCTAGTAGAAAGAGTAAACTACAAAAATGTGGAAATTTTGACAATTCGAGTCACAATGCAAGAAAATGTAGCAATCATTCATAAACTCAACCAGCTCAGCAATCTCCAAAGATATGACAAATTCTTTGTATGTTTTGTTTTATTTATATAATGATCATTTCTAACATTATTTGATTCATATTTATTAATTCATTCCTAATGTCTCCTCATAACCTAAACAAGTTGTTGTAACAAGTCAACAAAGCAATATTGTGAGTATATTTGTCTCTTCAACCATTATTGATTTCTTTCAAGATTGAATATTGTTAATGACATGTTTAGCTATTTGCATAATCATAAATGAAAGTTTGGAGAAGTTGATCCGTATTTATTCACACTATCTTTTGAACCAAGATGTATGAGGTTTAAAGAACAACCTAGCATAACTTCTCAACGGTTACAAACTAAAGCAATGAGGCGGAGATCATCAAAAAATCAAACAGTACATGATCAACCTTCCCAGTTAAGTGCAAATGAGGGAAGCAATGTAGTTGACTCACAAACTTTACATTGATGTTGTCTTTAGGGACGGATATATAGCAAAACTTTTTTTATATAAACAAATTGTGATGTAATCACTTTATTGATAGTATCACTTTTATATATAATCACAATTGGACATGTTGCTCCAACTATTTATTATGATATCATTTTTGTATTTGATTGTTTATGATGAGGCCATATGAACAATTAATTCTTCAAAGGATTGTAAACTATTAATTATGGTCATTAAAGCAAATTCACGAATAACAAAACAATAAAGAAAAAATATAGTGCAAAATATATTAGTTGAAATGAGGAGTTTTCATTCTCATAACTCAAATTTTAAAAAAGAAATAGTACATTTTACTTCTACTTGTCTAGAACAAATTTAAAGTCATCATAAGTACAAAAACTCCTATAATAATCAATATAACAAATCTCAACTCATTTTTCTCTTTTGCGGCAAAACAATGTCTTCTTTATTAGCATTATTTGCTCCTCAACTTTGAACGTCAAATGTGATTCAATTATGCTTCGTTCAGCCTCCTACTTCAAACGATCTACTTCTTTCTTTATGTTATGAATTACTTCAATAGCTCTGTCGCTAAATTTGTCATCGTACCAATTAAAAAATTCTCATTTTCCAACCTAAAAGATCATTAATAATTATTAGGAAAAAAACATTAAACAGATATACAAACAATTTTAACTTATCAACAAAAATTAAGCTTATGTGATATTTGGGACATCCATAAAATCTTCTTCCTAGGTTTTTTTCACTTCATGAGGCTCTTAACGGAGCTCTTAAGCCACAATAGTAGACCACATATCATTATTTGAATTTAATGTAGTGTTAGTGGAAGACGTAACATTCATATCTTTGGATAGTTGTTGCAAATTTATATAAATACTCTATACTTTTTCTAATCAAAGGTTGAAACAATATATCAACAATCTCAAACAAGTCCATACACAAATCATTCATATATCTCATATATATTCAAAAAAATTGTTAGGAGTAAAAAGCATCAATTAGTTTCAGTAAATTCATTAAAATTTTCCTAGAACCCATTCCATTAATTTTCTTTATTAAAAATGTAACAACTTTTACACATGATGAACTTTCCCCACATAAAAAGTCACAAGACTTCAACCTTGAGTCTTATGTCTACACTAGAACATACACAAATCTCTCATATTTCCATCTATGTTAGTCAAGATTTTCCAAGATATTCACAAGTGTATCCGGTAAGAGCAAATGGTCCAGATCTAAAAAAGTCCAAAAATCCAATGCAAACTTTGGAAATAAGTACATGATTTGATCAGATCCTCCTTTACAATCAGTTCAAACACTTTTAGATGGTTCCCACCTTTTTGTTGTTATTAGGAAAGGTACTAGAGAGAGAGAGTACTAAAAGACCACTATACACTTGTCACCAGCAACCATGTTTAGGCATTTCATGGTTAGTCAACTGCATACAACCATAGATTACTCAAGGCTATCTACTATTCAACACTGCACAAAAGATTTGGAGTGTAGCTTCTTAATCCTATTCTCAAGAGGGTAATGATGCTCAAACCATAAGATAGGAAATAAGTTACATCAGACTAAACAGGAACTTACAATAATTTTTTGACTTATACTGCATGTTTAGGCAAAAGTAATATCAATATTACAGATGTTTCCTTTCTATGATAGGTTTTGTTAATTATACTCCTTCCAATAAATTGTCATCAATTCTTGTTCTTAATTTTCCTAATAATCTATGGTCTATTAATAAATGAACTTAATTGTAAAGATGAATTCTATCTTATGTATTTCCCTTTTCGGGAACTAAGCATAGTGAGGATGATTGGCTATACTAGATTGCAAGATGGTCTGTATGTGTTACATAGGAGCGGTCAGTTTTGCTATGTACAATAAATTCAACGCCTCTTTATAAATTGACTGTAATTCAACGCCTCAGAGGTAAGCAAGAGCGTCGTCAGTGAACAGATTTGTCGCATATTAGTTCCATGTTTACTGCATTAACGAACAAAAACCATCAGAAACCTATGATATGTTCAGGAGAGGAGAGGTCTCTGATGATTGAAGGGGTGGTGACGAGATGAACCAAAAATTTGAGGCTTTCTACCAACCACTTGCAGAATCCTTAGAAAGCTCAAAGATTACATTTTCAAATGATTTATAGAACAAATTTTGTTATTTGCTTAGTATGTGGTTGTTTGTTATTAAAGTAATTTCTCTTCCTATAATTCTTCTTTTCTACTCTCTTACCCCTTTATTCTGCTTCTTCTGTTATACGAGAACCGCGTTCTATTAGTGTGGAACGTAATGCCACGGATTTCCGACGACCAAACCCAGAGCTTAACGCGCTTCTTTTCTACTTTACATTCAGATATTGTTCAAAATAGTAAGAGGAGATTATCCATAATTGACATGGATGAGCCTCTTCGTTATCCATTATCCAAAAACCAAATTTTACAAGCCAAACCACCAGTTTCATTACATCTCAACAGTCCACCTAACTATGCAAGTATGCTCAGAACTGGACATAGAATTTTGCATCCTTAGAATTCTTGGGATACAGAACCAATCTCACCCTTCCCTTTCCCAGCTTTCTTAGGCAACAAGTTTTGGTGAATGTTTGGCAAGACCCCACCATTCGCGATGGTAGCCGTTCCCAAGAGCTTGCTCAACTCCTCATCGTTTCTTACCGCCAGTTGAATGTGTCTCGGTACAATCCTATTCTTCTTGTTGTCTCTCGCAGCATTTCCAGCAAGCTCAAGTACCTTAACAAAAACAAAAACACCATTTGTAAACTACAGTGATTTCCAAGCTTAAGAAAGAAACTGATATTTGACAATTAGTTGATCAATTAATCAACTGACCTCCGCAGCGAGATACTCAAGGACGGCAGAGAGGTAAACCGGGGACCCGGATCCGACACGCTGAGCGTATCTGCCTTTCTTGAGAAACCTGGCGACCCGACTAACGGGGAACTGGAGACCCGCCTTGTGGGATTTGGAGACCGCTTTGATCTTAGTTTTGCCTCTTCCTGCGACGGTACTCATGGTGACGATTTGCTAAAATCTTACGGAAAACAACTGCTTAGCTATTGATATTTGAGATCGCTTACCACCGTTTCGCTTTGATTTTGTTTATATAGGCAAATAGAAGGGTGTTCTGATTGGTTGGTTTGGGGTTGTTGCGGATCGCCAGCGTGGCACTAAAATATTTAAAATTTTGGCGGGAGTCGGAGTTGCTCTAAACCTCTAACTATCGCACGGATTGCTAACGTGGCAAGGCATTTTGGTAATATAAATTTTACGAATGGGTAAATTTGTCCTTCTATTTTTACTTAATCAGCTTGGGAAGTGTAGGTTAAGCCAATTTGTGTAGTCCGGCCTATTCTTTGTAGAATGTGGCCATTCGTTAAATATATAATAAAATTAAAAAAGTACTACTTAGGTATATATAAGCGAGCAAGAATTGTAGTTTATGTAAGCCTTATCTTTGATCAGGTCTATCAAATACTTAACAGATAAAGAAGCTTCCCTCCCATCGCTAAGTTATGTATCTTTATACATATAATAAACTTTATGTTAATGAGTATTTGGTCTCTTGGAGCCAATCTCTTATTTATGACTATAAGGTGGTGTGTTGATTGATTGATTCCAGACCTTTTGCCAAAGTAATTGATTGTTTGCTCGCAACATTAGTTTATTTCTTCATTAATGATGATGATGGCTTTTCTAACGCTGGTTTTTCGTTTGCTGTCCATGATCTCTTCTTCGTCTTCTTCAACTTGCCTCCACCAAATCCAACAAAAGGGAACCACTTTTACTTGGCTGGTCTGGGCGAGCCTAATTTTATAGAACGACGAATTGATTGCTTGCTGCTTGAGGAACTGCTGAAATTGCTACGGAGAGTGTTTATGGTCCAAATCAAAGATACGGATACCGTTCCGTTCCGGCGGATCGGCGGAACGTCCGTTCGATCGTAAACCGATCAAACGGGGAAGAAATACGGTTTCGATTCCGGTCGGATCGGCGGTTTCGATCGATCTGCCGCCGCATACAAATCTAAATAGGATTTTAGGGCCATTTAAGTAAAAACAAAAGTTTCAGGGACCAAATTGCAAAAAACAAAAATTAAACCTAAAACCTACCGCCCGCTTCCCCACCCGACCTTCTCTTCTTCTTCGTTCTTGATTTCTCTCTTCCCTCTGCCGCTTCTTGCATTGCTCGTCCCTCGCCTCTCGTTGTCATTGCTCGTCAGGTAAATCAGATCTGGTGTCGCCATTTGCTCGTCCCTTCCCGGATCTGGTCCTTCCTCCTCCTCCTCGGATCGCTCGTCGTCTCCTCCGTCTGCTCCTCCGTCCTCGTCGCTCCTTGCCTTTGCTCCTCCGTCCTCCTCATCGTCGGCCTTACGACACGACCAAGAAAAAAAGACCCGACGCCAGCCCTCACCGGAGACCCGATTGTTTTGGGTGTATGTTTTTGACTTTGTGTTTGATTTTTAATGAAATTTTGTTGTTGATTGCTGCTGTGATCCTAGATTCGTAGGTGTTGTTAAGGAGTTGTTGATTTGCTGTTGTTGATGAGGATTGGGAATGAGGGGAAAATGGTGGAAATGGAATTGGGGAAAATGTCCGAAAATGGTAAAGTGGTGAGGTTGATTTCGGATGAAGGTGATTGGGGAAAAAAATCTGTTGATTTCAGATGATGAAGGTTTGAATGATTGATTGGGGAAAATGAATCCGAAAATACTGGTTTGAACTTTGAAGGCTTGAAGGTTAAATTGGATTGATTGAGTTTGTGAAATTGAGTTTATGAAATTGAGTTTGAAATTGTGAAATTGAGTTTGTGAAATTGAGTTGAATCTCAATTCGGTTGTTTTGATTGAGTTTGTGAAATTGAGTTTGAAAATTGAAATTGAGTTTGATAGTTAAAATCAAAGCAACATTTAAAGCAAATTGAACAATTGACAATTAATTGATTAAATGTGACATTAATAATTAAATGTTAAATTGATTAATTGATAATTAAAATTGGTAATCATTAATTGACACATTTTTATATTTGTTAAATAATCATTAATTTTAATATTTGGGTATTGATTTTGATAAATAATTAGTTAAGTATAAAATTATGGAATTGGAATGAATGGAATTAGAATTGGAATGGATGGAATTGAAATGAATGGAATTGAAATTGGAATTGAATGAATTAAATAGAATTGGAATTGGGATATGGATTGAAAATTGATTGAATGTAAAAGGAATTATGAATTGGATTGAAATGAATTGAATTAAATGTAATTGAATTGGATTGAATGAATGGAATTGGAATTTGGATTTGGATTGAAAAATGATTGAATGTAAATGGAATTATGAATGTTTTGTAATTGTTAAGATTGGAGTATGTTTTGAATTGAATTGAATGGAATGGAATTAAATTGGAATTGAATTGGAATTGGAATTGGAATGGAATGGAATTGAATTTAATAGAATTTGAATGGAATTAGAATTGAATTGAATTGAATTGAATTGGAATTTAATTGAATTGGATTGGATTGGATTGAATTTGATTGAATTTAATTTAATTGAATTGGATTGAATTGGATTGAATTGGATTGGATTGGATTGAATTGGATTGAATTGAATTGGATTGTGTTGAATTAAAATGAATTGGATTAGATTGAATTGAATTGGATTGGATTGGATTTAATTGGATTGGAATTGAATTGAATTGGAATTGAATTGGAATTAGAATTGGATTGCATTGAATTGAATTGGAAGTTAATGGAATGAATGGAATTGAATATGGAATTGGATTGGATTGAATTGGATTAGATTGAATTGAATTTGATTGAATTGAATTGAATTGAATTGGACTGAATTGGATTGGATTGAATTGAACTGAATTGAATTGAATTGGATTGGATTGGATTGGATTGGATTGGATTGGAATGAGATTGAATTAAATGTAATTGAATTGAATTGAATGAATGGAATTGGAATTTGGATTTGGATTTGGATTGAAAATTGATTGAATGTAAATGAAATTATTAATGTTTTGTAATTGTTAGGATTGGAGTATGTTTTGAATTGAATTGAATGGAATTTTAATTGAATTGAATTGGAATGGAATGGAATTAAATTATAATTGAATTGGAATTGGAATGGAATGGAATTGAATTTAATAGAATTTGAATGGAATTAGAATTGAATTGAATTGAATTGGAATTGGAATTGGAATTGAATTGAATTGGATTGGATTGAATTTGATTGAATTTAATTTAATTTAATTGGATTGAATTGGATTGGATTGGATTGAATTGGATTGGATTGGATTGAATTGGATTGAATTGAATTGAATTGAATTGGATTGTGTTGAATTAAATTGAATTGGATTAGATTGAATTGAATTGGATTGGATTGGATTGGATTGGATTGAATTGAATTGGATTGGAATTGAATTGAATTGGAATTGAATTGGAATTGGAATTGGATTGCATTGAATTGAATTGGAAGTTAATGGAATGAATGGAATTGAATATGGAATTAGATTGGATTGAATTGAATTAGATTGGATTGAATCCAATTGGATTGGATTGGATTAGATTGAATTGAATTGAATTGAATTGAATTGAAATGGATTGAATTGGATTGAATTGGATTGAATTGAACTGAATTGAATTGAATTGAATTGAATTGGATTGGATTGGATTGGATTGAATTGGATTGGAATAAGATTGAATTAAATGTAATTGAATTGAATTGAATGAATGGAATTGGAATTTGGATTTAGATTGAAAATTGATTGAATGTAAATGGAATTATGAATGTTTTGTAATTGTTAGCATTGGAGTATGTTTTGAATTGAATTGAATGGAATTTTATTTGAATTGAATTGGAATGGAATGGAATTGAATTGGAATTGAATTGAATGGAATTAAATTGGATTGAATTTGAATGAAATTGCAAATTGTTGGAGTATGTTGGAGTATGTTTTGAATTGAATTAGAATGAATTAAATTGGAATTGGAATTGAATTCAATTGAATTGAATTGAATTGAAATGTAATGGAATTGAATTGGAATTGAAATGGAATTGGATTGGAATGGAATTGAATTTGAATGGAATTGGAATTGAATTGGATTGGATAGCATTTGATTAAATTGAATTGAATTGAATTTGAATGTATTGATTGAATTGGAATTGGAATGAATGGATTGATTGAATTGAAGTGGATTGAATTGGATTGAATTGGATTGAATTGGAATTGGATTGAATTGGAATTGGAATTGGAATTGAATTGGATTGGATTGGATTGAATTGAATTGGATTGGATTGAATTGAATTGAATTGGATTGGATTGCATTTGATTGAATTGAATTTGATTGAATTGAATTGGATTGAATTAAATTGAATTGAATTGGATTGGATTGGATTTGATTGAATTGGATTTGATTGAATTGAATTTGATTGAATTGGATTGGATTGGATTGGATTGGATTGAATTGAGTTGAATTGAATTGTCATTATGTACTGAAATTATGTGTTATTCATTTTTGTGTACAGATAAATGGAAGGAAGTTCAAATACTCCGATCAATCTAGTTCAGTCCTTTAGGAAGATACAATGATCGAACAGGCTAGCTCACTTTGGTGTGGTTCTGGTCAAAAGAATCATACCATTTGCTTGTTTTGTAACAAGCATTTGAAAGGTGGAGGAATCACCCGATTGAAAAGACATTTAGCTGGGGTTAAAAGAGATGTCGAAGCGTGTAAAAAAGTAAGTCATGATGTGAAGTGGCAGATGAAGACATTGCTTGAGGAACATCAATTTGAGAAAGATAGAAGGGAAAGATTGAATCTTGAAATTGGTAGTGGAAGTTCATTTCCCAGTTTTCGTGGAGATTATGGAGATGTTGGAGGTGGAGGTGGTAGTGGTACTGCATGCTGTATCTGCATCGGTAGTGTTCCATCTCAGCCTCAGGAACCTGTACAATCTGAAGTGAGGAAGAGAAGAAGGCAACTGCCTGGTTTCTTTACACCACGAACAACTCCTAGAGCCCAACCTTCAATTCGTAGTGCGATGCAAACAAGAGATGCGGCTCACAATGTGGATATGGCAGTAGCTAGATGGTGGTATGATACAGGTTCGTCATTTAATGCTTCTCAATAATATTATTATCAACCTATGATAGATGCCATAGCCTCTTATGGTCCATGATACAAAGGACCATCGGTTGATGATTTAAGAGGTAAACTTTTGAGTTGTGTTGTGTCTGAAATGAGAGCTTATCTGGCTGAAAGAAGAGCGAATTGGGGTATTAATGGATGCTCAATTATGTGTGATGGTTGGACGAATAGTAGACAAGAGCCTATCATAAATTTTTTGGTTTATTGTTCTAATGGCTCTATGTTTTTAAAATCGATTGATGCATCTGGCCTTATTAGAAATGCTGATACTTTGTTTGGGATATTTGATCAAGTTGTGAATGAAGTAGGGGTGGAAAATATTGTTCAGTTTATTACTGATAATGATTCCGCTTATAAAGCGGCAGGACAAAGGTTGCAAAGAACCTATAATTCATTTTTTTGGACTCCTTGTGTTGCACATTGTATTGACTTAATACTGAAGGATATAGGAAATCCTAGGTATTTTCCTGTTTTTGATGAGACCATGCAGAAGGCAAAGAATGTGACAAAATTTATTTATAATCGTGCATGGGTTTTAAATTTAATGAGAAGGGAATTTACCAATGGTAGGAATTTGTGTCGCCCTGCTGTGACAAGATTTGCAACAAATTTCTTATCACTTCAGTCTTTTCTTTTGTTGAGGAAGGAGTTAAGGAAAATGTTCACAAGTGATAAGTGGGTAACCTCTCAAAGATGCTAGGTCTAATCTTTGGAATGGAGGTTTGTAGTATCATCTTGGAAGATAGGAATTTTGGTGGCATCTCAATTCGTTATCCGGGTTTGTGAGCCTTTAGTGAGGGTGCTTGGTTGCTATCGATAGTGAAGAAAAGCCAACAATGAGTTATATTTTGATCTTATAGAGAGCAACTAAACAATAAAGGCCAATCAAACATAAGTCTTCTTTATCTGAGCCATATATCTCAATCGTTAATGAGAGAAGGAGAAGACAACTTTCTTCTCCATTGTTTGTAGTGGGCATTTTGAATCCCGGTGTGTATTTTAGATCGATGTTGAAAAGCAAGTGAAGTTAGTAGAGGAATGCTTATGACAATTACAACAATTGTTCCTCGTGACTCAATGCAAATTGCTTTAACTACACAAATGGAGGCTTATAAGTACTCTTATGGAGATTTTGGAATGTCGGTCGCTATTCAACAAAGAGGACTTCTTTCTCCGTATTACTTATTTCCTATTTCTTATTTGTTGAAATTTATTTATCACTTTATTTTGTTTATAACACTACTTTTGTTTTCTTATAACTTGCGATTGCTTGGTGGGATCTTTTGGATGTAGTGTTCCAGATTTGAGAAAGTTTGCGATTCAATTTTAAGTCAATGTGTGAGTCTGTTGGGTGTGAACTAAGCTGGAGCACATTTGAATTTATCCATTCAAAGAAAAGGAATAGATTGGAGCATAAGAGGTTGAATGACTTGGTTTTGTTCGTTACAATTTAAAGCTTGGAAAGGTATGTTATTTTCATTATTTTAATTATTAATATTTATATAATTTCTTATAATTTTCTAATAATTAAATGTAATTGTTTACTAGGACTCTTAGTAGCACAAGTTGTTCAAATGATCCAATTCACGATTGATAATATTGATATTTTGGCGGATTGGGTTTCAAGAACCGAATTTGGTTGATGTGAGTGATTTGAATGTGGAAGATGATCTTGGATGGGAAAGCATCGACATGTCATTTGGTGCATTAAATTTGAATGATGAGGATGAAGCTCCTCTCAATGATGAGGATTTTGTACCAAATGATCGATTAAATCGATCTTGATTTCAATGTATGATCCGCCCATTGTGATTAAACTTCGTGTTTTTATTTTCCTCTTCTTTAATTTTACTCGTATTTGATCATTGATGTTTATGTTAAATTATATGTATGTAATGTAAATGTAATATTTTTGTTTTGAGTTCAACTTCTACTTGATTGCTTATTCGTCATCAACCTTTTTGTAATATTTATTGTTTTTTTTATCGGATGTTTTGAATCTTTTGATGTAGATATGTAATATTATTTATTATAATGATGAAATTGTATGATTGTAATATTTTAAATGCTTTCTATTATTCTTAGTTTTATAATTGTATGATGATGATTGTCTTTATTTATATTAATTGTGATTATTATTTATATGTAAAATATTTAAAATTATTGTTATTTCAAATTAATTGTCATTATTATTTATTATTAAGATTTTTAAAGTATGGTTGATGTAAGCAAGAAACTAGTAAAGATATCTGATAACAGTTGTATAATATATCAATATGGACTATTTTTCAATTTTAAAAATTTAGGGACTATTTTATAAATTTTAAAATATAAATCTAAGATTCTGCGACTAATTTGGCATCAAGATCTTAGAATCTGTTCCAAAGCCCAATCCGATACCGAATCTGATACGGTATTCATAACATTGATCCAAATACAACGCACCAATGGGAGAGTTGGATCTGTGATCTTTGGGGTTCCAAAAACAGGAAGAATCTTTTCTCTCTTTTGATTATCTCTCTTAAATAAATAATATTATTATCTATTTTCTTTAAAAGTGATTTCAACCTTTCCTAAAAGCACGCTGGGCCCCACATGAAGTCCTTCAAACGAAAGAGACATCTACCAAACAAGGGCGGGAGGAAGAACCACTACCAAGATCGAAGCTGTCCTACAATGCCGCAGTAATAAAATCTGATAGACATCATAGCAGTTGAAGACAAAGTCTGGCCTGTCGAGGAACTAATAGAACTCGAGGAAGGTGATATATTGCAACTGTCTGCCAAGCTAGGGGAGGGATTTTATTATCCAAGGATCTGGGTAATTTGGTCAGAAAATATGGTAAAAATTGATGAAGTCACCATGCAAGCTCAAAGAGGAAAATACGTAAGAATCGCCGTCGACATTGACTTAAGCTCTCCGTTGAGGACCAGCATGGAACTTGACGGTAAGACGCTTCTGGTGACTTACGAGGACTGCCGCAACTCTGCTACACATGCAGCAAGGTCGACCATGATGCCTTCGTTTGTCCACAGTACCAACAAGCCTCTAATGAGCGACCCAATGCAAACAAAGGTTCGGTAGGGATGGAGATGATGGCAGACATAGTAATCGGAGTCCCAACGGGAGGAAGAGCAGCGATTGGGCAGCCAACCATCGGACCCTCCAACAGATACGGTCCTTAGATGTAAGTACAACATAAATCTCACAACTCTTTGCAACGCCTACTGCTTTAGGGACGCATCTTCAAGCAACGTCAAGATCAAATGGGCAGCAACAAGGAGTCTACTCACTGGCGAGGCTCGAGATTCGTACTATTAACAGAAAAAAGAGCAGCTTGAGACAGTAATTGTGACACTAACGGAGGACCCGCACAACAGTATTATAATGGGATTCGGTCAAAGACTAAATTTGGTAGATTTTATAGGAACTGGAAAGCAAACTCAAAAAGGCTCGATTTTTATGGCTACTGGACCCAAACAAAATTCAAGAAAGGAGCCCAAAGGGCAGAAAGTAGTCCAAACATAGCAAACCCGAGGAGAAAGTTCTCGAGCCAGTGCTATCCAGGAATGGGGATCGGCTACAATCTCTCAAATTCAAATACAACTCATCATTCTGGACAAAAATGTAATGATTAAAATATCTTCTCGTACGAAAATGGTATGTGATAGCCAGTTTTTGAGCACAGAGAGCTGAATGTTGAGGAGCGACTCCAGCTGATGAAAGGAGCTGAGGACCAGGAGGCAATTGGTAACCTTGGGGAGGGTACTATACTTCCTCACACCGATCCTCCTAATATAACGGGCGTAACGGATATTTCGAACGACATGCCTCAAATGGGATATAACGAGGTGCAGGTAACGCAGCCCCTAGGCGATGCAACCAAGACAACTCCCCTAAGGGATACAGGTTCTAGTTAGTTAGTCGAGTATTTTATTTCGATATGTCAATTCTAATTTGGAATTGTCAAGGGGCAGGGGGACTAGATTCTAGATCATTCTGTGTAATTACATTTGTCATTATAATCATGGTATCCTCGTTTTAATGGAAACCCAAATTATTGGAGCTAGGGCGTAAGAAGTAGTACGTACTTTAGGTTTAACCATTCGTTTAGACTAGAAGCTGAAGGTTTCTCAGGAGGGATATAGCTATTATGGAAGGATGATTTTAATATCTCAATAGTAATAGCGCACCGTCAATTTATTCATACCACAATCAAGTATGCTTCTTACTCTTTCAATTTTACCGTTGTTTATACCAGCCCACAAGGCTCTTCTCAAACCTACCTCTAGCCTATGTTAAAATGGGTTGGTAGATCATTACATAGACCCTAACTCATAGGAGGCGACTTTAATGCAAAACTGGAGATAGCGGATAAACGGGGTGAAGCCAAGGCAACGCGGGTGGTGAACAAACATTTTCAAGATTGGGTGCATGGGAGTAGCCTTCAAGATTTGGGCTTTGTCGATTCTAAGTTTACGTGGCACCGAGGTGTGGTACAGGCTAGGCTGGATAGAGTCTTTAGTTCGACGACTTGGCTATAAGCTTTCCCACAAATGGTGAATTATCACTTACCCTTCCTTGGGTCAGATCATAGACCTCTATTGATTCAGCTTCAACGGCTGACCCCTAGAATATTATGCTCCCCAATGTTTAGATTCCAAAATGTTTGGCTAACATATCCAGGGTTTAATGAGGTAGTAGCGGAGCATTGGTTACCAAACGAGGAGACGTTGAGTAAATCGTTAGCCTAATTATCATACCACCTTACGCGATGGAATAAATCAGATTTTGAAAATATATTATATCGGAGAAAAAAGACTATTAGCACAGTTGCAGGGCATTTAGAGGGCCATGACTATGGGCAATTTGGATTCCCTCTTAGACTTAGAGGAACAAATAAGTGAGGAACTGATGCAGGTTCTGTGTAAGGAGGAAATCTTTTGGCATCAAAAAGTCCAATGCAAATGGATTTTGAAGGGTGATAGGAATACTAAATATTACCACACTCTCACTCTTTTTAAAAGAAATAAAATGAAAATAGAGTCTCACTAACTCCTATGAGTCACAGGTTTTTGACCCAGTGCAATTGAGTCGTTTAGCTAGGGATTTCTTTATCCACCTGTATACACAAGAAGATGGACCTATCCACTGGTTCTTGCTCTCTAGAGCTTTTCCCCTATCAACAGACAGTATTCATTACTTAGCTCGGTTAATCCATGTCACCGAAATCAAGACTACGATTTTTGATATGAATCCAAATAAAGCCCTGGGGATAGATGGTTTCAATACATTATTTTTCAGAAGCAATGAGGGCAGGTCGGTCCAAAGTGACATAGTACATAAAGAAAGTTTTTAGGCGGGAATGTTGAGAAGAGGATTTAAATCAAACCATCCTGATCTTGATCCTAAAAAATCCCTCCCTGACTAATATCGCGCAATTTCGATCGATTAACCTCTGCAATGTGATTTATAAGATCATTTCCAAAGTCATTGCGAATCGATTGAAAAATCATTTAGCGCATTTAGTGCAGGTGAATCATTGTAGTTTTATTCCTAGCCGACAAATAACTGAAAATATCATCATCGCCCAAGAAGTCATTCACTCGATGCAAAAGAAGGAGGGACAGGGTTTTTTGCTATCAAAGTAGATCTGGAAAAACCTTATAACCGAATTTGATGGGACTTTAAACAAAACACTTTAACTGACATTGGGATACTAGAAAATCTAATCTTGGTCATTATGAAGTGTGTGACGATGTGACTATACAGGTGGCTTGGCAAGGCACAGTTACAAGTCCTTCAAGAGGGATTAGATAAGGGATCCACTCTCGCCTTACCTTTTTGTCCTGTGCATGGAACGTCTAGGCCACCTTATTTCGAGCGAACTGGGACAAGGTCTTTGAAGACTGATAAAATTGAGCCCTACAAGGCCTCCCATATCTTCTTTGTTGACAATCTAATTCTTTTTGTTGAAGCCACGGATTCTCAGACGCAAGTAATCACAAGAACATTGGAGTTTTGTAAGGCATTTGGGCAGAAATTAAACACTGATAAAACTAAGATTTTCTTCTCAAAGAATGTCTCTCCCACAATCGCACATCGACTTAATTAAACCCTGCGCATTACGGGTATGAACAATTTGGGAAAGTATCTAGGAGTTCCATTGATACATAAGCGTACAACGAGACACACTTATCAACATATCCTAGATAATGTCGAAAAGAAACTTGCAGGATGGCATGCAAGGTAGTTGTCTCTAGTAAAACGAGTCACCCTAACCCAGTATGTGATTTCGGCCCTCTTTATTTTTACGATGCAAACGGTGCGACTTCCTAGGAACCCTGTGATGATTTGGAGCAAATCATGCAAAATTTTATTTGGGGTTCCATGGAAGAGCAGAGGAAACTGCACCTCGTAAATTGGGATACATTGTGTCAACCCAAAAAGGCTGGAAGCCTAGGCATTAAGCGTATTTGGTCTTCCAACTATGCTTTATTGACAAAGTTGGGCTGAGCTTTGATTACACAACCCACAGCCATATGGATCAGGATCTTAAGGGCCAAATATAAAATGGACTTACACCATTTCCCTCATACAATATCTAGGCCAAAGGCTTCGAGCATTTGGCAGAGAATCTCTGTAACTTGGCAATTTGTACGCCAAGGTATAAAATGGAAGCTGGACAATGGAAGACGCATTTTCTTTTGATTGGATAATTGGGCGAAAGATTAGGGACCTCTAATCTACATGGCGACCTCTCCACTTCCAGATAGTGTTCTTTACGCTACAGTAGCAGATTTTACGAACGAAACCGGCAACTGAAAGTGAAAATTGATCCATCAATACCTCTCTTCCATAGTCTATATGGATATTACAGAGATCCCCCCTAATGCAGACGATATAGTAGAAGATATAATGAGATGGGGACTAACTGAGCATGGGAGGTTCACAATGGCGTCAGCTTACGCTTTAATTGAAGGGAGTATCACGGATGTTAATCATAGCCTATGAGAATTTATTTTGAAATGGGCAGGACCCCAGAGGATTAGGGCTTTCCTTTGGTTAATGACCAAGAAAAAATACCTGACCAATCAGCAAAGAGTGACATGCCATCTATCAACGAATAGTAGTTGTAACATCTGTGGACAAGAAGAGTCCACACTACATGTCATCCGGGACTGTCAAATAGTGAAAGCATTCTGAAGTAAATTTCCATCCGAGGTGGTTGATCCGGAGTTCTTTCAGTTGTAGGTGAAATCTAACCTTATGAAATATTCACACGTGATGTAGGTTGACTAGGTTACTATTTTTGGAGTAGCTTGCTTGTTTTTATGACATTGGAGAAACAAAAGTCTTTTTGAAGCTAATTTTGTTTGGCCGGAAAAAGGTATAAGGGATTTTATGGAGTACGCAGAGTGGATAGTAAGGACAAGGGCAGTGAAAAACTGTGTGTTTCAGACACAGGGATTACTAGTAGGTAGCTTAGTTGGGTGGACCAAACCGCCGGAGAATTGGGTCAAGTTAAACAAGGATGGAGCGGTTAAACAAGGGTCTACAATCGCTACTGCTAGAAGTTTAATTAGAGACTGGCACGGTCATTGGTGCGGTGGTTTGATACATCACATTGGGACGGGCTCATCGCTAATTGTTGAACTTTGGGGAGTCCAATCTGACCTTACTTTGGCTTAGTCGCTTGGATATCGTCGAGTCATAGTCGAAGTGGATTCCTTATAAGTCATTAATATCCTGTCTTCTTCCAATACAATGTTAGATGAGAATAATTTTTAGGTGACAGGTATTTGTGGATTAATCCAACGAGATTGGGAAGTGCAAATTCAGCATGTACAACGCGAAGGGAACCAATATGTCGATAACCTGGCTGCTCTCGCAGTCCTAACCAACCTAGGAATGCATATTTTTCAGGAGCCTCCGATATCAGTCATGGAACTTATCTACCGAAACAAAACAGGAGCTTTGTATCACAGAGCACTGCACTAGTTACATAATATTTTGGTTTTTTTTCCTTTGAAAACAAAAAAAAGGTTTGTAAATCGTATTATTTGCTCATGATGATGAAACTACACATAACTAGAAACAACCTTAAACTAACGAGAAGAGAAGCTTAGGGTGACAATCTTATTTTTTGCCAGAAAGGATATAAATAGATTGGGTTGGGCTTAAAATTTAGGGCCCATTCTAATCTGATTTTTTTATTTCTTAAAAAAATTCAAAAATTATGACAAAAAATATAGTATCCTGTAGTATCATTAATGACTTGACCAAAATTTATGATATTTTAAATTTATAAATCTTACAGTATCACATGTCACTTGTATGATAATGTAAGATTTAAATATTTAAAATTAATTATTAAAATTATTAAGTTTGTATTATTAAATTTTATTTAAATTAATTAATGTAATTAATTGTATTAACTACTAATTAACTTAGGTAAAAAAATCTAAATCCCTAAATTTCTACCATTTTACCTTCATCGTTGCCCTTTGGTTTGGGCCGGGACTCTCACCGGTCAGGTATTGTCCTCTTTGGTCGCCAGGTCCTTTAGTGAACCATATCTCCTTTTGGGGGCGTGCGGGAGTCGAACCTGTGACCACAGGGTTTTGTTGCGTTGAGACGCACGCCTCTTACAAATGAAGTGAGGCTAAACGTTACTGTTTGGATTTATGAGATTGTCGCCATGAATAAGAGAGTACCTACAAAACAGAATAAGGCACGCCGAGGGTTGATAACTGGCAGGCCCCTCCGACGCTCAAGTTAGTCTTTTAGGTGAGGGTCTGATAGCTATGAATAGAGAAGCTAGGGTTCTGATCACGTACCCGTATCATAGCAAAATAATACCTTATATATGGGATGGATGCTAGGTTTAGATCTTTACGTATACATATGAGACTTCCACCTGCGAATGGGCCGTAGATGCGTGGACTGGGGCCTGGGCCTAGTATAGTCGATAGGAATTAGGTCAATCCTTAAGGGGTGGACCGATCGGTCCATAAATCATTTTGAATAAGTTTGGACCTAGCACGACCGACCTAACTACCCGTAACTCTCATTTATGCTCATTCACAAGTAAATCTCATTCGTGAAACAGTAGCTGTAAAAAAAGAGGAAACTGAGAACCCACACTTTTTGCCTGTACGATTTTCGAAACATTAAAGTTTTTTTTGTTTTTACCAATAAACAAGTTAAAGCTTAACAACTTTTTAGTATTCAAAATAAATCTTCAGTTGACAAAAAGTTTAGTGGAGATAAATCTCTGTCTATTATATACCACGTCAGGCACTAACGTGATCAATTTCTATTAGACCAATGGGTTCATGTATATTAAACTTAAGTTAATTTTCAAATTTCTTTAATTTTATTAAATCTAACTAATATAATTTAACCTCAATAATTTAATCTATCTCTTTTAAACTAAAAAAAAATCCTAATTATTAAAAACACTCCCTCATCTGTATATCATTTATCATCCTCTTCCCTCGTCACCTAATTTTTGTTTGGTCTACTAACGTAGATTCTACAATAGCCATTCATGATCTGAATGGCATTACGAGCATTTTAGCATAACATAATTATTACTTGGATTCACTTATATCAATGTTTGACTATTTCAAATGTTAGTTAATGCTATAGCAAAGAGCTTATATGTTTTAGAGTTAAAGGATAACGGTAAATCAGGCTGAACACGAGCTAAAGGCATCAAACTTGAGCCCGAGTGTCTCTTTGGTTCAATTTTTGGAGGGTTCAAAAATACTTTTGTCCACAACAAAAGCTATTTTAAGAAAAAAAAAGTAAATATTTGACTGTAAATTTCAAAAATACTTTTAAGGTAGAAATAACTTTTTTAAAAGCTCAAATATAACTTTTTTTAAAAGCTAAAATTTAGAGCTTTTAAGAAAAACTCCTTAAAATAGCTTTTTTGGGTATACTTAGAGATTATAATTTGCGTCGCTTACGTTTATAACATGTGATTGAGCCAAATTTATACTATAAATTGCCCCTAATTTCTTAAGTGATTATGCACTTGTTAACTCCTAATTCATGATTTTTGTGCTTAAATTGGTTCCTCATATCGAGCTTTTATAATTTGCACATTGTCAGTATTTTGTTGTCATTTGATATTAATTTTTGCATAACTTTTATTGGGACAATTGATCCGCAAATGTGTTGTATTTTGTAGGAACAATGGAGTCAACAAGAGAAAGTCAACACGTCGTGAGAAGCCATCCATTAAATCGGACGAACCAACACTCCATTCGTCGCGACAAATTAATTTGGTATAAATTAATTAGTCATGACAGTGACCATTTTATCGTCATGACGAACCTTATTCATTAGTCGCGACGATCGTCGGATACCCGACCCTTAAATGAAAAATTTTCGACCGTTTCGACCCTACCGCTTACTTCGACTCCTATAAAACCTTCCATTTTAGGTTAAAAGCGAGGACGGTCGCATTCCGAGGTAGCTCTCCATCCTTCGTCTTCTCCATTTTTCGATAGTTTTGTTTCTCTCATTTTTGCATTAAGCGCCACCTCCAGACGACATCCACCATCATCATCTTCATCTCTTCCATCATTCGTCGCACCCATTCTCAACTGTTCGTCGTTAGAGTCATGGACCGAGGTGATATTCCAGCAGTGATGGACTCACCCAGCATCATGCGTGGCTAGGGCGTTGGATCTCCTGAAGATGTAGCAACGGTTTGAGTTCCATGAGCTTCAAAGGGTAATCGATCGCTGTTTTAGATTTCTGTCGTATTTTTGTAACAACTCCGAGTTGGAGATTGCATTGTATGACCGAATGAATCTTGCTATAGTTTAGTAGGATGTTAAACTTTGATCTATGTTAAGGATTGGTTTGTGTTGAATATTGTGCCTGAATACATGAAGTCTCATGTATATCGATCGATTTTGCATTAATTAATCTAATCGCCTAGTTGTGTTTGGTTAAGTTGGTTGTGTTATTATCGATTGATTTATTGCATAAATCATTTCATACCATACACTAGGGTTTTAACAAGATTTAATTAATCGATTTGATTAATTAAATTCTTGGACTTAACGAGTTATTAAGGTTATGTTTTGAAACTTAGTGGATTTCAAACCCGACATTTATTTTGAGCGATGATAACTTGAGCCACATTTTCGGAGAACTTTAGTTAATTATTTTCAATCTTAATTATTTCAAATTGTCTTGCCTTTTAAAATCCCAAAACATTTATTTCATACTTAACTTTCTTTAATTTTAAAGATCAAGCCAAAACCCCTTTTAATTGCTTTAATTACATGCATCATTAGACTAGGCTAGTCTTAAGATCAATGCTACTTTGGTTCCTTGAGAGTGGGCAGAGGTTGCACCTGTGTTGCAATTCTTGGTATAAATTGATTTTGACCGGTTTTCAAGGATCAATCTTGGATTGAGCGATAAGCCATGATCAAATTGGCGCCGTTCTTCGGGAATCAAAGTAATTGGTTTTCTAGGTTAGCCAAGTGTTTGTTTTACATTATAGTTTTGTTGTTTGCATTCATTTTGCATTTAATAATTTTTTATTCATTTGCTTCAATCTTTTTAGTGTTAATTACATTTGGTGAGCTTAATTACATTTTTGCTTTAAGTGTTTAGTTTGATTGTTCTGTTTATTGTGCCTAATTTGAGTTATTGTGCTTTCTTTGTGATTCTTGGCTGCGACAAGTTCATCATTCGTCGCAACGAGTTCATCGTTCGTCGTAACGAGTTCATACATTCGTCGCGACTAATATTCGCAATTTTGTTATGTTCGCCGCAGCGAGTTCCTACGAGTCGCGACGAACAGTAGTGAATTAAACCCTTTCTGTCCGCTGTCGTTTTAGTGAGCTAATTTAGGAGAACTTCTTTTGTGCATGCCCCGTAGACTTAGGTTAGTTCATTTTCAACCTGAAATCGAGCGATACTTAAGGAAGCGTAGGAAGGACAGAAGAGAGCAAGCAACCCTTAGCACATTAGAACATCAAGTAGGAGAAATGGCTGAGCATCAAGAATTTCCCGGTCACCAACCTAGGAACGGAGATCATGGATTAAATGGTGATCAGGAAAGAGTCGATGAGAACATAGGGAACAACAGGCGTAGAACGATCAGAGAAGCTACGACCTCGGACGTCAATTATGACCCCTTCATCGCAGCCTACCCGAACTTCGACGTGAATTTCGAAGTTAAGGGGCTATTGATCAATTCTCTCCTCAAATTTCACGGTTTGGCGGGAGAAGATCCCTACATGCATTTACAAGCGCTGACAATGATTTGTCAAAGCATGAAACCGTAGGAGCTCCCTAGATCATGTCTTTGTGGAAGGTGTTTCACTTATCCCTAGAAGGAAAGGCCAGGGAGTGGTACATGAGCCTCCCAAGGCATGTCGCGAATGCCTACCATAGTTGGGCCAACTTGAGAAAAGCTTTCCTGGAAAAGTATTTTCCAGCCTCGAGGACGTCATCAATGAGGAAAGAAATCTATTCTGCCAAGCAAGACTATGACGAGTCCTTGTATGATTTTTGGAACAGATTTGAGGATCTGTTGTCTCGTGCCCCATCATCAAATTCACGATGAACAACTTGTTCAATATTTTTATGATGGGGTGAAGAATCGAGGAAAGGGAATGTTAGATCTTTGCCGGGAGGATCGTTGATTGACCTCACCGCACTTTGAAGCGTGGGCCTTGATCAAGAGGATGGCCTCGACCATCGCGATATAGTGCTCGTGATTCCAGGAATGTTCATGAAGTAGGAGCCATGTCGGCTCAGACAAAAAGGATGGAAAGCCTGGAATCAAAGGTGGATTCCCTAGAGCATAGGATAACTTCACAGTTGTCCTCGATTGCAGCTGAGCTAAAGAATTTGAATGTGCATCACCCTTCATCTTCCACTGAACTGGCCGCACCTAGTTGCGAATCTTGCGGATCGGTGATGCACATAACCGATGTCATCCGGGAGGTATGAAGAAGTCTCTGCAGTGTACCCGGGAGACAAAATCTAAAGTGGGATCCGTACTCCAACACGTATAATGAAGGATGGAGATCTCATCCTAACTTTAGTTGGAGGAGTAATGAGGAAGAGCACCCAACCGTTTTCAACAAGGGAGTGGAGTGGAACATCTACAAACCGGTTCACGATCAAGAAGCATTGACGGTGCAACCACAACCGCCAAAAGAGGACACCAACCAAGCCGCTACATGGTATGATGGCGTTGATGAAGGAAGAAAGAGCCTCTACGGCTAATCGGTTCAACGCCATCGCAAACTTAATCAAGAAGATTCCTCGAAGAATCTGCGCGTTTCTTGCCTTGAAAAGCGAATGGATTAATGGGAAACTAAGGCGAAAAACTGAACTCATCGTCACTCGGTTATCCAACAACGAGTGAAAATCAAGCGAGGAGTAGCGGATCAATTCCCTCCAACACGGTCATAAATCCGAAAAGCCTGAACGCAATTGAATTAAGGAGTGGAAAGAAAGTGCAATTTAGCATTCCTGAAGAAGAAGAATGCACCGAAGAAATTGAGATTGAAGAGACACCTCAAGTAAGAGAAAAGAAGGCTGTGCGATCAGAGAGTGATCACGAAGAGGAATTACTGAAGAAAAAAAGAAATTAACCATTGAGGAAATAGAGCAACCATCAAGCAGTCCAGGAGAAAGTGCTGCAAAGGAAAAATCTAGTGGAAATGAAGCAACACAAAGGGAAGTCAATCTGAAGGACCTTCCCTTCCCAAATTCCTACTTGATGAGCAAGAAGGTCAACGAACTGAAACATGAAAAGGAAATTATTGACCTATTTGGGAAGGTGGAAGTGAATGTGCCCCTTTTGGACCTGGTTAAGAGAGTTCCGGCCTACGCTAAATATTTGAAGGACTTGTGCACAAACAAGCGTAAGTTTAGGCCGAATGAGAGAGTCCAGGTGAGCTCAAACGTGTCCGCATTATTCAAGCCCCAAATTCCTGTGAAGTGTCAGGACCCAGGATCGTTCACCATTCCTTGTGTCATAGGAAAGGTGACAATTGGAAGAGCGTTCGCTGGATTTGGGAGCGACAATCAATGTGATGCCAAAATCATCTATGAAGCCACAGGGGTTAAGGCGTAAAACCTACTTGGTAGTGTTACGGTTGGTCGACAGATCCTTGAGCACTCTGTGGGCATCATTGAGGAAATTCTGGTCCAAGTGAAAGGATTAGTGTTCCCTGCCGATTTTTACGTGCTGGATATGTCTACTGAAGTGGTGCAGGACACTTCTCTAATCCTTGGACGACCCTTCCTTCGGACGGCAAGTACAATGATCAGTATGAAGGAAGGGAAGATCACCATGGAGGTTGGTGATCAACACGTTAGCTTCAACATGTATGAAGCTATGAAGCACCCTAACGAGGATTACTCCTTGTTTGGGGTGAACATGCTTAATGTTGTCCCTACAGTTTCAGACTCTGATGAGGATCCGCGAGACAAGTCCTCTAAGCTCGCTTCATGTTCGCTCGGAAGTCAGAACCAGATTCCTACAGCTTCCGTGAATCATTCTAGGACAGATGGGGACCTCTTCTCGCTTGAGCTTCCTAAGCTGATCCCCTCAATTTTACAACCTCCAGAGCTCGAATTGAAACCCTTACCGCTTCATTGAAATCGCCTTCCTCAAGCCAAATAAGCGCCGTCATCATCATCGAAACTCATTGTCGAACACGAACGAGCGACTTCTAAAAGTGCTAACGAGCATAAGCGAGCAATAGGATGGTCATTAGCAGACATACCCGGATTAGCCACCTACTGTGCACTCATAGGATCTTGTTAAATGAGGGATATAAGATGATGAGGCAGCCCCAACGAAGATTAAATCCACTTATTCTCGATGTGGTGAAAAGGAAGTCACTAAGCTCTGGCGAGGGATAATTTATCCCATTTCGATAGTGAATGGGTCACCCAATTCATGTGGTACCCAAAAGAGCGGGATTCTTGTGGTGAGAAATGAGAGAGATGAGCTCATTCCCACAAGAGTGCAAAATTGTGGCGAGTTTGTATTGACTAGGAAATTGAATGACGAACTCGAAGGACCATTTTCCTTTGCCATTTATTGACGGATCTTTGGAAAGATTGGTGGAAATCACATTCTTGTTTCTTAGATGGTTTCTCGTGGTATTTCAAGTACCCATTGCACCGAGGACCAAGATAAGACCACGTTTACATGTCCTTTCGGTACCTTTGCTTATCGCAGGATGCCTTTTGGTTTGTGTAATGCCCCCGGTACCTTCCAGCGTTGTGTGATGGCTATCTTCTGCGATTTTTTGGAAGAAAGTATGGAAGTCTTTATGGATGACTTCACAGTTCACGGCGATTCCTTCGATTCCTGCCTCTTCAATCTGACTAAAGTTCTTAAGAGGTGCATCGAAAAGAACTTGATCCTTAACCCAAAATGCCATTTTATGGTAAATGAAGGTATTGTGCTTGGACATTTGATTTCGAAGAAAGGAATCGAAGTTGACAAAGCTAAAATCGAAGTCATATCTTCCCTGCCTTATCCTACATGTGTCCGTGATATTAGGTCATTCCTAGGTCATGCAGGATTTTACAGGAGGTTTATTAAGGATTTTAGCAAAATCGCCCTTCCTCTTTCAAAACTCTTGCAAAAGGATGAGAAATTTGAGTTTGATGCTTCATGCCAAAAGGCTTTTGATACACTTAAAGCCAAACTCATTTCCCCTCCTATCCTGGTTGCCCCTGTTTGGCATTTGCCTTTTGAGCTTTCGTGTGATGCTTCCAATTATGCTGTGGGAGCCATGTTAGGAAAACATGAGGAGAAGTTAGCTAGAGTTATTGCATACGCGTCCAGAACTTTAGATCCAGCTCAAGCCAACTACACCACAACTGAGAAAGAACTCTTTGCAGTAATCTTCACACTAGACAAATTTCGGCAGTATTTGCTTAATTCCCACGTCATCATTTTCACCGATCATGCAGCTGTTAAGTACCTCTTGACGAAGCCACAATCGAAACCTAGATTAATCTGTTGGACTTTGCTTCTTCAAGAGTTTGATATTGAGATTAAAGATCGGGCTGGTGCCGCAAACCAAGTAGCTAACCATCTGAGCAGACTGCCGCAAGATACTAAAGGAGTAGACTCTTCCGATCTGACCTGTGATTCTTTTCCGGATTACATCACTGTGCCGCATTCTCAAGGAGCCTTGGTATGCACATATTGTCAATTACTTAATGACAAATTTGACCCTATCGTATGACGCGGGGTAGGCTCGAAATTGAAGATAAGCTCGGCATTACATTTGGGACGAACCTCATACATGGAAGATATCGCAGTGACCAAGTAATTCGACGATGTGTTCCAGATGAGGAATTTGATGATATACTCTCAACTTGCCACTCTATGGTTTGTGGGAGACATTTCAGTGCTAGAAGAACAGCGAGGAAAGTTTTGGATTCAGGATTCTATTGGCCTACTCTCTTTCGGGACTCCTTCCATTTTTGCCAAGCTTGTGACAAGTGTCAACGTTTCGGGGGATTAGGGAAACGTCATGAGATGCCGCAACAACCAGTTTTGTTTTGCGAAATCTTTGATGTTTGGGGTATCGATTTCATGGGACCGTTTCCCCCATCGTTTGGGTTCGTGTACATTCTCCTAGGAGTTGATTATGTTTCGAAATGGATCAAAGTCGTGCCCACTAGACAAGATGACGCGCAGGCAGTTCTAAATTCCTCAAATCTAATATCTTCTGTCGATTCGGAATCCCTAAGGCGATAGTGAGCGATCGCGGCACTCATTTTTGTAATCGGGTTATTACTAACTTGCTTTCCAAATTTGGGGTTACACAAAGTTTCTCGCCTACCATCCGCAAACCAATGGTCAAGCGAAGTTTGAATAGAGAGGTCAAGCACATTTTGGAAAGGATAGTTAAGCCCTCCAAGAAGGATTGAGTCTGCGTTTAGAGGAAGCCTTTGTGGGCATATCGCATCGCTTATAAGTCCCCGATAGGAATGTCTCCATACCGGTTGATTTATGGTAAGGCATGTCATTTACTGTGGAGCTAGAACATAAGGCCTATTAGGCGGTTAAATAATGCAACCTAGATTTTAAGTCGTCGGGATGGAAAGGAAACTCCAACCGCGGGGAGTTAGAGGGCTGCGACTTGAAGCATATGAGCACTCTCGGCTCTACAAGGAAAAGGCCAATCGATACATGATAAGATCCTTCTCCGAAAGACTTTTAAGGAAGGTGACAAGGTCCTCTTGTATAAAGCCCGTTTCACATTCAAGCCCGGCAAATTCAATCATCGTTGGGAAGGACCTTATGTGGTGATTAAGGTACATAATTTTGGTTTGGTAGAACTTTTGCAGAACACACCGCAAGATTTCGTGTCAATGGACATCTGCTCAAGCTCTATTATGGGACTCCCAACCGCCGTGACTATCAGGTTTTCTCTTTCCTTCATTTACTATATAGTTGTGCTTATGTTTGATTCCTATGCGCACTTGTTGAGCATGATTATATTGTTTAAGTGTGGGAGAGACCCATCAAGTAGGTTTAGTCAGTAGTTAAGAAGGATTTTCATTTACATTTCAATAAATTGATTCCTCTTGTTAGCTCGCATTTTCCTTGTTCGATGAAGCATGAGATAGATTAATGAGATTGAGTGATCGTGGATTGATAAATTGAATGTTTGTGCAATTTGTGTAGGATCCTTAGAAATTTTGTTTTGTTTTGGGTGGTTCGCCGCAACGAACATCCCCTGTTCGTCGCGACTTATCTAGGGTTTTTTCTGTTTTTTGTTCGCGGTTAACGATTGCCTCGTCATGACGAATAAGCCCGCTTTTGCTCCTATGAACCGTTGGTCTTCCTCTTTGACCGAGGTCCTTTTGCGTCCTTTCGTTTGCCTTCCGCCCTAGTTCTTCTCCTTCTTCCTCCTTCTCTTTCTCCCTCACTCTCTCGTTTCTTATTTGCCTCCGTCGGCGTTGCCTCATTCCTCCGTAGTCGTCTCCTTCAAGTCTCCTTCACTATCGACTCTAGTAAGCCTCTTTCCTTTTGTTTTTCTCTTTGTTCGCTTTCATTTTCGTTGATTAGTGTTTAGTTAGGGTCATGGAAGCGCTGTTCGTCGCGTGTGTCTGCAGAATCGCCGTTAGTCGCGACTAGTTTCATAATTAAATCATGACGAACGAAGAATCCATTTGCCGCAACAAGCGTACCTATCCGTCATGACGAATGGTGAGGACCTCGACTCGTCGCGACTTAGAGCATTAGTTGCGACGAGGAGGCTGATTCGTATCATGTTCCTAGTTAAGTTTTGTTTCTATTACTTGTATGTGCAGGACCATGCCTCAAACTCACAATGCTAGCAGCAGAGAGAAACCCTCCTCTTCCTCTTGCTCCCTCTGCGGTTCCGCCCGTGAGTCTCCTCCACTGCAGTTGCTCCACCTCCATCTGCACATGATTGCACCTTGTCTTGTTGCCCGTTCGCCTCCGGCCCCGGCTGGCTCTGCTGCTCTAACTCTTACGCATAGTTCCACGTCACCTTCTTTTTCCCTTTCATTCCAATCGCTTTTACGCCACGCCTCCGGATCCTTGATTGCTGACCCTCACCTTAGTCGGTGTCCCTATTTTGTTTGTATTTTGTGTTTGTTGTTTTCTCTATTTTCTTTTCTTTGTTGTAATTTTTAACTAGTTCTTCGGATCCTTCCTTTTGTCCACTTACGTTTTGAGCTTAATGATATATCCCCATTTCTCTTTTGTCAATTTTTGTTTCATGCTTTTATGTGTGCCTTGCTACTTCTGCCATTGTGGACAATGCCATGTTTAAGTGTGGGGGAGCTAGTTCCCTTCTTATATTTTGCATTGCATGCCTATTAGAATTTGTGCATAATTTTGTGGGCCCTTTAAATTTCTTGATAAATTTGAAACTCAATCAAACATTTTCTGCACTGTTCTTTTGTTACTTGCATGCAAATCATTTACAAGTTTCAAAAGCGATACTTGAGTTTTGAAAATACTCTCCATTCTTGAGCGATAATTGGATGCGGCAAAATTTTAACTTTTGAAGTTTTCAAAACAAAGTGAATGGGAGCATGCTAACAAGATAGTATTGTCGTTTTAAGACTTGAGATTGATCATTGGGACAAAACCCTTGTTGGAAGGATATTGAGCCAAATTCTTCTTCTATATCTTTGTGTGTGCATCCGCTTAGTTCATACTTCTCTAGAACTTGTGTCAATTTTACTCAAAGCTTGATGGACTAGAATTTTGTTGATATGATAGGCGTTCCTTCTTTCAAATTTTTCCCCAAACACCAACCCTTAAACACTTTTCCCTTTGCTAGCCCTTGAGCCTTTATTCTATGAGCATTTGCATATATATTGAGATGATGTCGGTGAGTCATGTTTTGTTATTAGGTTAAAACAAATGTTGGAAAATGGAAAAGTGTTAGTCTTGTGTATCCTAAAAGGGATTAGCATCTCAAAATGAGATAGCCAAAATGTGAAAAAAATGTGTGTATATTCAATTTATTTGGTGTTTAGTTTTAGTTTGGTGTTGACATCGGTTCCTCATTTAGCGCATGCTCATATTTTCTTTCTTTCACTCCATCCATTCAACTAGCCTCCGCTCATTACAACCTGAAAGACCTCTTGATCTTCAAAATGATAGTCCTTGTAGTGGAGAAATAAAATTGATACAAGCCTATGGTAGGAGATGCATTAAGCGGATGGGAGAAAATATCCTTAAACACAAGTGAGTTGGCGTAAACACCACATTCAGTGATCCTCTTTGTTCAATCTCATGTGCTTAAATTCTTTCGATTATGCATTTTATTAGCACTCTTTCAATTTCTTTGCGTGTGAATTTCGATGAAGTGGATTGCGTCATTTCATTATTATTTGAGCATGGTGAATTTTCTTTCACTCTTGTACCTTTTTGACTCTTGTAAACTTTGTTCAGGAGTACAAAGGTCTAAGTGTGGGGGAATTTGATTGAGCCAAATTTATACTATAAATTGGCCCTAATTTCTTAAGTGATTATGCACTTGTTAACTCCTAATTCATGATTTTTGTGCTTAAATTGGTTCCTCATATCGAGCTTTTATAATTTGCATATTGTCAGTATTTTGTTGTCATTTGATATTAATTTTTGCATAACTTTTATTGGGACAATTGATACTGCAAATGTGTTGTATTTTTGTAGGAACAATGGAGTCAACAAGAGAAAGTCAACACGTCGTGAGAAGCCATCCATTCGTCGGGACGAACCAACACTCCCATTCGTCACGACAAATTAATTTGGTATAAATTAATTAGTCGTGACGAGTGACCATTTTTATGCGTCGCGACGAACCTTATTCATTAGTCGCGACGGTCGCCGGATACCCCTACTTAAATGGAAAATTTTCGCCTTTATTACGACTCGCCCGCTTACGACTCTATAAAACCTTCCATTTTAGGTTAAAACGAGGACGGCCGCATTCCCGAGGTAGCTCTCCATCCTTCGTCTTCTCCATTTTTTTGATAGTTTTGTTTCCTCTGTTTTGCAGATTAGGCGCCACCTCAGGGCGACATCCAAACATCATCATCTTCATCTCTTCCATCATTAAATCGCACCCATTCTCAATGTTAAATCGTTGGAGTCATGGACCGAGGTGATATTCCAGCGATGATGGACTCACCCGGCATCATCGTGGCTAGGCGTTGGATCTCTGAAGATGTAGCAACGGTTTGAGTTCCATGAGCTTGAAAGGGTAATCGATCATTGTTTTAGATTTACGTCGTATTTTTGTAACAACTCCGAGTTGGAGATTGCATTGTATGACGAATGAATCTTGCTATAGTTTAGTAGGATGTTAAACTTTGATCTATGTTAAGGATTGGTTTGTGTTGAATATTGTGCTGAATACATGAAGTCTCATGTATATCGTCGATTTTGCATTAATTAATCTAATCGCCTAGTTGTGTTTGGTTAAGTTGGTTGTGTTATTATCGATTGATTTATTGCATAAATCATTTCATACCATACACTAAGGGTTTTAACAAGATTTAATTAATCGATTTGATTAATTAAATTCTTGGACTTAACGAGTTATTAAGGTTATGTTTTGAAACTTAGTGGATTTCAAACCCCGACATTTATTTTGAGCGATGATGGCCGAGCCACATTTTAGGAGAACTTTAGTTAATTATTTTCAATCTTAATTATTTCAAATTGTCTTGCCTTTTAAAATCCCAAAACATTTATTTCATACTTAGCTTTCTTTAATTTTAAAGATCGAGCCAAACCCCCTTTTAATTGCTTTAATTACATGCATCATTAGACTAGGCTAGTCTTAAGATCAATGCTACACTGGTTCCTTGAGAGTCGACCCGAGGTTGCACCCCGTGTTGCAATTCTTGGTATAAATTGATTTTGACCGGTTTCCAAGGATCAATCTTCGGATTGAACGATAAGCCGCGATCAACATGCGACGTATAAAAACCTCTCTCAAACCAAAATTCCTCTCCTCTCTGCGTCTGCTCGGCGATCTGCTCCAATCCTTTTATGGCTAGGTCTCGATTTCCTCCTTTACGCTGCAATTTATGTTCTCCATTTTTTGTTATATTTATTATTGCTTTGTTTCACCCACCCAAGAACAGCTCATCTGATCGTCTTCTCAAGCAAAGGAAAGCTCTTTGAGTACTCCAGTTTTACACCTTCACACCTGTATCTCTACCTACCTTCTCTACCTCCATTTATTTCATTTTCTTGCATTTTTCCTGCTCCCACCTCTTCTCTGCTTCAGTATTTTTGTTCTAAACCATCTTCTAATCATTTCGCTCTTTACGTGAAAAATCCCACAAAGCTTAAATTGCTCTGTCTTTGGTCTACAGTATGAAGATTGGTGGCATGTGATTTGTAATGATTAGCAATACCCACTTGAATGGAAGCTTTGTCTATTCTGTTTCTGATTTGAATCAATAAGAAGCTTGAGCCTTGAGTAGAGATATAGTTTAACATGCTGTGTTTGTGGGATTCAGATACTTTGAAATTTCCTTTGGCTCAAGGGGCTAATATTGCCTCCTCATCTAGGAGGGTTAATAGAAAATGGCATAGCCGGGAACAGAGGAAAATTGATAAAGAACATGATGTGGTTCTTGTGCCATCGGATGGTGGTTGTCTTTCGAGTGCGAATCGATGATTACGATTATTCAATTGGATGGTTGGAGCCTCATGGACTGAATTTGAGTGATGATGACACGCTGCAGTTTTGTTGTGCTTGTCCCATCTTATGGGCGTGTTTCATGATAATGTTCGGACAACACCAAAAACAAAATATTTCTCGCCATCACCAAAATCCCAAGCGGCTACTCGATGGTAGCTATCGTTTTCTTTTCCTCTTCGACCTTACATTATTCTATATGAACTCATTTCACCATTTATTGTGGCGACTCAAATTTTATTATCTCTATCCACGTTTATGGTGTATAGCTTTTTGAATCTATATTAATCGAATTGTGCAAATAATTTGGAGCATTTTGTTTTTGATTTATGAAGGTTGTTTCTTGAGACCGAGAAGGTTGGATAGTAGATCTTGAGAATAAGTGAAAGTTGATACTTTATTGCAAGTCTAGTGTTACTTTGATGATCCCTGTAAAGTCTGAGCTCATTTAAAGTAAGAATGTGATTGGTTGAGAGTTTAAGTGAAAGTCTTCGTATTTGATGAGATTATATAGAGCCGAACCCACGGTAGGAATGTTGATGCAGGCATGTTTTAATGCCCTCTTGAATCATGATATTCTTAGAGTATTAAATCATGAAAATGTGTATGTGGACTTTCTGTGCTTAGCTGCGTGATAAATCTTGTCTAAGCGCCCTTGTCTTGTCTAGATGTAAATCAAGATGCTTTTAGTCTGTTTACATCATCTTGGGGCGTTCTTGGTTACCAATTTTTATCTCTCATCTCTTGATCCATGAAATTTCTACCTCATCGGATATAATAAATTGGTTCATGCATCCGCTCTTCTTTGTTTGTGTTGTGCCCGTGCCTTCCCATACGGATCAGCATATAATGATCAAATTGATCATGGCAAGTGTCATATTACATGGCCTATATGATTTCTTTATTGAACTCCAGTTCATAATGAATTCATTATCATCATTTGGGTACCCTTTTGATTAATGTATTCCAAGATTCATATCTTTTGTCCCAACATGTCTTAATTTCTTAATCATAAATCGATGTCTTCTTAACGAATGTTAAATTGCAAGTACATACATGTAAGTGATTTCGTCTTCATTACGCCTTCTTTGAGTTTATTTTCTTTATATGACCGCTATCACAGAGGGCGAAAGTATATAATGTGAGATTGTCTTCTTCAACATGAAAGAGACCCGAGATTAACGCACTTGCATCTCGGACCATGATTTTCATCCATCTCTTATGTAGGAACTAAATTCCTAGAATTAGCGATTATGGTTTAACTGGAGTTAGGCCTTTATGCTTGAGATGCCCTTGTCAAAGCGTTCTAGTTTTTTGCATCTATAATTACGGATAATAGAGATGCTTCTTTACGTAGGTATGGCGAGAGAAACCTCTGAAAACATGATTGACATAATGGACTAGAGTTATTCTTTCACCTTCATGGCTGTCCGGAAAAAAAGCGCATATTATTATAAGAATGATAAAAGAAACTTTGGAGATGACAATTAATAATTACACAGGTATGATGGGCGACAATAGCGTAAATGAGCTGATTTTGAAACTTGATGGCTTCTCCTCTATCCTTGATGAACTTCCCATGTAAACAAATATAGATCTGAAGTTGTTGGGATCATCGAGCTAATGCTTAATTGATTAGCAGACATTTAAGGAAATGACCATTTCTTTATTGAAAAGCGAGAATAGACTACGAAAAATGACTGTTGCTTTTTCGTGATGACATATCTCTTGAAGCTTGAGGCAAGTGAGGTTTCTGTGCCCTTAGTACATCGATACTTCTTGTAGATCCCACATACTTCCGTGCCCTTAGTCCAGCTGCACCATCTTGTAGATCATAGTTAAATTGTATCGTGACACTATAAAACAAATTGTCACATTGATCGTAATTTGTTATTAAACACCATGACACTTACTGAGGAAACTAGCAGTCCATTTTGTTATGCTTATTATGTTTTTGTCTATGTCATTCTTGTTATGCTTTTAATATTAAAGTGGAGTGGAATGATAGAAGTTTTGAAATTTTAATCAAAATTTTTGTGAAAAATTTTCGTCGAATGCCGCTTTTTCTTTTCCAAAGCAAGTTAAAATTGTAATTGCTTGATGGCTATTCATAATTTTATAAGGTTAAATGCTCTAAAGGATGAAAATTTTCTCCTTACAATGAAGATGATGAATTATTTCCTATAAATGAAGAAATCAACAAAAATGAAGACGTTGAAAAAAATCATTTAGGCGAGCCACAAAATAACTAGATGAATGATGCGAGGAACATATTACAAATCTTATTGTATTACGATAAAATGCATAGTTTATTATATATTTAACTATTTACTCGACTTGAATATTTATTTTGGGATTATAATATTATTTAACTTTTTACATGTTTTAATTTTTTTTCATACTAATTTTATTTCCTACAAAAAATGAGACATCTCTTAAAATAATTTCCTATATGATGGTTATCTATAATTTCCTATAAGATGGTTATCTATAATTTCCTACAAGATGGTTATCCAAGAAATAAGTATTAAGTAAATATAATATATTGTACTTAATTTGCATATTGTTTAGTATACTTTGAATATTATTTATATACATAAATAATTTTATTATAAAATAAAATATAGTTAAAATTAATAAAAAGTGATTTTTTTTATGTTGCCAAATAATATACTGCATGAAGCTCTTTTTAAAAAACTGTTTTTTTAATTGACAGCCAAACAATTAACTAGCTTTTTAAAAAAGCTCTTCTCAGAAAATCTCTGCTGACAAAAGTTCTACTAACAAAAGCTCTACTGATATAAGCTCATCCTGAGTCTAAGACCCTTACAAGTGACAAATCCAAATTATTTTTGAACTAAAATTTTAAAACGACATCATTTTATTATTACTTGTCAAGTCTTGAGCTGAGCTTGAGAAAATTGAGCCCAGTGTTTAATCAACCCAAGCTTGACATGTTCACCTCGGGCCAAAGTAGGCAAGCCCAAGCCCTATTGTCATCTATACTTGAATGTGACCGACATCCCATTTTCAAACATTTTCAAGGTAATTGCCAATTGAAGATCAACCGTGAAAAAAAAGAAGATATTTTTATAACACTATTATCTCACATGAAAAACATAGATAAGTGTGATTATCATCATTTAACCCTTGAATTATGCAAACTATTGTTTTCATTGGACACATATGATCCAACAAGTGTCATGTTCTGCATTGACTACTTTTCTTTCAGGGTAGATAAGTATGCACAGCTGGAAAGGTTCTCTAAAGAGTAAGTGATAACTCTATTTATTCTTTACTATTATTTCTATTTATCTTGCCGTTTAATTTTGCGGAAGAAAGAATTTATTTTGTTGATAGAGATTTTTAACTAGTAATTAAGAATATCGGTTAAAAAAGATTTAAATGATTCTTTCTATAATTTACTCTTATATCACTCGATAAAATTTTGTTTTGATTAGAAACAATAAATGAATACTTGTTTGTCAAAAATAAAAAATTTCATATTCACTAGCCGTTTATTGATTTTATCTTCATCAACAAGAGACTTCAAAGGAAACTTTATAATTATATCAATTTTCCCAAATGGATATAATGATTATATTTATATCCTGTATTTAGAATTTTATATTTAGTTTAACATATCACCTTAGCTTTTATTTTTCTATTTCTCTTCTTATCTTGTTATAACTACTTACTACACTATGCAATATAATACAAAAATATGGCTTCCATATTTCTTGACATTGTCTACATTATATCATAGCCAAACCAAAATGAACAGACCAATTCCTTCCTCTTCTTCATCCACTCATCAGACCTTTTCCATCAAGCTAAATGGAAAAAAATTACTTATCTTATAAAACCCATTTCTTACCACTTCTTAATTATCAAAACCTAATGGGATTTGTTGATCGATGAAACCAGATCCCCACCTATAAAAACTATTCATGATCCTCAATATTCTTTCAAAACCATTCCCAAATCTAGATTATCATACTTGGTTCTAGAAAGACCATATGCTACATTATTGATAAATTATGTTACATTATTGGAACGAGCACATCTTAGTAATTCTAGAATTCATTAACCAATACCTTTGGCTCCATTTCTTAAAACACACAATTTCGGCTGCATATAAAATTACAAGAATTCAACAAAAATGATTTTCAGTAGCTTAATATCTGTAGTGCAAAAAATCACTAGCAAATGAATTATTCTTAGCTAGTTATACCATGACTATAGTTGAATTTAATGCTATTATCTAAAGAAATATTGGAAGCGTGTATCAGTTAGTTTTCTTTAATGTTTAGGGGTATTATGTCTAACTTATGATTAAGCTATGTTGTCATTTTTGTTGATGATTTTACTACCTGGATTTATTTTATGAAAAATAAAAGTGAAGCTCTTTCCATCTTTCTCCAATTTAAAACATTTATTAAAAAACTATTCAATACACATATTCTAGTTTTCAAAGCGTTATGGTGATGAATATCAAAAACTTCATTCTTATTTTAATGAAAAAGGAATCCTCAATAGAATTGTATGTTCTGGCCGTATGGTTTCCAAACATTTGTGTTCCACATTAATTCTTTGCCAAAACTATACTTACCGTGATTACAGTGTTGGCTGGCTACATTTGAATCATCATCTTCACTCTATCTCTCTTGTGTCCTTCTCCTAATCCACTACCTCAATCTAATTCCAACCCATCAACTCACCCAATACAATCACCTATTTTCTAGCAATAAGCACATTGAGCTCGATTATAACTTTATTAGAGAGAAAGTTAATGGTGACCAATTCAATATCTGGTTCATATCTACAGGGGATCAGGCAATGGACATCTTCACCAAGCCATTGTCTAGAAGCCGCTTTGAGTTGTTTGAAAAGTTTGGGAAAGTTAGTTAATTAGAGTTATCTGTAAATTAATTAATTTAATTATAAATTTCAAATAAAGTTAAATTTTAACAAGTATCATAACATAATAAAACCCAAGTGTTAAATTAAATAATATTAAACCAGGACCAAATTAAAGCTAGAGTGGCACATAACAGACAAAGACTGACTTCATCTAATATTTTATTTAGTTAAAGCTCATTTTAAACATTATATGTGTTATAATTAATTCTTAACGCTTTAAAATTTGTTATAGTTCACCTTATATTTTGTTGATAATATTAAATTTTAATTTACATTTTTGTCGTTTGTAGGTTGGTGAGTCTTAGGATCTAACTTACTTTTATTGAAAACATTAAGGGATAGAACACATCTTCGACCAAGTTTTGCAATGTAGGAGATTAAGAGAGTTTAATAAGATTTATGCATTGTAATACCAACAACAACAGAGAATGCAGCCAATAAATTTGTTGATTTTATAGAAAAATATAACAGAGCGTTTTATTAGTGAGAGCACAACCGCTACTCACTCAATCAAATTATCTATTTACAGTAACTCAAGAAGAAGCTTTAAATAAAAAACTTCAGTCAACTAACCATATGAAAATAACTAATCATCTACGGTAACGACTATAATAAGTTACATAGAATCTCTACATGCCCCCTCAAGTTGGACTTTGGAAGAAATCAATCAAAGCCAACTTGGACAGTAAACGATGAAACACCGGTGAAGAAAGCGGCTTGGTAAAAATGTCCGCAACCTGTAAAGACAAAGCCACATGAACCGGCGAAATAAATCCTTGTTTATATTGATTGCGAACAACATGACAATCAATGTCAAGGTGTTTCGTGCGCTCATGGAATCTGAGATTACGGTGATGTGAATAGCGATTCTTGTCACGATGAAAAAGAATCGGAAGAGAAACCGGAATCCGCAAATCAGTCAACAAATAGCTAATCCACTGTAATTCACACACTGTCGAAGCCATTGCTCTGTACTCGGCCTCGGCAGAGCTGCGAGAAACGGTAGTTTGACGCTTGGTCTTCCAAGAGATCGGACTCTCGCCCAAAAAATCGTAAACCGATGGCGATTTTCTAGTTGTAACACAAGAAGCCCAATCAGCATCGGAATAAGCTTGTAAAGATAAATCAGAAGATGCAGAAAAATGAAGACCCAAAGACGGACGAAGTTTAAGATACTTCAGAACATAAACAGCGTGTTAAAGATGAACCTTTCGTGGAGCCTGTAAATATTGACTGAGTTGCTGGACACAATAGGTAATATCCGGCCTAGAGAAGCCCAAATACAACAACCGGCCAACGATGCGGCGATATTCCTGAGGATTGTCCAACAAAGGACTGCAATCACTCCGCAAATCAGCGCCTTTCGGAAAAGGAACACGCTTAGGTTTAGAACAAGCAAACCCGCATCTGTTAACAAATCTAACGCATACTTTCTCTTATTAAGAAAAATACCAGAACTATCACGAAAGAGCTCTAAACCGAGAAAATACCTAGCCTCCCCTAAATCCTTAATAGAGAACTTCTCATGAAGAGCAGATTTCAATCGAGTAACAGAAACAACAGAATTACCACTGATAAGAAGGTCATCCACGTACACCAAAAGCATTAAAAAACAATCTTCCTTGCAAAATACAAACAAACAAATGTCATACACACTCTGCTGAAAACCAAAATTGAGGAGAAAACCTGTGAGCTCG
This sequence comes from Erythroxylum novogranatense, assembly GCA_029891385.1. Taxonomy (NCBI): domain Eukaryota; kingdom Viridiplantae; phylum Streptophyta; class Magnoliopsida; order Malpighiales; family Erythroxylaceae; genus Erythroxylum; species Erythroxylum novogranatense. The sequence goes on along the minus strand of CM057235.1, from coordinate 47,327,700 downwards.
GTGTTCCACTGACGAGAAGCCTGCTTAAGCCCGTATAAAGACCGCACAAGCTTACAAACTTTACCCGCATGCGCCTTGGTATAACCTTCCGGTGGCACCATGTAGACATCCTCATCAAGATACCCGTGCAAAAAAGCATTGTTAATGTCTAATTGGTTTAAAAACCATCCTCTGGCTGCAGCAATAGCCAGAAAAACCCTCACAGTGACGACCTTTGCCACCGGTGAAAAACTGTCAGTATAATCTTCACCATAAACCTGATTATAACCCTTAGCCACTAAACATGCTTTGTACTTGTCTATCGTGCCATTTGGGTTGTACTTCAATCGGAAAACCCATTTACTCCCAATAGCAGTCTTCCCCGCCGGTAACGTAGTGAACTCCCAGGTGTGATTATCTTCCAACGCCTGTATCTCGGAACCCATAGCCCTAACCCAATTGCTGTCTTGACACGCCTCCCGAAAAGATCGAGGCTCCTTCGCAGCAGTCACATGACAAAGAAAATCTGCAACATCGGCAGATACTTTTGAATGAGCAGAGAAAGGAAACGTGGAAGGCACATGAGGAGAAGTATGGGTGTTGGTGCCTTGGGCAGAATTCATCACATAGTCCGACATCCAAGACGGTGCTCTCCTTGGACGACAGCTCCGACGATTTTCAGGAAGTGGAGAGGAGGGAGGAACCGTGTTGGGAACCTCAGCTGGGACAGATCGTTCTATTCGAGGCCCATCAAGATCATCCACCATCGAATCATCAACAGAAGATGGAACACGTGGACGGTCTAAAACAAAAGAAGGAGCACGTGGGTGATCAACAACATCATCTCCGACGATTGGTAAAGAGGGGATAGGTGGATCAACACCAGCCACATATTTATTATCTGCAAAAGGAAATAAATGCTCATGGAAAGTTACGTCCCTAGAGACAAATAACCTTCCAGTGTCAAGATCATAAACTTTGTATCCCTTTGTGCCTGCAACATATCCTAGAAAAACACACTTAAACGCTCGGACTCCAAACTTATCCTTGTGAGGCTTAATATACGCAGCAAAACATAAACACCCAAAGACTCGCAAGTCATCAAGAGCAGTGATTTCCTAAACAAAACTTCATAAGGAGATTTCCAGCTCAAGGTAATAGTAAGCAATTTATTTATCAAATAAGTAGCATGGAGAATAGCCTCACCCCAAAAATCAGTGGACAAATGTGCTTGATGCAATAAAGCCCGAGCCACCTGAAGGAGATGTCGATGCTTCCGTTCTACTCTACCATTCTGTTGGGAGGAATAAACACAAGAACGTTGATGTAATATGTCATGATCAAGGAAGACTTGTTGACAATTAGAACCAACGAACTCACCCCCATTATCCGTTCGAACCACCTTAACTACACTATTATACTGGGTTTTCACCATGAGAAAGAACCTTCGGAGAATAGAACCAACTTGGTCCTTATGTTGCATCAAAAACGTCCAGGTAACACGACTACAATCTTCTACAATCGTGAGGAAATAAAAAGCCCCAGTTAAAGATGACTTTTTATACAGACCCCAAACATCAACATGAAGTAATTCAAAAATTTGGTCACTATGACTGTCACTCGCAGGAAATGGCTGACGAGACTGTTTTGCCTTCCCTCAAATATCACAAACAATATCGGAATCACAGGAATTTTTATTAACAAAAGGCAGTTTCTGTACAACGTCAAAGGAGGGGTGCCCCAGCCTTTTATGCCACAATACAGTAGATTCATTATTAGGAACTCTATCTACACATTTCACAACCTTATTCAAAAAGCCACCATCAACATGAGCTTCATCTCGTCGTAAAACAACAGAAGCAGGGGTTAACACATCTGCATGAAAAGACTCTGCCGTAAGATAATACAGATGACCAACAACTCTGCCCACAGCCAATATATTCTTACATTTCTGGCCCTGTAACACACAGAAGGATGGATAAAAAGTAAAAACGCCAGCTTCATGTTGCAAGATTTGACTCACAAATAACAAATTATATTTGAAGCTTGGAACATAAAAAACATGCGACAAAACTACATCCTTGCTAAGCCTTATCTCTCCCACCATATTCACCTTTGTAACCGATCCATCAGGCAAGCTAATTGTAGATACCTTCTTCACTGGACCCAGCTTATGAAACAAACACACATTGCCTGAAACATGTATGCTAGCCCCAGTATCTACTATCCAACATGAAGTAGAAATAGCTTGATGCCCTATTTTTGTCTCAAGAGCATAAATATTACTTGCAAATTCTGCACCAAAGTTCACCTTCTCCATGTTAGAAACTTGCATTTGTTCTTTCATCAATTTGGACAATTCCTGTTGAATAATCGCCCTCATACTTAATCCACCAACATCATCTACACTATCCTCCAACGGTGTCTCTGCCAAATTAATCTTGCCTACTCTCCCTCCAGATTTTTTTTTTAATTTTTAAGGTCAAGATACCACTCGGAATAGCCATGTAACTTAAAACATGTATCCTTTGTATGACCATCCATTTTACAGAACGAACACTTCTTATCTTCCTTATCGGCCTTCCAGTCCTTTTTCTTGGCATTTCCTTTTCCAAAGTTAGAAGGTTTTATAGGACCTGAACCAACCATAAGTACATTCCCTTCTGTAATATCCCCAAAAGAATCCACAACCTGCTTTTGTCTCTCCACATTCATCAACATAGAATATACTTTGTCGATATTAGGGTACGAATCCATCATAAGAATCTGATTCTTGACATGGCTATAAGAATCATTCAAGCCCATTAAGAACTAAATAATTTTTGTATTATCACTAAGTTTCATGATCTTACCAGACACATCACAGGTACAACAACCACAGATACATTGTGGTACAGGTATGATACATTGTAGTTCATCCCATAATTTGCAGAGCTTCGTGAAATACATGGAAAGACTGGAATTACCTTCTGAAATACTGCCAATCTATCTTCGAATTTGATACTCCTGAGGACCAGTAGAATCACCAAAACGATTTTCAAGCTTATCCCATAGGTCCTTAGCAGAAGATACGTAAAGAAATGCATCATGCAAATCTTTAGTCAACGAGTTAAGAATCCAGGATTCCACCATGGCATTAGCACTCATAATCTCCTCGTAATCTGCTGCATCCTCAGCTAGGAATGATGATTACAATGGATTTAATTGATTACATAGAATTTGTTTTTACTTGTGAGACAACCTTGGTTAGGCATTAGCGCGTTGATTGTGACAAAACTTGGCAGTAGAAGAGATGAAAAACAAGAGAGGCGTACGGTGAAGAGCTTAGGCTCTGGGTTCTGGTGCGATATCTTCCTAAGGAAGGAGGGAACGAAGAGTAAAAGCGAAGAAGAAGAGAACGAAGAGTAAAAGCGAAGAAGAAGGGAACGAAGAAGGCTAGAGATTAGGGAAAAGAAAGGCACAACAAGAATGTGTAATATTACAAGCTCGAGGGACTATCGCACGATACTGGAGAAGAAGCTTCAAGAGGAAGGCTCGAAGAAGCGGAAGACGTTGAAGAAAGGAAAGAGTTTTGGGAGGGTTAAACTTGAGAAGATAAAAGTTGTCTTTGATTTTCTATTCGACGAATACATAAAGATAGCTACACAGGAGTTTTAGGTATTCTGCAAATTTTAATAATACCCGTTCCAGCTGATTCTCTATAACCAAACACAGGTTTATTAATATATTAGGAATATGGTGGGAATAGAATACCTATGCTAGCTGAGGATGTATGTTTTTAGAAATGGAGTCAAAGGTAGGGGCTAATGCATTGTAGATTTCCTGAGATGTGGTCATTCCAATAATGTAGGAGAATGTAGAAGGGTCAGGGAAGAACATAGCCAATAAATTAGCATTTGGTCTTTCTAGAACCAGGTCTGATATTCTAGATTGGGAAGGGTTTTGAAAGGATTTTGAGGATCAGGAATAGTTTTTATAGGCGACGATTCGGTCCCATCAACAAGTCCCGTTAGGTTTTGATAATTAAGAAGTGGTAAGAAATGAGTCCTGAAATGCAGGGAGCATCAAATATAGAAGCCAAAGAATGTAACAGTCAAGCACAAAAACCATCAATAGAAAGCTCAAAATCGGCAACTAACCTTGGAATCGTATTCGTGAGCTTCCAATACGAGATTTCAACGCCGGAACCTACCAAGAGGGAATAAACTTACAAATTCATGGATTCTTTGTATGTTATTTTTGTACGACAGAGAGAAACAAAGGCGGAGACAAAGTGGGGGGGAGAGAGAGAGAGAAGTGTCGCTCTCTGTAGTCAGTCGAAGTGAGAGAGGCGGGGTACATGACGAATGAAGAGACTTACGTTAATAAAAACGCTGTGTCGTTCGTTCGGTTGTCTTCTTTCAACGCTCTTAAGACAGCAAGTGGCTACTGTAAAGAGCCCCGGCTTGTGCTTGCTTATATTATATTATTATTTAGTTTAATCTAAGCTAAGATGTTAAAATGATGTTTTACCTTAAACGAGTCTGTTTAATGGCTAATCTCAACTTCTTATGCCCTTCAATCCATTCGTACGTTCATGAACAATCCTAAGGCACTTATTCTTTTACGATTTTTTTAATACAAAGTTTTAAAATTTTCCAATTAAATTGAGCAATCTTTTAAAACTTTAATAATTCAATTTAAAACGTTAATTTTGTTAATAATTTATTAATTTGACTAATAAATCTTTATTGCTCATAACATTGAAAAAATAGGGATTATAATTAGATTGAATTACAACAACAAATTTTGTATTAAGAATTTAATTACACATTTAACAAATTTATCGTTATTGTGTAAAATTTTAGAATTCAAATATTGGTGTTAGATGCCTAATTACTTGTCATTTAAATTAAAATTTTCGTTTATTTTAAAATTATTTGTAATAAAGAACTTATTTTGGTTATATACATTCAACAATCATGCACTCAAATAGAACTAAGTGAAATTGTCGTGCAAAAACAATAAACACAACTTTGGTATAAGAGAGGGGGAGAGTAGGAAATAAGCTTGATATTGACATCGATCAAAATTGATAACTATACTGTGATAGAACTAGGGGGCCATTGGTTTATAGTAGGCGTAAGAAGAATTTGGCGATTCTAACAACACTAGCACCACGTGCGATTAGTTACAATTAGGGACGGTGTCACCTAATAATTGGGTTAGGATGGGACGTATAAGGAGGGAATATTTTGTGTAGGGGCATGCATTTACGGATTGTTGAGTGTGTTTGGGAGGCAGCCCCTCATATAGGCTGAATATCATTTGGTTGTAATAGTCTATTTCTCTGATTATCAATATACTTATTGAATCGGTGAGATCATTACGATCCATCCGATTCTTTTATATTCAATTTATTGATATATTTGAGAGGGTTCTATCAAGTGGTATCGAGCATTGTTCTTGGTGCCTTGGATTGAAGTTGTTTCAAGAGTGGATGGTAGTGACTAGAAGAATGGAGAAAATAGAGTTGATCGAGAGGAGTGTAGCCAATTTAATGAAATGATGGAGAGAAATGAAGAGAAGACACGCCGATTGGAGGAAGCATTCTGGAAATGATGCAACATATAAAAGGAAAGGAGCAGAATCATCCAAAGGAAAATCGGTGGTGGAGCTAGCGAGAAACCGAGGAATTGGAGTGGGGAGTCGGCGAAACAAGGCGAGGAAGTAATGTGAAGTTTGAGGGGTTCGGAGGTTTGAAGCAAGAGAAGAAGGAGAGTTTATGAGGAGAGGGAAGGCGATTAGAGATTCCGATCTTTTGTGGAGAGGATGCATATGGTGGTGAATGATAGAGCGATACTTTCGGTTTAATGGAGTGGCGATAGGGATAAAAGGGAGGCGATGGTAGTGGCATTGGAGGAAAAGCCTTGGTATGGTTCAATTGGTGGGAGGCACGGAATGCAAGCAGATTGGAGAGAGTTTAAACTAGGCGTGCTCAAACGTTTTCAACCGACCTTAGCTACGAACCCATCTGAACTTCGTTTGGGTTGCATCAATCTTCAAGCTGTGATGGATTATCGTGAGAATTTTGAAATGTTATCGGGACCATTGAGGCACATTGAGGAAGACATCCTCACCGGGTTGTTTTGAGCGGATTAAAATGGAAATTAGGGTGAACTTAAGTTACACCATCTTTGGCTCTTTGGGTGAGGTGATGGACATGGCAATTGTTGGTGGAGGAGAGGAATTTACTTGTGAAGCAAGGTAGTGTTAACCCACGCAATGGCGGATCTTCCACAAACCAGCCCAGTTCCACCGATCCACCACAAGTGGATTTTCGTCCCAAACCACCAGCAGCCTATGGAAATGAAGGGAAGTTCGGTGGCTCTAAACCAACCCCAACTCAGAGAGAAGAAATTGGCGGGGCTAGGAGACGCAACTTCCGGCAGCTCCCACCCGAAGTACTCAAAGAAAGATATGAAAAAGGGTTATGCTTCTATTGTGATGAAAGGTTCAGTTCAAATCATGTTTGTAAAAACAAACATTTCAGGGTCTACATCGTGGAAGAAGAAGGCGAAAATGAGCTACCCGAGGAGGTGTTCTTGGATGCCGAGGGAGATGACACTGAAGGTAAACAATTACAACTGAATATAATGAGTGTAATGGGATTGACGACTAAGAGGTCATTTAAAATATGGGGATCGTTGAAGGGAAGAGAGGTCTTGATCTTAGTGGATTGTGGGGCCTCCAATAATTTTATTTCTAAACCTTTGGTGGAGCAATTGTCCCTCCACGTGTTAGAGACCCTGAATTTTTAGTACAAGTGGGAGATGGGTATAAAATAAGAAGCAAAGGAGTCTGTGAGCATTTACAAGTAGCGACCCAAGGGTATTAATTAAAGGGATTTTTTCTGTTGAATTAGGAGGGTGGACATGGTTTTGGGTTTGGATTGGTTGGAGGGTTGGGAGACATCCGAGCCAATTTCAAGGAGTTGACTTTAAAGTGGGTGGAAGGAGGTAAACATTTCACTGAGAGGAGATCCACTTGATGAAATCGGTAATACATTGCGATCCTTTGACAAGGTGTGAAAGAAGGAGGTGAGGTTACAGTCAAGATAACCAAGCAAAGACATCGTTGAACCCACCATGAAGGAGCGGTGAACTCAAGGAGTTATTGGCTGAATTCTTGATGTGTTGTCACCCCTCGTGGTTGCCTCCCATAGAAGCCACGACCACTCTATTACTCTTAAACCAGGAGCAGAAATTCCAGCGGTCAGGCCATATAGGTATCCCCATTATCAGAAGAGTGCGATAGAAAAGATAGTGGGGAATTGTTAGTGCAGGTGTCATTTATTGAGATAAGTCCCTTTTCGATCCGATAATTTTAGTGAGGAAGAAGGATGGGGGATGGAGATTTTGTGTGGACTTCAGGGCATTGAACAAAGTGACTGTTGGGGATAAATTCCCAATACCGACTATTGATGAGTTGTTGGATGAGTTAGGAGGAGCCAAGGTGTTCTCAAAGTGGATCTAAAGAGTGGCTACCACCAAATTAGGGTCCAGAAGAGGACATTCATAAAACGGCCTTCCGAACACATGAAGGTCATTACGAATGGTTGGTGATGCCCTTCGGGTTGTCCAATGCACCCTCCACCTTCCAATCCTTGATGAATGAGGTATTTCGTGCCTATCTTCGCAAGTCCGTTCTAGTTTTTTTTGATGATATTCTGATATTCAGCCAGTTGTGAACAACATTTGAAAGATCTAAGGGTCATCTGTTGATACTCAAGCCATAAATTATATGTCAATGAGAAGAAGTGCGAGTTTGGCAAGGAGCAATTGAAATATTTGGGGCATGTAATCTCGGGTAGGGGTGTAGAAGCTGATCCATCGAAAGTGGAAGAAGTGGCAAATTGGCCAATACCTAAGGATATAAAAGCTGTCCGAAGGTTTTTGGGGTTCACGGATACTACCGACGCTTTGTTAGAGACTATGGCAAGATTGCCAAACCTCTCACTCAACTACTCAAGCGAAGGGTATCAATGGAACATGGAGACTCAACAAGCTTTTGAAGCACTTAAAGCGACCATGGTAAACCTTCCTATTCTAGCGGTACTGATTTTTCTAAACCATATGTTGTTGAAACCGATGCCTCGGGGAAAGGGTTAGGAGCGGTGCTTATGCAGAAGGAAGGCCTTAGCTTATCTCGGTGGGCATTACCTCCAAGCGCTATCCAAGTCGGTTTATGAAAAGGAGTTAATGGTCAGTAGTAAGGCGGTTCGAAATGGAGACACTACCTTTTGGGAAGGCGTTTCATCATCCGGACCGATCAAAGAAGCTTAAAATACTTGACAGATCGAGGTTGTTGGGAGAGCGACAACAAAAGTGGACACCAAACTATTGGGGTATGATTTTGACGGCAATACAAACCGGAAAGGAAAACCAAGCAATTGATGCTTTATCACGCAAAATGGAGTGTGTTCTATATCAACAATCAAAATGGTAGATTCAGATGACTTGGAGGAGGAAATTAGAGCGGATCCAAGTTTCATACTATCTTGCAAGATCATTAGCGGGAGCAAGGAACATTTGGGATTTACAGTTAAGGGAGGACGGCTATATTACAAGAAGAGACTAGTTTTGTCGAAAACATCTAGTGGATACCTACTATTTTGAAGGAGTTACATGACTCACCTATAGGAGGTCATTCGGGTTCCTACGCACTTACAAAAGAGTGTTGGGACCGGTTTTTGGGAAGGCATGAAGAATGACATTAAGAAGTATGTGGAAGCATGTGAAGTGTGTCAACGCAACAAGTATCAAGCCTTATCTCCATTTGGTTTATTACAACCGCTACCAATTCCTTCGCAAGTGTGGGAGGATATCTCATGGACTTCATTGGAGGTCTAGAAAAGTAAGTGGCATGGACACCATCATGGTGGTAGTTGATAGACTCACCAAATATGCTCATTTCCACCTTTAGCCCACCCTTTTCTGCTGCAGATGTGGTGCACTATTTATTAGAGAAATAGTGAAGCTCCATGGCTTCCACCTCCATAGTATCTCGATCGAGATAGAGTATTCATGAGCGATTTTGGTGCGAGCTCTTCAAATTGGCGGTACAGTGAAGTTTAGTTCACTTATCATCCCCAAACCGACGGGCAAACGGAGGTCACCAATCGATGCTTGGAAACATATCTCCGTTGTTTCACGGAAGCAAACCTAAACAATGGACCCAATGGTTGAGTTGGGCGAATTTTGGTTCAACACTAACTACAACAAATTTCTACCAAAACTTCTCCATTTTATGCTCTATATGGAAGACACCCACCTACCTTACTCGGATATGCCGGGAGTTATCGGCGATGGAGGAAGTGGATAGGCTCCTTGAGGATAGGAATGGAGTCCTAATCGAATTGAGGAGAACCTATGCGGTCTCGTAATCAAGTAAAGTCCAAGCAGATAAGAAACGAAGGGACGTGGAGTATACGGTTGGGGAAAGGGTGTACTTAAAGATCCAACCATACAAGCTTGATCCTTAGCACGAAGTTGAATGAGAAACTCACCCGTTACTATGGTCCTTTCTCGATTATTGAAAAGGTTCAATGTGGCTTATCTTTGGAATTACCTACCTATAGCAGAGTTCACTCGGTTTTCATGTGTCCTTGCTTAAGAGGGTCGCTCCTACTCATGTGCACATACTGCCCTTGCCTACACAATTAATCAAGAGTGGGAGCTGGATATCCAACTGAAAGGGTATTGGGGACCGAAGGAATGTGGTGGACATGCAGAGGTGTTAATTCAATGGCAAGACCTTCCTACATGTGAGAATTCATGGAAGCGGCTGCTGCCATTGCTGAGCACTTCCCATCTTTTCACCTTGAGGACAAGGTGCAAGCTTTGGAGGGGAGTATTGATAGAACTAGGGGGCCATTGGTTTATAGTAGGCGTAAGAAGAATTTGGCAGATTCTAACAACACTAGCACCACGTGCAGTTAGTTACAATTAGGGACAGGTGTCACCTAATAATTGGGTTAGGATGGGACGTATAAGGAGGGAATATTTTGTGTAGGGGGGCATGCATTTCTGGATTGTTGAGTGTGTTTGGGAGGTACAGCCCCTCATATAGGCTGAATATCATTTCGGTTGTAATAGTCTATTTCTACAGATTATCAATATACTTACTGAATCGGTGAGATCATTCTGATCCATCTGATTCTTTTATATTCAATTTATTGATATATTTGAGAGGGTTCTATCATACTGCTTCTAACATGAAACTATATAACTAATTTTAACAGAGAGATCAATGATCTCTCAATGTATATATCTTGTTTGTATCCCACAACACTCTCGTAACTCCAATCATTGCTTCAGCCGCATCAAATGAGATGCCTGTGGTTTCAGATGGGTATGGAAGCCTCAGCCATCTCTCAACCTTAAGCTCAGTAATGTCAACAACAAATGTGCCTGATTCTTCCAAGCTATGACCACACCACTTACCTTGAACCTGATGCAACTTTCCCCTGCCAACCTCTTCTCCCGTCTCATCTACAAGCACAACATACTGGCCTGACTTGCATGAAAATGTTTCTGCTCCACCCACATAGATGAAGTCTGCCAGAGCATTTTCTACATTGTTAACTCTTGCAGTGCTTTGAAGCCCTTGTGCACTTGATGGGACATTATCATCACAAGGACTCACAGGCGAGTCACGAGTATGCCTTCGTACAGGACCACCATGCCTTTCCGTTGTAACAGAGTCAACTTCCATTGGCACACGAGCATCCTTTACAGAGTCAACTTCCATTGGCACACGAGCATCCTTTCCTGCACGTGCTCGCCTAGCTTTCCGGTTGTTGAGCCTGTAGTCAATTGAAGGTAAAGGCATAAGTTTATTAGCAAGCGAGCATATGAAGATCATAATTTAGTCCTAGCAAATATTTGTTTCCACATATGACCTAAGATTCCAATACATCTTGTGCTTCTATTTATTACTTGGAAACAACCATGGCATGGATTTTTGTACATGAAAATTGACCTCTAGGAGTGACAGATACATCCCTGTACCCTTTCTGAGAAGAAAATCTTTTTTTTTCAAACATTTCTCATTAATGGCACATTTGATTGTCAATGTCTAGAGAAGAATTCATGAGAACTTGAACCAGTAAGACAACTAGCATATTCAGGAAAAAGAGACATTTTACAACGGTGACATGCAAAGCATTGCAAGGAAGATGCTCAATTACCAATTCTTTAGCTGTGATGATGTAACTTCTGAACCCTGAAAAAATAAAGGAATACAAGTATATTGAGTAAAAAATGCGTCTTGTACTTTATTGTGCAACTACTTACATGGAACAGTTTATGTAATGTACTTCATTGTGCAACTACTTACATGTAAACTTAATTTATCAGCCCATGATTGTAGGGAAGCTACATTTCGATGCATATCAGGCTCATCTATCAGGGCTCGCTCAATGACTGTCATCTGATAGTCATTCATTATGGTTCGCTTTCTTTTTCTTGGCTGTTTTTCTTCAAACTGGACAGTTTCAAATTTTTCATCACCTTGTACTCCTTTAAGATTACTTTCTTTGAATTGTTCACTCGATTTTGGAAAGTCACCATTTCCTGTTTGGACAACAGAAGTCTTTCCTCTGGTAGAACTTGTATCTGAACCACTTGTTTCAATATTTTGAACATCTTTGTCAATCTCCCATTTAGCTTTAACTTCCCTCATCAAATCATCACCTTGATTCATATGCTCAGTTTTATGGTTAAGTTGTTCACCTTCTTGGATTGTGGAATTCTCTGATGTTTCCTCTTTCTGATCCCCATTTCGGATTGCGTCTGGACGTCGTTTCCTCAGTAAAGGTGATGAGCAACCTCCAGCACTCTGAGCCTCCTACAAGGAATAAAATTTTCTGGGTACGCAACATTGTTTGAAAAGAGGAAGCAACTGGGTACACAGAAAATTAACAATTTTTTGAAACCAGCTAATGCACAGTATTCTAAAAATTTTGCCCTTAAATGTAAAACAAAACTAACACATATTCAAGTTGGAATAGCTAACCGAAAATCCGGCTATTTATACAACCCTGTTAGCATTTCTAACTCAATAGCTTGGACGCACTAATAAGATCCTCAGTGGGGTTTTAACGTCAATTGCCAGAATCCAACTAAAGTGATCCTTCACTGACTACACCAAAATTTTACCAACATTCACCTGTTGTCAAAGTTGAGTTTAGAACCTATCCAATGATATTGACCTCTCAAATTATTTCTTGAATCTGCCCCAGCAGTATAACTTGAACCATTTAACATAGCAGAGAAAGGAGATTGCCATAATTGCGAAGTAGTGAGACGAACGAAAATAATATCACCATCCAAGGACAAGAATCTCACTAGAGTTTGGTTGTCTTCCAAGTCAGCAAGAATAATCAGCGACTGTAATTGATTAAAGAATACTCTGCAACATGACAGATGAAATCATATTATACTACTTAAGCGGTAAGAGCCACATGAGCTATAACTCTGGCAATTAGGCACACTTTCAAAAATAGGAAAGTAAAAAACATCACTTGGTGATAAAACAAACTTGCAACAGTTTGCATAACATGCAATAATTATCCAGAACCAATAGTCTCCAGATATGATTGCAATTTACAGAATTATGGTCTTAAAACTTTAAAAGCATTGATTCATAACCTTTATTTATTTGAGGATATAATGAAGCCTAACCTAGCAATATGAACTGTAGATACCCCATTTTTTAATCAGGACCATTGGAGATATGAACATTAGAAACTACCATTATATCACATATTAATCAATCATAATATGTTAATAAGGAGGGAAAAAAAAAGGGGAGTCAATAAAACATCAATCTCCGTTTGCACTCCTGCGATTCTAAAAAAAGAATGATTAACCAAAGTTTACAGAAATCCCAAAATCACAAAAGCCACTTAACCTAATAGAAAATTCCTACAAATTCTGCATGTTGCTTTCTAGCTCATGAAACACTGTATTTAATAAAGATTAGCAGTAGTTGTCCGAGTTGTTTCATCATCTATCTACTAAGGCATAGCCTACATTAATCTCAATTTCTACACAAAATAGGATGAAATCTACTGTGCATAATCAGCCACCATGTTCTGTCCACAGTACAGCTGACCCACCTGGCTCTATCAAAAACAAAAGGAAAATAAGAACACAAATTGCTCAAAGAAAAGAATGGCTTGAGATTGTATTCACCTTAGGAGCTGTACATCCTCCTCGTTCAAAAAGTTAGGTATTAAGGATTCTGCATGACTCAAGAGGGAACCTATACATCCATGTTACTCATCAGAAACCAAATTTTAGATTTCATGAAAAACATAAAGTATCAGAAGACACCGATGCATACGCAAATTTCTGCAAACAGAGGTGGCTTTTTGAGCACCAGAAGGAAAATAAAACCCTGGTAGTGACTTAGATGGATCCATTCGCATGCACTCAAGAAAACTGTGAAGGAAAAGATTTCTTTCCTGCTCTGTAAATTAGAACAAAAGGTTGTGTTATGTTGGCCAGATATCAAATATATCAAACCCATAATATTATCAAATTATCATTGAAACATAACTGACCTTCACAGATGCTGGGTACAAAACAATAGAGGTTTGCAATTACTTTGACAAATAATGAAGTCCTTTGATGAGAATAAGTAGCTTGAGGCATATTGCCGGGAATTAAAGTGATCTCCAAATTTCTTTTGCTAGATTCTTTCAATGAAGAAAACGTGTCCAAAACCCATCCAGTTGCTGAGAATGTATCATATTCAAGAGTAGCATCTTCCTCCCTTGGTGGATTATCAGAAGAGCACCAGATGGATAGAAAATCTCCATGAGGGAGCAAAAATATTGCAGTCAGAACTGTGGTCTGAATTTGCATTTTGATATGAAAAAGAGGAAAAAGTTTTAAAGTCAGATTATCCGTTCATAATGGAAATTGACATAATGCATAAATTATATTCAAAAGATAGAAGCAGCTATCAAACAAACAAATAAGTTTGCATCATTATTATGATATCTTTGGTCATTGTTCTTTTCAAATGTTGTTGCATCATACAACCGGAAGTAGGATCAGATAACTAAGCAAGCATGCAATATATGGGATCCAAAATTAGCTTACAAAGTGAGTAGTAATGTAAGATCGGAAATTTGAATCATCCGAGAATATATCAGCTAGACGCATAGCATTCAGTCGCAGAAGGCCCATCGGGAAATTCTTTTCAGGGCAAGTACTACGGTATTTAAGATCTTTACTAACCGCAGTCTTCAATAATTCAAGAACCTACAGATCGGCAATTATATGACCAGTGAGCACTTTGACAGTAAAAGCAACACTAAAAGAACGAAGTCAATCAAAGAAATGAAAGCTCTTTGTAAATCAGTAGCACTAGTTGAGGTATCATCAACAGATATTTTTTCCACTAATAAGAGTTCTCTAGCATAATGTTGATGGGAAAACTGGCCACACGAAAAACAGACTAGAAATACTAAAGATTAGTGTGGGATATTATGAATTTGTTGAATGGTTTAGTGCCGCTGCTCAATGAAGAAACTGAAACAAATGCTAATCACAAAGCCTTGAAAGTGAATAAATCTCAAGCTTTTTCACAACACCAGGATGAGGATCAGAGATTAACCTCTAATGCAACAGATTTCGCTAAATTGAGGCTTTTTGGAGAGCTTGCAACTTCATCAAGTTAAGAAGTGCTCTCTGCTTCGCACAAACGCAATAGCTGCATTAAGGATACAATGAACAGATTGGTATAAAGCAGGTCAAATTTGGTAACCACAGGAAAGGAGAAATACAGATCGAAATGCACCCAAAGCCTTGTCATTAGTAAGACTTACAATGGATGGAACTTTGGCTTTCAGTCTAGATATTGCAGCAACTACCGTAGAAGACTCTAAAAATGGAGGTGCGTTGCTTAACTTCAATATCGATTGCGCCAGAAAAAGGATACCACCATTTCTACATAGTTCCTAAGATGGAATGAAAACCAGCTTCTGGCATCAATATAACGAAGTATATGCATGCGCCCTAGTAGTCAAAAGCAAACATGGGAACTGTTGCATCTGATATCTTCTAAAATTTTGTTATTTATAACACAATAACAAGAGAACTCATTCTATATACCTTGTTCCTAAGTAGGCGCTCCCTAAATACCTTTTGTTGGCACATTAACTGAAGAAACTGTGAAGAGGCTTCACATTGTTGACACATATAATTAATTACTTGTTCAGCTGTTGGGCTTGATTCCATGTGAAGGACTGTGTCATAAGATGACAGTTTTGCCTGAAGAAATTTAATGGCTACATTAACTGCTCCAAATGCTGCATCCATAAACATCTCAACCTATAGCAGAAGTCCAGGATTAGAGAGCATGCAGGACTTGAAGATAAAAACCACATAATTACAAACCCCATTTAGAATAATGAAATTAATAACACAAGGACACAAAAGAGAGATGACCTTCAAATCACAAGGGTACCTTCAACTTATTTATTCTAATTTGCATGTCAAAGCAACCATTTAGGAGAAATACCTTAGGGTGTGCAAGCAGTACAGGAACAACATCTTGAAAATGTGAAGAAAAACAGCCTGTTAATAGATACAGACAGCATGCCACTAGTGCAGAATGTAAAAGGGACATTGAACTTGGAAAGTTGTCCTCCTGTATAATGGAAAGAGGTCCTCATAAAATGAAGGTATGTAAAGCAATCTCTTAACTAAAGGGAAAGAAAAATGTTACCAGTCTGAATCCACTGAGAACAATCAGCAAATAAAAAACCAGATCCAACAGCTGTTCTTGCACCTTCAACTCATCGAGCAAGATCTTTATAATTTTAAAAATAAGCAACGTTAATATAATGAAATGTAGGTTTTATGCTTAAGATCTCACTCAAAACCTATAGAAAGACGGCTCTCTAGAGGGTGTAATGAACACCAGAAAATTACAACATAACCTATAAAATGCAAGTCACTAAGAACACAAATAATTTTCAGCATTGAAAGGATTGTGTGGAGCATTATAATCTCAGGAGACAGAGCCAAATACTCCTTTTTAACGAGCACAAACTTAATGCCAGAAATCAATCCACAGGATAAACATGAAAAATGTAGAAGTCAGAAAGTTAAAGATTCCCTCACCTAAATGCAGCCTATAAATGATTAGACCACAAACACCTCAAGAAGTATCAGCCTTATCTTTAACATCCCACGTCTAAACAGATTGCATAATGTGTCAAATTTTCCTTTTATTCCTTTTTACTTTGTTCATACTAGTTGAAAGTCTTCTTTGCTAAACATCACAAATTGCAACAAAATGAAAGGTACACAAAATGCATGTCCAAATAGCCATTGCTAAATTCGTACCAATTAACGTTTATTGAAAACATTAAGGGATAGAACACATCTTCGACCAAGTTTTGTAATGTAGGAGATTAAGAGAGTTTAATAAGATTTGTGCATTGTAATACCAACAACAACAGAGAATGCAGCCAATAAATTTGTTGATTTGATGTAAAAGTCAAGACTTGTACCTCAATTATCAAATGAAACACAGGAAGATTCAACCTTTATGATTCGTGCAAACCCTATTTAGATCAAAATATGCTATCATTCCTGATTTTAACGCAATGGAGGAAACATACGGGAATGGTTTGAAATAACAGCATCTTGCACATATTTCTTGGAGTTATTGGGGTCTGGAACCCAACGAATTTCGCTCATGTTGGGAGTCTCCACGAAAGTCATAGTAAACTCTCCAACATTCTTTATGGCCCCTCTCTTGCCTGCCCTCAAAACCAGATGGTTCCTATTGTATGAGAAAATGCCATTAGCTAGCTGAACAATGTCACCGGGCTCAAAAGCATCACACTCTTCACCCCATAGCTGGAAGTGAGCCGAGGCTGTCTCATCAGCAACTAGTGCCAGACATGTCTTGTTTTGGCCTTCTGATGTCGCCTTGCGTTTGTCCAAGAGTATAAATTGTGTGTTGATATTGTTTTCAGCTGTCGGTACAATGTCTTTCAAATATACCATTCTTCCTGTCGGGTCCTCAGCAGGCGGCGACGGTGGGGTGTGCGGTGAGCCGGTGACGGCTTCGGGCGTTGAAGACGGCGACGCAAGGCTGTGCGGTGGACGCCGGAGGGTGGATCTCAGCAGGCGGCGACGGCTTCGGGCGTTGAAGAAGAGGACTCCACGACTCCACGACTCCAAGAGGACCAACCGACCAAGACAGAGAAGAAGAGGAGGCGAGGTAGTCGGCGAGGGTGACGAGCGGCGACGGCGAGGGAGGCAGTCGGCGAGGGAGCGGCGGCGATCTGAGAGCGAGAGAAGAGAGAAACGTGAGAGCCGAGAGGTAGTGGGCGAAGTCGGGGAAGGATTAGATTTTTTAGGGTTTTATTTTCGTTTATTACAAAATGGTCCCTGGCTTTTGGTTTTTTTGCGGATTGGTCCCGAAATTTTGGATACTGGTGGTATCGGTTTAAACCCGGGTAATTTCATCGCCGTACCGGCTTCGGTAAACGGCCGGTACCGGCTAGTACGGAACGGTACCCAATACACTGGTCTCAATGCTCGATGGCCACAAAAAGTACACTTGTAGAGTTTGGGCCTAAAGCCCCAGAGGCAACATAAGAGAATGGACTCTGAGTCCACATTGAATGTTTTTTTTTTAATTATGAGCAGCTAGGAATGATGATTACAATGAATTCAATTGATTACATAGAATTTGTTTTTACTTCTGAGACAACCTTGGTTAGAAAGTTGATAGATTTATCTGTTACAATGCTAATAGTGGACCTAACCAAAGAAACTATCAAACAAAATATGTAGCTATAGGAAAACTTTAGCCCGTTTCCATCTTTTATTTAAGCCAAAACAAGCATTCTTACATGGATGAGTTTTTGTTTTCGCCAATTATTATTTCATGGTGGCAATTTAGCTGCTAAAGAATTTATATGTGTCCTCGTTAATGGAGCACATGAACCTATAACCTGTTTTTTGGTTATGGTAGGGAAGGTTAGTTCATTTGCATACACGTAACCTTCAATAATTCAAAGAGAGGGAGAGAGGGGGGAAAGAGAGAGAGACCCTAAAAGTAGCATATAAACTTAATATCAATTTCGATCAAAATTGATAACTATTTTGGTTAACACTCTCAACCCTAAGTTCTAATGGTGAAATCACGTAGACATTGGTGAGCTTGACCAATATTTAGCACTTGGGAAGACAAAACAAGATAAAAACTTGTGAGTAGGCAAGAAAAACGGGCATCGTTGGTGTACATTAGTAGAAATCTTCGATGAGATGCAAGATCCATGTTTGAGATTGAAAAATAACTTAAGATGGACCTTAAGTTGAAGGTTAGTTGAATTACATGCATTAAGAAGACATGCGAGAGCTTTAAGAACTTAATATGCGCTTAAATAAACGGACCATGACTAATAAACTTGACATAGGTAAGCATTGGACCGAACCAGTGTACTATGAAAGGCTTTGGACTTGGATAGCTCATCATTATTGAATAGAGATCAAAAAGAGATATTGGATGATATGGCGGATAAGATTATAGTAAATAGTGGAATTCTTCATAAATATATCTTTTTTAATTAAATATAATATCTTATCTTGTTAGTTATGATGTAGTTAAATCTTATCAGATAGAGTCCTATTTGGATAGAAGTACCATTTAATTGGTTAATGTAACGTAATTTGATAAAAATAGAAGTGATCTAGTTACTAAAGTTCAATTAGGAATTTAAATTGTAAAGCCAAAGATGCTTATAAATAACTTATTTAAGTCTTGCTTCTAAGAAGAGACAGAGAGAGGGAGAGAGGCCAACACACTTAGAAACAACAATCTTTTGTATACTTTTGCGAGAAGTAATAAAGGTTGATTTTTACCATAGCTCTTATGTGTTTATTGTTGCCTTTGATTATCCATTGTTTACATAGTAACTTTATCAAAACTTTGTTGGTCGACGATAACGTGGGAAGGCTAAGTCTCATTTAAACGGACCTAAGTGAGATTATCGTACAAAAAGTAGAAGTAGCTTTTTTGGTATAAGTTCAATGTCTAGAAAAACCTTTATAACAACTAATATCATATTCAAAATATCGATTGGCCGAACTCTGTTATCAAATTTTTTGTGTTGTTCTACAGGCATTTTAGTTGCGTGGAAATAGTTTCATTTCTTAACAATTGGTATCAGAGCCTTGGTTAAGTGAGTATGCTCTGTAGTCGCCACAGTAGTGGATCTTCTACATCAGAAAACTTTCCTTGGGGGTGTTGAAGCTTGGAGTTAATATGCTCTGCAGTTGCCACAGGAGTGGATCCTCTGCATCAGAAAACTTGCCTCAGGTTGTGATAAATACACCGTGCACGTAACTTCTGTCTAGGAGGTCAGGTTTTAAGTGAGACCGAGGTCCACCAGTTCCATTGGAGTACAAGATACCAGATGAGGTTTGGAGTGGAAAAGATGTGAATCTTTCACACCTCAAGGTATTTAGTTATACAACATATGTGCATATCAGTGATCAAGGTAGAAATACACTTGATCCGAAATCTAAGAAATGCACATTTATTGGCTATGGTGAGGATGAGTTTGAATATCGCATTTGGGATGATGAAAACAAGAAGATCATTCGGAGTAAAGATGGTGTCTTTAATGAAAAGCTTATGTATAAAGATCGACATGCATCGGAGAACGTCCATTAGAGAGACCCTGTATTCGATCATATCAGCAATATCCCAAATTTTCCAGTGAGATAAATGGAAGAAAATCCTCAATCAGAGGAAACTGCTGAAGAAGAAGCTCAGCTTGAATCACCACAGCCCACCTCTCCTGTTCTTGAGTTAAGAAGGTCTTCACGACCTCATGTCCTAAACAGGAGATTCTCAGACTATCTATTGTTAACTGATAGAGGCGAGCCTGAGTCTTACAAAGAGGCATGCCAAACAGAAGATGCCAGTAAGTGGGAGCTTGCAATAAAAGATGAGATGAGATCTTTAATCTCCAATCAGACTTGGGAACTAACAAAGTTACCAAATGGAAAGAAAGCTCTCCACAACAAACGGATATATCGGGTCAAAGAGGAGTTTGATGGTTTCAAAAGATACAAAGCTCGGTTAGTAGTCAAAGGGTTCCAGCAGACGGAAGGAATAGACTATAACGACATTTTCTCCCCGGTGGTGAAACTTAATACCATCAGAACGGTGTTAAGTATTGTTGCAAGTCAAGATCTCCATCTTGAACAGCTTGATGTGAAGACAACATTTCTTCATGGAGACTTGCGAGGAGATATTTATGCACCAGCCAGAGGGTTTCCTAGAGAAAGGAAAAGAGCATTTAGTGTGTAAGTTGAAGAAAAGCTTGTACGGTCTGAAACAAGCCCCAAAGCAGTGGTACAGAAAGTTTGATAACTTTATGCATGGGGAAGACTTCCAGAAATGCAATGCCGACCACTGTTGTTATATCAAGAGATATCAGTCCAGTTATATCATTTTGCTACTTTATGACGATGACATGTTAGTGGTGGGTTCCAATATGGATGACATTAGAAATTTGAAGAAACAATTGTCAAACGAATTTGACATGAAAAATCTAGGTCTAGCTAAGAAGATTCTTGGGATGCAGATCACCAAAAATAGGCAAAGAGGGGAATTACAGTTATCTCAAGCAGAATACATTAATCGTGTTTTGCAACGGTTTAACATGGCGAACGCTAAACCAGTCAACACTCCCCTTGCTAGTCATTTTCGCCTATCCCAAAATCAGTCACCTCAGACAAATGAAGAGCGAGACTTGATGGCGAAAATTCCTTATGCCTCTGCTATTGGAAGCTTGATGTATGTCATAGTATGCACAAGGCCAGACATAGGCCATGCAGTGGGAGCAGTTAGTAGATTCATGGCAAATCCAGGAAAAGTCCATTGAAAAACAGTAAAGTGGATTTTAAGATATCTTCGAGGCACTACCAAAAAATGCCTGTAGTTTAGCAAAGGAGAAATAAAAATACAAGGTTATGTTGACTCAGATTATGCAGGTGAAGTTGATAGAAAAAGGAGCACCACCGGTTACATCTTTACTGTCGATACAATAACTGTGAGTTGGATATCGCAGATTCAGAAGATTGTTGCCTTATCTACTACAGAAGCTGAGTATATAGCAATAACTGAAGCTAGCAAAGAGATGATTTGGCTTGAATTTCTTTGCCGAGTTGGGATTCATGCAGAGAAAATGTGCTATCTTGTGACGATCTCGAGTGCAATTCATCCGCCAAGAATCCAAAGATTCCACCCGTAACTAAACATATTGGTGTTCGTTATCATTTCATCGTGTCCTTGCTAGAAGATGAAGTGTTAACACTGAGAAGATTCTTCGAAGCAAGAACCTGCAGACATGTTAACCAAGGTGGTGACAATCGACAAACTGAAGTGTGTGCAACTTGGTCATTCGCAAGAGTAATAAAATCTAGACGAGCCATTGATCAACCTGTGTGAAGACAAATTGAAATCTATCTTCAAGTGGGAGATTGTTAGGTAAGGGACTTATTCCCATATTGGAAATAAGTGAGGGAGGGGGTGGTTTAAAACGTATAAATAAACCCCCTCCCCCTCCCATTTATCTCATCTAAAACTAAGACAAAATTATTTACTCTTAGTAAGAGTAGTAAATTTTTGTGAGTAATTTTTGGGGTGTATTGGGGTAAGGGTTGAGAGTGTGTGAAAACATTTGTGAGTTGAGTATTGAGTGTAAATACTTGTAAGTGCTATTTTTCTCCCTAATAAAAAGGGTGTGCAGTAGCTCCGGAAACGTAGGCACAATTTGGCCGAACTCCGTTATCAAATTTTTTGTGTTATTCTACTGACGTTTTAGTTGCATGGAAATAATTTCATTTCCCAACATTAAGATACTGAAAATTCATTTTTTCAAATTCATGTAATTTTTTAGGTCAGCTGAAGATGTATGTTTTTAGAAATGGAGCCAAAGGTAGGGGCTAATGCATTGTAGACTTCCTGAGATGTGGTCATTCCAATAATGTAGGAGAATGTAGAAGGGTCAGGGAAGAACATAGCCAATAAATTAGCATTTGGTCTTTTTAGAACCAGGTCTGATATTCTAGATTGGGAAGGGTTTTGAAAGGATTTTGAGGATCAGGAATAGTTTTTATAGGCGGCGATTAGTTCCCATCAACAAGTCCCGTTAGGTTTTGATAATTAAGAAGTGGTAAGAAATGCGTCCTGAAATGCAGTGAGCATCAAATATATAAGCCAAAGAATGTAGCAGTCAAGCATAAAAACCATCAATAGAAAGCTCAAAATCGGCAACTAACCTTGGAACCGTATTTGTGAGCTTCCAATACGAGATTTCAACGCCAGAACCTACCAAGAGGGAATAAACTTACAAATTCATGGATTCTTTGTATGTTATTTTTGTACGACAGAGAGAAACAGAGGTGGAGACAGAGTGGGGGAGGAGAGAGAGAGAGACAAAGAAGAGCTGCTCCTGTAGCTGTCGAGGTGAGAGAGGCGGGGGGTGCATGACGGAACAGAAGAGACTTACGTTAATAAAAACGTTGTGTCGTTCGTTCGGTTGTCTTCTTTTGACGCTCTTGAGACAGCAAGTCGCTATTGTAAAGAGCCCTAGCTTGTGCTTGCTTATATTATATTATTATTTAGTTTAACCTAAGCTCAGATGTTAAAATGATGTTTTACATTAAACGAGTCTGTTTAATGGCTAATCTCAACTTCTTATGCCCTTCAATCTGTTCATACGCTCATGAACAATCCGAAGGTACTTATTCTTTTACGATTTTTTTAATACAAAGTTTTTAAAATTTTCAACGAGATTGGAAAGTACAAATTTAGAATATATAACGCGAAGGGAACCAATATGTCGATAACCTAGCTGCTCTCGCAATCTTAGCCAGCCCAGGAATGCATATTTTTCAGGAGCCTCCGATGTCAGTCATGGAACTTATCTACTGAAACAAAACAGGAGCTTTGTATCACAGAGCACTGCACTAGTTACATAATATTTTGGTTTTTTTTTCTTTGAAAACAAAAAAAAAACATTTGTAAATCATATTATTTGCTCATGATGATGAAACTACACATAACTAGAAACAACCTTAAACTAACGAGAAGAGAAGCTCAGGGTGACAATCTTATTTTTTGCCAGAAAGGATATAAATAGATTGGGTTGGGCTTAAAATTTAGGGCCCAATCTAATCTGATTTTTTTATTTCTTAAAAAATTCAAAAATTATGACAAAAAGTATAGTATCTTGTAGTATCATTAATGACTTGACCAAAATTTATGATATTTTAAATTTATAAATCTTACATTATCACATGTCACTTGTATGATACTGTAAGATTTAAATATTTAAAATTAATTATTAAAATTATTAAGTTTGTATTATTAAATTTTATTTAAATTAATTAATGTAATTAATTGTATTAACTACTAATTAACTTAGGTAAAAAAATCTAAATCCCTAAATTTCTACCATTTTACCTTCATCGTTGCCCTTAACCCTCATCTATGCTCATTCACAAGTAAATCTCATTCGTGAAACAGTAGCTGTAAAAAAAGAGGAAACTGAGAACCCATACTTATTGCCTGTACGATTTTCCAAACATTAAAGTTTTTTTGTTTTTACCAATAAACAAGTTAAAGCTTAACAACTTTTTAGTATTCAAAATAAATCTTTTCAGTTGACAAAAAGTTTAGTGGAGATAAATCTCTGTCTATTATATACCATGTCAGGCACTAACGTGATCAATTTCTATTAGACCAATGGGTTCATGTATATTAAACTTAAGTTAATTTTCAAATTTCTTTAATTTTATTAAATCTAACTAATATAATTTAACCTCAATAATTTAATCTATCTCTTTTAAACTAAAAAAATCCTAATTATTAAAAACACTCCCTCATCTATATATCATTTATCATCCTCTTCCCTCGTCACCTAATTTTTGTTTAGTCTACTAACGTAGATTCTACAACGGCCATTCATGATCTGAATGGCATTACGAGCATTTTAGAATAACATAATTATTACTTGGATGCACTTATATCAATGTTTGACTATTTCAAATTTATGGCTGGGCATCAAATGTTAGTTAATGCTAAAGCAAAGAGCTTATATGTTTTAGAGTTAAAAGGATAACGGTAAATCAGGCTGTACTCGAGCTAAAGGCATCAAACTTGAGCCAAATGCATCAAACTTGAGCCTTAGTCTAGGACCCTTACAAGTGACAAATCCAAATAATTTTTGAACTAAAATTTTAAAACGACATCATTTTATTATTACTTGTCAGGTTTTGAGCTAAGCTCGAGAAAATTGAGCCCAGTGTTTAATCAACTCAAGCTTGACATGTTCATCCCGGGCCAAAATAGGCAAGCCCAAGCCCTATTGTTATCTATACTTGAATGTGACCGACATCCCATTTTCAAACATTTTCAAGGTAATTGCCAATTGAAGATCAGCCGTGAAAAAAAAAGATATTTTTATAACACTATTATCTCGCATGAAAAGCATAGATAAGTGTGATTATCATCATTTAACCCTTGAATTATGCAAGCTGTTGTTTTCATTGGACACATATGATCCAACAAGGGTCATGTTCTGCATTGACTACTACTCTTTGAGGGTAGATAAGTATGAACGACTGGAAAGGTTCTCCAAAGAGTATAAAAGTGATAACTCTATTTATTCTTTACCATTATTTCCATTTATTTTGCCCGTTTAATTTTGCGAAAGAAAGAATTTATTTTGTTAAAAAAGATTTCTTAATTAGTAATTAAAATATCGTTAAAAAATGATTTGAACGATTCTTTATACAATTTACTTTTATATCACCCCAATAAGATTTTTTGTTTTAATTAGAAGCAATAAATAAATACTTGTTTATCAAAAATAAAAATTTTCATATTCACTTGCCATTTATTGATTTTATCTTCAACAACAAGAGACTTCAAAGGAAACTTTATAATTATATCGATTTTCTCAAACGGATATAATGATTATATTTATATCCTATATTTAGAATTTTTATTTTGTGGTTATCTTAGTTTAGCCTATCACTTTAGCTTTATTTTTCTATTTCTCTTCTTATCTTGTTATAACTACTTACTACACTATGCAATATAATACAAAAATATGGCTTCCATGTTTCTTGACATTGTCTACATTATATCATTGCCAAACCAAAATGAACACACCAATTCCTTCCTCTTCTTCATCCACTAATCAGACCTTTCCCATCAAGCTAAATGGAAAAAAATTACTTATCTTATAAAACCCATTTCTTACCACTTCGTAATTATCAAAACCTAATGGGATTTGTTGATCGATGAAACCAGATCCCCGCCTATAAAAACTATTCATGTTCCTCAAAATTCTTTCAAAACCATTCCCAAATCTAGATTATCATACTTGGTTCTAGAAAGACCATATGCTACTTTATTGGCCATGATCTTCCCTAACTAAAGATAAATTATGTTACATTATTGGAATGAACACATCTTAGGAATTCTAGAATTCATTAACCAATACCTTTGGCTCCATTTTTCTTAAAACATACAATTTCGGCTGCATATAAAATTACAAGAATTCAACAAAAATGATTTTCAGTAGCTTAATATCTGTAGTGCAAAAAATCACTAGCAAATGAATTATTCTTAGCTAGTTATACCATGACTATAGTTGAATTTAATGCTATTATCTAAAGAAATTTTGTAAGCGTGTATCGGCTAGTTTTCTTTAATCTTTAGGGACTATGTCTAACTTAGGATTAAGTTATGTTGTCATTTTTGTTGGTGATTTTGCTACCTGGATTTATTTTATGAAAAATAAAAGTGAAGCTCTTTCCATCTTTCTCCAATTTAAAACATTTATTAAAAAACTATTCAATACACATATTCTAGTTTTCAAAGCGTTATGGTGATGAATATCAAAAACTTCATTCTTATTTTAATGAAAAAGGAATCCTCAACAGAATTGTATGTTCTGGCCATATGGTTTCCAGACATTTGTGTTCCACATTAATTCTTTGCCAAAACTACACTTACCGTGATTACAGTGTTGGCTGGCTACATTTGAATCATCATCTTCACTCTATCTCTCTTGTGTCCTTCTCCTACTCCACTACCTCAATCTAATTCCAACTCATCTGCTCACCCAATACAATCACCTATTTGCTAGCAATAAGCACATTGAGCTCGATTATAACTTTATTAGAGAGAAAGTTACTGGTGACCAATTCAATATCTGGTTCATATCTACAGGGGATTATGCAGCCAATAAATTTTGAATATCTGGTACATTTGAATCATCATCTTCGACCAAGTTTTGCAATGTTGGAGATTAGGAGAGCTTAATAAGATTTGTGCATTGTAATACCAACAATAACAGAGAATGCAGCCAATAAATTTGTTCTTTTGATGTAAAAGTCAAAACTTGTACCTCAATTATCAAATGAAACACAGGAAGATTCAACCTTTATGAGTCATGCAAACCCTATTTAGATCAAAATATGCTATCAATCCTGATTTTAATGCAATGGAGGAAACATACGGGAATGGTTTGAAATAACAGCATCTTGCACATATTTCTTCGAGTTATTGGGGTCTGGAACCCATCGAATTTCGCTCATGTTGGGAGTCTCCACGAAAGTCATAGTAAACTCTCCAACCTTCTTTATGGCCCCTCTCTTGCCTGCCCTCAAAACCAGATGGTTCCTATTGTATGAGAAAATGCCATTAGCTAGTGAACAATGTCACCGGGCTCAAAAGCATCACACTCTTCACCCCATAGTGGAAGTGAGCCGACGCTGCCTCATCAAGAACTAGTGCGGACATGTCTTATTTGGCCTTCGACGTCAGCCTTGCTTGTCCAAGAGTATAAATTGTGTGTTGATATTGTTTTCAGCTGCCGGTACAATGTCATTCAAATACACCATTCTTCATGTCGCAGCTTCAAACCTGTAAACCAGTCTCATTCTGACATTTTATCAAACAGTCAGTGTAAATATGCTACTCAACACTACGAATAAAGAAAAATACGACTAAGATAATGAATCCCAGAGCACACTTGTACCATTTAAATAAAACATCGCCAACAAATTACCATTTGGTCAGGGAAGAACATAGCCAACAAATTAGCATTTGGTCTTTCTAGAACCAGGTCTGATATTCTAGATTGGGAAAGGTTTTGAAAGGATTTTGAGGATCAGGAATAGTTTTTATAGGTGGCGATTCGTTCCCATCAACAAGTCCCGTTAGGCTTTGATAATTAAGAAGTGGTAAGAAATGCATCCTGATATGCAGTGAGCACCAAATATAGAAGCCAAAGAATGTAGCAGTCAAGCACAAAAACCATCAACAGAAAGCTCAAAATCAGCAACTAACCTTGGAACCGTATTCGTGAGCTTCCAATACGAGATTTCAACGCCGGAACCTACCAAGAGGGGATAAACTTACAAATTCATGGATTCTTTGTATGTTATTTTTGTACGACAGAGAGAAACAGAGGTAGAGACAGAGTGGGGGAGGAGAGAGAGAGAGAAAGAAGAGTCGCTCCTCAGAGTGCCGAGGTGAGAGAGGCGGGGTATACGACGAATGTAAGAGACTTACGTTAATAAAAATGCTGTGTCGTTCGTTCGGTTGTCTTATTTTGACGCTCTTGAGACAGCAAGTGGCTACTGTAAAGAGCCCCGGCTTGTGCTTGCTTATATTATATTATTATTTAGTTTAATCTAAGCTAAGATGTTAAAATGATGTTTTATATTAAACGAGTCTGTTTAATGGCTAATCTCAACTTCTTATGCCCTTCAATCCGTTCGTACGTTCATGAACAATCCGAAAGTACTTATTCTTTTACGATTTTTTTAATACAAAGTTTTTAAAATTTTCAATTAAATTGAGCAATCTTTTAAAACTTTAACAGATCAATTTAAAACATTAGTTTTGTCAACAATTTATTAATTTGACTAATAAATCTTTATTGCTCATAACATAAAAAAGGGATTATAATTAGATTAACAAAAATTATGTATTAAGAATTTAATTACACATTTAACAAATTTACTGTTATTGTGTGCAAAATTTTAGAATTCAAATATTTGTGTTAGAGGCCTAATTACTTCTCATTTAAATTAAACTTTTAGTTTATTTTAAAATTATTTGTAATAAAGAACTTATTTTGGTTATATACATTCAACAATCATGGACTCAAATAAGTGAAATTGTCGTGCAAAAACAATAAACACAACTTTGGTATAAGAGAGGAGGAGAGTAGGAAATAAGCTTGATATTGATATCGATCAAAATTGATAACTATACTGCTTCTAACATGAAACTATATAACTAATTTTAACAGAGAGATCAATGATCTCTCAATTTGTATATCTTGTTTGTATCCCACAACACTCTCATTACTCCAATCATTGCTTCAGCCGCATCAAATGAGATGCCTGTGGTTTCAGATGGGTATGGAAGCCTCAGCCATCTCTCAACCTTAAGCTCAGTAATGTCAACAACAAATGTGCCTGATTCTTCCAAGCTATGGCCACACCACTTACCTTGAACCTGATGCAACTTTCCCCTGCCAACCTCTTCTCCAGTCTCATCTACAAGCACAACATACTGGCCTGACTTGCATGAAAATGTTTCTGCTCCACCCACACAGATGAAGTCTGCCAGAGCATTTTCTACATTGTTAACTCTTGCAGTGCTTTGAAGCCCTTGTGCACTTGATGGGACATTATCATCAACAGGACTCACAGGCGAGTCACGGGTATGCCTTCGTACAGGACCACCATGCCTTTCCGTTGTAACAGAGTCAACTTCCATTGGCACACGAGCATCCTTTCCTGCACGTGCTAGCCTAGCTTTCCGGTTGTTGAGCCTGTAGTCAATTGAAGGTAAAGGCATAAGTTTATTACCAAGCGAGCATATGAAGATCATATAGCAAATATTTGTTTCCACATATGACCTAAGATTCCAATTCATCTTGTGCTTCTATTTATTACTTGGAAACAACCATGGCATGGATTTTTGTACATGAAAATTGACCTCTAGGAGTGACAGATACATCCCTGTACCCTTTCTGAGAAGAAAATCCTATTTTTTCAAACATTTCTCATTAATGGCACATTTGATTGTCAATGTCTAGAAAAGAATTCATGAGAATTTGAACCAGTAAGACAGCTAGCATATTCAGGAAAAAGAGACATTTTACACCGGTGACATGCAAAGCATTGCAAGGAAGATGCTCACTTACCAATTCTTTAGCTGTGATGATGTAACTTCTGAACCCTGAAAAAATAAAGGAATACAAGTATATTGAGTCAAAAATAAGTCTTGTACTTCATTGTGCAACTACTTACATGGAACAGTTTATGTAATGTACTTCATTGTGCAACTACTTACATGTAAACTTAATTTATCAGCCCATGATTGTAGGGAAGCTACATTTCGATGCATATCAGGCTCATCTATCAGGGCTCGCTCAATGACTGTCATCTGATAGTCATTCATTATGGTTCGCTTTCTTTTTCTTGGCTGTTTTTCTTCAAACTGGACAGTTTCAAATTTTTCATCACCTTGTACTCCTTTAAGATTACTTTCTTTGAATTGTTCACTCGATTTTGGAAAGTCACCATTTCCTGTTTGGACAACAGAAGTCTTTCCTCTGGTAGAACTTGTATCTGAACCACTTGTTTCAATATTTTGAACATCTTTGTCAATCTCCCTTTTAGCTTTAACTTCCCTCATCAAATCATCACCTTGATTCATATGCTCAGTTTTATGGTTAAGTTGTTCATCTTCTTGGATTGTGGAATTCTCTGATGTTTCCTCTTTCTGATCCCCGTTTCGGATTGGGTCTGGACGTCGTTTCCTCAGTAAAGGTGATGAGCAACCTCCAGCACTCTGAGCCTCCTACAAGGAATAAAATTTTCTGGGTACGCAACATTGTTTGAAAAGAGGAAGCAACGGGGCACACAGACAAAATTAACAATTTTTTGAAACCAGCTAATGCACAGTATTCTAAAAATTTTGCCCTTAAATGTAAAACAAAACTAACACATATTCAAGTTGGAATAGCTAACTGAAAATCCGGCTATGTATACAACCCTTTTAGCATTTCTAACTCAATAGCTTGGACGCACTAATAAGATCCTCAGTGGGGTTTTAACGTCAATTGCCAGAATCCAACTAAAGTGATCCTTCACTGACTACACCAAACTTTTACCAACATTCACCTGTTGTCAAAGTTGAGTTTAGAACCTATCCAATGATATTGACCTCTCAAATTATTTCTTGAATCTGCCCCAGCAGTATAACTTGAACCATTTAACATAGCAGAGAAAGGAGATTGCCATAATTGCGAAGTAGTGAGACGAACAAAAATAAAATCACCATCTAAGGACAAGAATCTCACTAGAGTTTGGTTGTCTTCCAAGTCAGCAGGAATAATCAGCGACTGTAATTGATTAAAGAATACTCTGCAACATGACAGATGAAATCATATTATACTACTTAAGCTGTAAGAGCCACATGAGCTATAACTCTGGCAATTAGGCACACTTTCAAAAATAGGAAAGTAAAAAACATCACTTGGTGATAAAACAAACTTGCAACAGTTTGCATAACATGCAATAATTATCCAGAGCCAATAGTCTCCAGATATGATTGCAATTTACAGAATTATGGTCTCAAAACTTTAAAAGCATTGATTCATAACCTTTATTTATTTGGGGATATAATGAAGCCTAACCTAGCAATATGAACTGTAGATACCCCATTTTTTAATCAGGACCATTGGAGATATGAACATTAGAACTACCATTATATCACATATTAATCTATCATAATATGTGAATAAGGAGGGAAAAAAAAGGGAGTCAATAAAACATCAATCTCCGTTTGCACTCCTGCGATTCTAAAAAAAGAATGATTAACCAAAGTTTACAGAGATCCCAAAATCACAAAAGGCAAAAGCCACTTAACCTAATAGAAAATTCCTACAGATTCTGCATGTTGCTTTCTAGCTCATGAAACACTGTATTTAATAAAGATTAGCAGTAGTTATCCGAGTTGTTTCATCATCTATCTACTAAGGCATAGCCTACATTAATCTCAATTTCTACACAAAATAGGATGAAATCTACTCTGCATAATCAGCCGCCATGTTCTGTCCACAGTACAGCTGACCTACCTGGCTCTATCAAAAGCAAAAGGAAAATAAGAACACAAATTGCTCAAAGAAAAGAATGGCTTGAGATTGTATTCACCTTAGGAGCTGTACATCCTCCTCGTTCAAAAAGTTAGGTATTAAGGATTCTGCATGACTCAAGAGGGAACCTATACATCCATGTTACTCATCAGAAACCAAATTTTAGATTTCATGAAAAACATAAAGTATCAGAAGACACCGATGCATACGCAAATTTCTGCAAACAGAGGTCGCTTTTTGAGCACCAGAAGGAAAATAAAACCCTGGTAGTGACTTAGATGGATCCATTCGCATGCACTCAAGAAAACTGTGAAGGAAAAGATTTCTTTCCTGCTCTGTAAATTAGAACAAAAGGTTGTGTTATGTTGGCCAGATACCAAATATATCAAACCCATAATATTATCAAATTATCATTGAAACATAACTGACCTTCACAGATGCTGGGTACAAAACAATGGAGGTTTGCAATTACTTTGACAAATAATGAAGTCCTTTGATGAGAATAAGTAGCTTGAGGCATATTCCCGGGAATTAAAGTGATCTCCAAATTTCTTTTGCTAGATTCATTCAATGAAGAAAACGTGTCCAAAACCCATCCAGTTGCTGAAAATGTATCATATTCCAGAGTAGCATCTTCCTCCCTTGGTGGATTATCAGAAGAGCACCAGATGGATAGAAAATCTCCATGAGGGAGTAAAAATATTGCAGTCAGAACTGTGGTCTGAATTTGCATTTTGATATGAAAAAGAGGAAAAAGTTTTAAAGTCAGATTATCCGTTCATAATGGAAATTGACATAATGCATAAATTATATTTAAAAGATAGAAGCAGCTATCAAACAAACAAATAAGTTTGCATCATTATTATGATATCTTTGGTCATTGTTCTTTTCAAATGTTGTTGCATCATACAACCGGAAGTAGGATCAGATAACTAAGCAAGCATGCAATATATGGGATCCAAAATTAGCTTACAAAGTGAGTAGTAATGTAAGATCGGAAATTTGAATCATCCGAGAATATATCAGCTAGACGCATAGCATTCAGTCGCAGAAGGCCCATCGGGAAATTCTTTTCAGGGCAAGTACTACGGTATTTAAGATCTTTACTAACCGCAGTCTTCAATAATTCAAGGACCTACAGATCGGCAATTATATGACCAGTGAGCACTTTGCAGTAAAAGCAACACTAAAAGAACGAAGTCAATCAAAGAAATGAAAGCTCTGTGTAAATCAGTGGCACTAGTTGAGATATCATCAACAGATATTTTTTCCACTAATAAGAGTTCTCTAGCATAATGTTGATGGTAAAACTGGCCACAGGAAAAACAGACTAGAAATACTAAAGATTAGTGTGGGATATTATGAATTTGTTGAATGGTTTAGTGCCGCTGCTCAATGAAGAAACTGAAACAAATGCTAATCACAAAGCCTTGAAAGTGAATAAATCTCAAGCTTTTTCACAAAACCAGGATGAGGATCAGAGATTAACCTCTAATGCAACAGATTTCGCTAAATTGAGGCTTTTTGGAGAGCTTGCAACTTCATCAAGATAAGAAGTGCTCTCTGCTTCGCACAAATGCAATAGCTGCATTAAGGATACAATGAACAGATTGGTATAAACCAGGTCAAATTTGGTAACCACAGGAAAGGAGAAATACAGATCGAAATGCACCCAAAGCCTTGTCATTAGTAAGACTTACAATGGATAGAACTTTGGCTTTCAGTCTAGATATTGCAGCAACTACCGTAGAAGACTCTAAAAATGGAGGTGCGTTGCTTAACTTCAATATCGATTGCGCCAGAAAAAGGATACCACCATTTCTACATAGTTCCTAAGATGGAATGAAAACCAGCTTCTGGCATCAATATAATGAAGTATATGCATGCATCCTAGTAGTCAAAAGCAAACAATGGGAACTGTTGCATCTGATATCTTCTAAAATTTTGTTATTTATAACACAATAACAAGAGAACTCATTCTATATACCTTGTTCCTAAGTAGGCGCTCCCTAAATACCTTTTGTTGGCACATTAACTGAAGAAACTGTGAAGAGGCTTCACATTGTTGACACATATAATTAATTACTTGTTCAGCTGTTGGGCTTGATTCCATGTGAAGGACTGTGTCATAAGATGACAGTTTTGCCTGAAGAAATTTAATGGCTACATTAACTGCTCCAAATGCTGCATCCATAAACATCTCAACCTATAGCAGAAGTCCAGGATTAGAGAGCATGCAGGACTTGAAGATAAAAACCACATAATTACAAACCCCATTTAGAATAATGAAATTAATAACACAAGGACACAAAAGAGAGATGACCTTCAAATCACAAGGGTACCTTCAACTTATTTATTCTAATTTGCATGTCAAAGCAACCATTTAGGAGAAATACCTTAGGGTGTGCAAGCAGTACAGGAACAAGATCTTGAAAATGTGAAGAAAAACAGCCCGTTAATAGGTACAAACAGCATGCCACTAGTGCAGAATGTAGAAGGGACATTGAACTTGGAAAGTTGTCCTCCTGTATAATGGAAAGAGGTCCTCATAAAATGAAGGTATGTAAAGCAATCTCTTAACTAAAGGGAAAGAAAAATGTTACCAGTCTGAATCCACTGAGAACAATCAGCAAATAAAAAACCAGATCCAACAGCTGTTCTTGCACCTTCAACTCATCGAGCAAGATCTTTATAATTTTAAAAATAAGCAACGTTAATATAATGAAATGTAGGTTTTATGCTTAAGATCTCACTCAAAACCTATGGAAAGACGGCTCTCTAGAGGGTGTAATGAACACCAGAAAATTACAACATAACCTATAAAATGCAAGTCACTAAGAACACAAATAATTTTCAGCATTGAAAGGATTGTGTGGACCATTATAATCTCAGGAAACAGAGCCAAATACTCCTTTTTAAGGAGCACAAACTTAATGTCAGAAATCAATCCACAGGATAAACATGAAAAATGTAGAAGTCAGAAAGTTAAAGATTCCCTCACCTAAATGCAGCCTATAAATGATTAGACCACAAACACCTCAAGAAGTATCAGCCTTATCTTTAACATCCCACGTCTAAACAGATTGCACAATGTGTCAAATTTTCCTTTTATTCCTTTTTACTTTGTTCATACTAGTTGAAAGTCTTCTTTGCTAAACATCACAAATTGCAACAAAATGAAAGGTACACAAAATGCATGTCCAAATAGCCATTGCTAAATTCATACCAATTAAAGAACTAAAACTGATACTATCTAAAAAGACAAGTTTACATTTTGTTCTTCTAATGTATACAAAACTACGGGACTATAAAGCCCAATATAATAACTAAGGCAACAACAACTAGACTGACCTGCTCAAGTTTAGTGTGTCGTGGTGCCAGGTCAAAAAAGGTATGCAAAAGTCGAAGCCCACACAATACATGTCTCAATCTTGATTCATCTCTGCCACATTTAATCAGCACCGCAATGAGATGCAATGGAAGACAGCTCACAAGTTTTTCAACATCAATCTGAAAAGTGATGAAATTAGAATGAAAGGAGGTGGTGTATCAAAAACCAGAAGTGATGATAAGAGTAGGTTTTCTAACCTTTATTGTACATCCATCCTCAGAATGGAAGTCAATAGTAAAATTTTCAGAGTCCCTGAGCAATTTGTTTAGATCCTGAGAACTTAGCCCATGTAGCTCTTTTACTGCTGAAGTTATGTCAATGATCTGTTCAATTAGATATATAATAGTTATTAGGAAGAGAGAAACAGAAAAGGATAACAAAATCAAGCAAGCAATTGCAAGAATGGAAAAAAGATTGACACTTGAATTTCCCAAAAGTAAAACAAGAATGACTAACTATAACAAAATCAAGCAAGCAATTGCAAGAATGGAAAAAAAATTGACACTTGAATTTCCCAAAAGTAAAACAAGAATGACTAACTAAACTTAAAGAATTCATGCAGCTAACATTCAATAAAGTTGAAACACTTACTTGTTCAGTCATACATGATGGTTCTTCCTTGCCAATCCTCATCCTAGTTCCAAGACCAGAAGCTCCACATAAGAAAAATACACAACTACAACAGCACTACAAGAATGGGCAACATAAAATATTTACATACGCATGCTGCATAATGGCTTAGACACTGAGTCATTCAATTAATTGAAAGAATGACAAGGGTCATAGGTGGACCAAACACAAGCAGTCAAGGGTCATAGTTGGACCAAACCAAGCAAATTAATGCAACATATTTACTCTGTCAGAACATATGTCTTCCAAGTGTCTTACAGACATAAAAGCACAACCTGGGAAAAATACTATAACTGGATTTTGCAATTAATCAATATACAAAAAAATAACACCAAATACTTTGGGAAAGAAATTACCAAGTCATAAATGGTCAAAAAAAAAGTTAAATAATTTGAAATTTGTGGATCATTGATTTCAAGAAGGTTAAGTATTTTAAAATTTTCAAGACATCTTTCAAACCAAATTTGTTGATATAAAAAAGCTACAAGCAATGTTAGCGTGATATTTCATCTCCAGCATACTATTTCTTATAATCCTTACTCTCAAGCAAAAGTTCATATACTAGTTACATAGTATTTTGTTTTCTCATATTGAAAATCAGAAATTATCATCACTAATATGCTATTATGTTTAAAAGTAAACTATTGGTTCCCCTGAATTTTTTATTTTTTTATTTTTTCCTCCAACTGCGTGGGCATTTGGCTGGTATAATATGAGTAGAAGTATTAATTAACCTGCAACAACTATGGAAGTGGCTTACTGTTTGTAGTGCATATTATGCTTCCTCTTCTGACAAAGCGAAGAAAACACCCTACTTTTTTCCGATTAACAAATAACATATCTTAGATCAGTGATATACACAGACAACGTTCAGAAGCTTGCTCTGAAAGTTTAAAAATAACCAATTATCCGAATTTCAAATCTATTTACGCTGACAAAACTTGAAACGGTTCCCAAAGGAAGACAGAACTGGAACATAACTGATAAGGCATGAAGAGAAAGGTATTTTGACTCCAAAAAAGATGTCATCTCATGGCCCGAGAACCCTTACTTGTTCCAGCAATTTTCTGTCACAAACAAGTATTTCAAAGAAATTCAACGAGTCCAATAAAGGAATACCTTACTTTCTGTCATAGAAATATGGACGCATGTTAACAACTGGACCAGTCAAGTAGACACATTTAAATCATGCAAAATAAATCTAAATCCAGCACCTGACCCCAAAATAGATACGCATAATTATAAATATGTGTAGACTAAAAAAATAAACTCGCAATCAAAAGGCCAGTATCTGGCAAAACCCACGACCCATTGAACTCCACCACTGCTCGCAGAAATCAATTTGCTACAATGTTTTCGTAAATTTGGTAGCATTAATGCGACAAAAACATGGTCAAATTACAGAAAAAGCGACTTAATTAACGATTTTTATGATGAAGCTTTAATTAAAACAGTCAGAGCTAGTGATAACCCAACGTTGAACAAGCACAATTAAATGAAGTGATCAAAGTTAAACTTTTAAAATAAAATAAAAAACAATAACTTTTCAATCATAACGCTCGAAACTCGAAATACAAAAGCTAGGGTTTCAAACAAGTGTGAACACAGCATTGAAACCCTAAATGCAGTGAGCACCAAATATAGAAACCAAAAAATGTAGCAGTCAAGCACAAACAACATCAATAGAAAGCTCAAAAGCTGCAAAAGAATGGAACGACCAAAGAACTTACCTTGGAACCGTATTCGTGAGCTTCAGATACGGATTTCAACGCCAGAACCTACCAAGAGGGAATAATCTTACAAATTCATGGATTCTTTGTATGTTATTTTTGTATGACAGAGAAAGAGAGGCGGAGACAAAGAGGGTAGAGAGAGAGAGAGAGGGGGGAGATGTTCCTGTAGCCGTCGAGGTGAAAGAGACCGGGCGTACATGACAGAACAGAAGAGACTTACGTTAATAATAAAAACGCTGTGTCGTTCGTTCGGTGATTTTCTTTCATCGTTCTTGAGACTGTCAAGAGCTCCTGCTTGTACT
This sequence comes from Erythroxylum novogranatense, assembly GCA_029891385.1. NCBI lineage: Eukaryota > Viridiplantae > Streptophyta > Magnoliopsida > Malpighiales > Erythroxylaceae > Erythroxylum > Erythroxylum novogranatense. The sequence goes on along the minus strand of CM057235.1, from coordinate 47,290,377 downwards.
TGCTTATTAACACATAATAACTACCTCATCGTTTTTTTATTCAATGGCTCTTATTTTTTAGTTTTTATCTTCTTGTCACTGTAACTTCTTATTTTTTATTTTTGTAAATATTATTTTAGACTTCACTTATTTATTAAATATATACATTAAGAATGAATGAGATAGACAATTACGCATTTCTATCCCATTGTTTCTTGGCTTTCATTTTTTAGCTTCTATCTCGTCGTCACACTTGTGACTTATTACTTACAACCGTAACTTCTTATTTTTTGTTTTTGTAACTGTTATTTTGGATTTCACTGACTTACCATTTATTAAGAATAACTGCTCGTTTCATTTAACGACTCCAATTTTTTATGTTATTATTGTTGTCACGGCTATTAGTAGTAGCTCCTGACTTCAATATATGGTTGTAACCAAGATTTTAAAAACCAGATCGGACCGTTAACCGGAAAAAGTTTGAATCGACAGTAATTTAGTTTGATTTCATCTAATAATCTCTATATATAAAAACTGATCGGTTCAAACTTTTTTCGATCGGATCAAATAGTCCGATCCAATTTTTAAAATCTTGGATCACATCGAAGATTAAATGACATCATCACTTAATACAATATAAGTGCCTATAAACATAATACAATTTTCTTACATTAATATCGTAATTTTGCTAGAAACAATATATAAATTGTATTGCCACCTACGAAATGCTCCAGTCACATACTTCTTCTCAACGTCCTCTATTTTATTTAAGCTGAAAATCATTATCTCTCTTGCTTTCGATTACACGCAATACTACCACCGATACTCATTTTGAATTACATTGATGAAACTTACAAACATAAACATATTAAACTCCGAATTATTATCTAAATTATACCTTCACAAAATACTGATTACTCATAAATAAATATGAAAGAAATATACATACCTGGTTAGTTATACATGTATTAATGCCAAATTCTAGATCTTGATCAATATTTCTTCTATAGGCAAAATGTGCAAATTTAACTAATATTTCATAAAATTACAAGCTAATTTCTAATATTTTAAGGCATTTAAATGAATTCTAACATTTGCAAACTGTTCAATTTTGACCGCAAAAATTTTAATAAAGTAAAGCCTTGTCAAGATGGTTTATGAAGAAAATGCATTTGTCACAACGAACAAATTAAGAACATATATCGATGGTCAGTTCATATCTTATTTTGATAATATTTAAGTTAAAATTATATTGTATTACAAGTTTACAATTGAGAATAATTTCATACATTAATAATTTGTAATTTATTTTAATACAAGATAAGAAGTTAATTCAAATATTTTAGATGAAAACATAGTTTACTTAATCTTTAAATAACGTTAGAGAATTTGAAGCTTTTGACGATGATAAGACACAACCTTCTTCAGAAATACAATTTTGATTTTTATTATTATTTTAATATTTATATTAGATTTATGTTTATTTATTATTAATTCATTATATAATAATAGACATTGGTGTATTTTTATTTCAATAAAATATTTTATTTTTACTTATTCTTATAAGTTTTATTTTTTATTTATTATATACCGGTTTTATAGCGGTTCATTACCGGTTAAATCTCTAAACTTTAAACATTTCCTTCGACCGGTTCGATGTTCAGTCCGATTTTTAAAACATTAATTATGACTTAACAAATCACAGTCGTTATTATTTTTAATAATAATAATAATAATATCGTTATGAGAAATATCACATATCCGACACTTAAGTCATATTTGTGACACATATTTTATTTAAAATTTTTATTAAATATAATTCAAATATAATTAATGAATTCATTAAAATATAATTAATTAATTAATTAATTAAAAATAGTTAATTCATTAATTAGTTAAAATATTTTTAAATAGTTAATTAATTAATTAGTTAAAATATTTTTAACACATATATAAAATATAATGAATTATTAAGTATATATACACTAAGGACAAACAGTAAGACGACCATGCAATTCCATTTCATCGTCCCTTTGATTCAACAACTCTCATTCTTTAGCTTCAATCTCATCGTCACGCCTGTGACTTATTAGTCATAGTCGTGACTTCTTATTTTTTATTTCTGTAACCATTATTTTGGACTTCACTTACTTATTAAGTATATATATACTAAACCCGAATGTGATGGATGACCACGTATTTCTATCTTATCGTCCATTTGATCCAACGGCTCCTAATCTTTAGTTTCCATCATCGTCATGCCTGTGACTTCTTATTTTTTATTTATGTAATCGCTATGTTGGACTTCACTTACTTATTAAGTATATATACTAAGAGCGAATGGGATGGACGACCATGCAATCCATCCCATTCGTTCATTTAATCTGACTACTATATTCGCCGATCCGCTTCATTCCATTTAATCCAATGATTTACATTTTTCGCTTTTCATGTAATCGACGGCCTATATTCAACCGATCTCCTTCTTCGTCCATTTATTTAATCCGCATCGCTTATTGAATGTTGTTTCTTCGCGCGATATACACGCAATCTTCTCGACACAATCTTCAATATTCGACGCAATCTTCGTTGTAATATTTTGTCAGCGACCGCGCAGACGATCGCCCAATGCGCGCCTCTTGTCACCGCTTATATGTGTTCATATCTCTTCATTCATGTCAGGTCCTTTGTCTCTTTGTTTTTCCTCACGCCTTGCGTTCCTCCGCTTTCTCCATTTGTTGTTGTCGAAAGAGTATCGTGGTTTCTCCGCTCGTGTTGTCGTAGTGTTGTTGTCGAAAGAGTATCGTGGTTTCCTCTGCTCCTCGTTGTCCTAGCCGTTGTTGTTGTTGATTGGTGAACACCGATACTTTTCGCAGAACAATAGTTGCGATGACCACGACATCGTTACGAGATAAGAGAAGATGAGAACCGCGTAAAGAAGATTTACGTTACGGCTTCCAGCTGGTCTTAGGTTTCGCCGTGTTACTTGTAAATCTTCTTAACGCTTTTCTTATCCTCTCTTATCTCGTGTTTGCTATCGTGGTTGTCATATTGTTGTTTTGGCCGTTCTTGTGGACCGTTGTCTTTGTCGAAAGAGTTGCTTCATCTTGCTTTTTGTCCTTTGTTACTTGTAAATCTTCTTTAGGATTTTTTTGTTTGTACAAGAGTTTCAGATTTGGCTATTTTTTTTTGTAGTGCAGACTTGGATATGAGGATATTTATCGATATTGTAGCTTCATAATTGCAAAGTCGCTACTTCACCGCCAGAAGGCGTAGTGTGTACATAAGGTTTTTTTTTGTTTGTACAAGAGTTTCGTATTTGGCTATTTTTGCCGAAAGCGACTTGGATATGAGGATATTTATCGATATTGTAGCTTCATAATTGCAAAGTCGCTACTTCACCAGCAGAAGGCGTAGAAGTGTGTAGCATAAGGTTGTTTAAGGTTTTCACCAACCGCACGTCGGAGGTTTTGGTGTGTACAGATGTTTTCGAGGGCTACAACAGACTTGGATACGAGGAGATTTTTCATGTTGCCATCCGTAATACGATGGCTCGAATAAAGAATGCGAAGTCGAGACTTCAAAAAGAGTGCCCCAAACGCAGTATATGAGTCCAGACAAGCTATGAGGAGATTTATCATAAATTGCAAAGTCGTTATTTCACCACCATCATCCTCTTTCCTTGTACATATATTTTCTCATGTCGTAAACGAACTCCTCTCGTGAAAATGAAGTTTTACGATTATCACCAGAATCATCCGCTTAATCAAAATGGATGCGCTCAACAAAGAAGTCAGAGCAGCGACTTGGATATGAGCGTATTCATCGCCGATTTTGTCCATATAACTACGAAGGTGCAGCTTTGAAAAGTTTTATTACTTATATATATTAAGAGCGAATGGGATGGAGGAGCATGCAATCTATCCCATTAAGTTTTATGTCTTAGTTTTGATTGTCGTAACTTTTCTCGCTTTATGTCTTACTTCAAGGTGCTTTTCACTTTTCAATATCTCACTTTGATCGTTTCACCAGATCGCCTCGCTTCAATTCGGAGGTTATTTGCTTTGCTTTCCATCGCCTCGCTTTTCTCACCTCTAATGCATTAAGTGTAAAATATAACCGAGTTGAAAAAGTAGACAAGTTTTAATATAACCGAGTTGAAAAAGTAGACGAAGTTTAAAATATAACCGAGTTGAAAAAGTAGACGGTTAACAATCCGACGGAGAATACAAAAGTGAGGCTAAGACATAAAGATGCATTTAAAAGGACGATATACGAAGAAAAACAGACGGTTAATAAAAGGCATTTAATCAAAAGCGGGACGGGTTTTAACTTTTCAAGATCTTACTTTCATCGTTTCACTTCTATGGTCTCGCTTCTTAATCGAGAGGTGATTTGCTTCTTCTATCGTCTCGCTTCTTAATTGGAGGTGATTTGCTTTGCTTTGCTTTCAATCGCTCGCTTTTCTCACCTCTAATGCATTTAAGAAGGGAAAACGCTAAGTTAAACATCGCCATAGCTTGAAAAAGTGGCAAGTTCTAAATATAGACGGACTTGAAAAAGTAGACTAACTTAAAATCGATGGACTTGAAAAAGTTGACGGTTAAAATATAAAGGGGTTGAAAAGTATACCAAGTTAACAATACACACGGAGAATACAAAAGTCGATTTAAGACATAAAGACAAACGAAAAGCGCATTTATACGAACAATAATGCACTATAAGTTCAAAGCTTTGCAATTTATATTTTCTCAAGATAATATCGACACAAGTGAAAATATCATATAGAAAGTAAGTAACTAATTTTACCTTGTCCTCCGTAAGTACTTTAAAGACATGTTTTGGACCCCATAATCTACTACGTGTATTGGGATGGGAGTTGAGAAAGTAGACGAAGTTCAAAATCGATGGATTGAAAAAGTAGACTAAGTCTTAAATATAGACGGAGTTTAAAAGTTGACGAAGTTTAAAATATAAACGGAGTTCAAAAGTAGACGGTTAACAATACATTTGAGTATACAAAAGTGAGACGAAGACATAAAGATGCATTTAAAAGCGACGCATGAACAAAAACAGACGATGTAATATGTTTTCATTAACTCATGCATTTGTACATCTAGATATACAACTCTCATGAAGACTGAAAATGAGATTCGCCTCTAACTATGCCCAAAACACTTGACTAACGCTCCACTTATATCGATGTAAAATCACCAAGGAAAATCACCGAACGAAAATCACCGAAAGAAAATCACTGAGTTAAAATCACTGAAAAAATTCAGTGAAGGAAAATCAGTGAAACAAAATCATTGAATCAAAATCAATGAACCAAAATCACTGAAATAAAAATCACTGAACCAAAATCATTGAAACAAAAATCACAAGTTAAAACCACTGAAGCAAAAATCACCAAGGAAAATCAACCAAACAAAAAAGTGAAGCAAAAATCACCAAGCAAAATCACCAAGGAAAATCAGTGAAGCGAAAACCACTGAAGTTAAAATCACTGAAATAAAATCACCGAAGAAAACAAATTGCATAGATCGGTGTTTTCAGGATAACTTGAGCTATAGAGCTCCAAATGACCCGATTCTTCAAGCATTGGATTCCTAACATATTTCTTTATCTTCTAAACCTCTCAAGTCATCCACTCCACTCTCAACATGCTATAATCTCACTTAAACTTACATCATCCATCTACCCACATGAATTCCAAAATAATGCTAACTTAACTTACTTAATCAATCTAATCATGCTTAATTTTAAAAAATATTTTGGGCTCGACACTTTTCTTGAATTCTTTATTCTTTTCGTCTTCTTTATTTCAGACGTCATCGCACGGTCGAACATACGCGTCTTTTATGTCTAAATTTCTCGCATAATGCTACTACAGATGGGTGGACAAAGCTGAACACGAAGGTTATAAACACTTGACTAACGCTCCACTTATATCGATGTAAAATCACCAAGGAAAATCACCGAAACGAAAATCACCGAAAGAAAATCGCCTAAAGCGAAAATCACTGAAAAAAATTCATTGAAGGAAAATCACTGAAACAAAAATCACTGAATCAAAATCACCGAACCAAAATCACCAAACAAAAATCACCGAACCAAAATCACTGAAACAAAAATCATTGAAGTTAAAACCACTGAAGCAAAAATCACCAAGGAAAATCACCAAACAAAAAACAGTGAAGTTAAAATCACTGAAGCAAAAATCACCAAGCAAAATCACCAAGGAAAATCACCAAGTTTAAAACCACTGAAGTTTAAAATCACCTGAAATAAAATCAATGAAAAGAAAACAAATTGCATAGATCGTTGTTTTCAGGATAACTTGAGCTATAGAGCTCCAAATGACCCGATTCTTCAAGCATTGGATTCCTAACATATTTCTTTATCTTCTAAACCTCTCAAGTCATCCACTCCACTCTCAACATGCTATAATATCACTTAAACTTACATCATCCATCTACCCACATGAATTCCAAAATAATGCTAACTTAACTTACTTAATCAATCTAATCATGCTTAATTTTAAAAAATATTTTGGGCCCGACACTTTTCTTGAATTCTTTATTCTTTTCGCCTTCTTTATTTCAGACGCCATCGCATGGCTGAACATATGCGCCTTTTATGTCTAAATTTCTCGCATAATGCTACTACAGATGGGTAGACAAGCAGTTGAACACGAAGGTTATAAATAAGAGTCAAGTCAACATATTATTTATGCTTTCGCATTCTCCGCCTTTTTTGTTCGCTTGTTTTCATTCAAATCATATATGTCAAGTCATTTTTACTTAACATGCGATTCAATAGGTTCCGCTCGCATAGATTTTTTCTCTCGCGAGATTGAGTTTTCAATTAATAGGTACAATCTTCTAGCCGCTTATAATAATGTCAAACATCGCCAATAGCGTGTTGCGAAGTAAACCGTAATACGATTCACGCTTCAATTCATACGTGATAAGACTTCTCGACACCGCCATATTGATTTATTTGTGGCAAGGAAATATACCGTAACCCCAAAATGTATGAATGACTCTCGTAACTGCTTTTCTTCTATGCAATAATCTTCTAACCGGTATGATAATGTCGATTCTCGCCAAATACCAATAACGATTCCACAAGTATGCAAAATGAGGATCGCAAAGAGAAGAGGACCGTAATACGATTGACGCTTCAATTCATAGTGATAGATTTTTTACCGCTACTTCGATGTGTTTACCTTCTATAATTATTTTATGTTTTTCGCAAGAGGAAGACGACACTGTAACAGTAGATTGCTTAATTGTTGACACAACAGCTTGACATCTCGTATTTCTTCTATGCAATAATCTTCTAATCGGTATGATAATGTCAATTCTCGCCAAATACCAATCACGATTCCGTAAGTAAGCAAAATCAGATCGCAAAGAGAAGAGGACCATAACAGATTGACGATTCAATTCATAGTGAAAGATTTCTTACCGCTACTCCCGACAAAGTTGACCTTCTACAATTATTTTCTGCTTTTCGCAAGAGGAAGACGACCATAACAGATTGCTTGATTCTTCGATGTAACATGTTATTCAATCGAGTTATGTAACTAACTCAAACCGATTCGTAATTCACACGTGCTTTGGTTTCGCTCGCTTTGCATCGTCTGCTTTTACCGCCGCCTACTTTTGCACAACTTTCGCCCGCTTTGCTTCCATCCGCTTTTGAACTTGTGTTTGCTTTTCAACTTCCGCCTTGTTTTCATCGCCTCATTTTTCATAATTATTTGTACTTCATCGAAATCATTTATGTTAAGTCGTTTTGACTTAACAATCTCCTCCTTTTAACCGCAGAGATTTCTTTCGTCAGTAGATTGACGCTTGAATTAATAGGTAATGTCAAACACTTCCAATAGCAGATTGCAGTAAGTAAACACCGTGGCGTAGATTAAGAAGACCGCTTTTCTTGTATGGAATAATGTTCTAACTGGTATAATAATGTCGATTCTCGCTAAAAACGATTGAAGAAGTAAGCAAACATGAATGTAATTAGAGAAGAAGAGCACCGTAGTAGAGATCGACGCTTCAATTCATAATGATAAAATTATTATACACGCCCTACTCGGGACAGTTGACCTTCTACAATTATTTTCTTCTTCCAAATTACTATCATTGTTTTCCTTTACTTTTCTTCGTAAGGTGTTCACCTTCTACGATCATTTGCTCTTCTTTCAAGCTCGGCTTTTGCATCCCTTTATCAATCAATCATTCAAGGCCATTTCTTTGGCATCAAAATAACTTAGAACTAAATTTTATCTGTCGACGCATTACCTGTTACTCCCAAAATGTATGAATCATTTTCACATCTCTTTGTCTTGTATCCAATAATCTTCTAACCGCTATGATAATCTCGATTCCACCAAATGCCAATAACCTATTCCGTAAATAAGCAAAATGAGGACTACAAAGACAAGAAGAGGACCATAACAGATTGACGTTTCAATTCATAGGTCATAAACCGATTCGTAATTCACACGTGGTTTGCTTTCGCTCGCTGACCGCCCCGCTTACTCCGGTCTACTTTTGCACAACTTTCGCCTCGCTTTTGCTTCCGCCCGGTTTTGCTTCCATCCGCTTTTCAACTTGTGTTTGCTTTTGAACTTCCGCCTTGTTTTCATCGCCACCTTTTTCATCATTATTTGTACTTCATCGAAATCATTGATGTCAAGTTGTTTTGACTTAACAATCTCTTCCTTTAAACCGCAGGTTTTCGTGTCACCGGATTGACGCTTCAATTAATACGATAATGTCAAACACCGCCAGCAACAGACAGCGTAAGTAAACGCCGTAATGTAGATTAACGCTTTAATTCATAGGTCGATCGTCATAATTTTTACTTGTGGCAAGGAAAGACACAGAACGCCCAAAATGTTTGAACCGTAAGACGGCTTTTCTTGTATGGAATAATCTTCTAACTAGTATAATAATGTCGATTCTCGCCAAAACATATTGTAGAAGTAAGCAAACATGAATGTAATTAGAGAAGAAGAGCACCACAAGAGAGATCGACGCTTCAATTCATAGTGATAAAATTATTATACACGTGCTACTCGGACAGTTGACCTTCTACAATTATTTTCTTCTTCGAAATTACTATCGTTGTTTGCCTTTACGCTTCTTCCCGATGTGTCTTCTACAATCATTTCCTTTTCTTCCAAGCTTGCCTTTTGCATCCCGTTGTCAATCAATCATTCAAGAGCAATTTCTTTGGCATCAAAATAACTTAGAACGATATTTGATCGTCGTCCAGACCACCGACACCTTTATATTCTAACTTTACCGTTCTCCTCTCTTAATCCTTAAACCAAATCTATCCCAACCAATGAAACATTTTCTCCACCCAAACTTTACTTCTCTCAACTACCTCTTCTTTAGTTATCAAATTCACCGCTCTAGATTCTAATCGCATTTATACTCCATTTTTTCAGTTCCGTGCTTATTCTCTCACGCATTCTCGAGTACTAAGGTATATATGTTTAGGTAAAATAAATTTTGAGTCAAAATTTCGTTGTTATTTATTAACCCTAATAGAGCATATTCTCCTTTCTACGCCAGGCTGCATGTATACTCTATTTTTGTAGTTAAATTAAATAATTTTTTATATAAATTTCGCTTAGTTGTTTAAATGGTTTGTATTCATGTTTGCTCGATATATTGTTTATTAGGTCATAAACATAATGTTTATTTATTAATGTTCACCGTGATACAATCAAGATCATGAATGGATAGATCAAGGACGCTTATATTATGTCGATTCCTCGTATTTACATATGGATAGAAATGCTAAAAGACGCCAAAATTATGCTCAAATGCCAAATGAAAAAACAAGAATTGTCATGACGACGAGAGAAAATCGAGTCGCTAAAAACACATCTTCCACTTCATCTACACTTCAAAGAAAGAATTACCTCAATGTATGAATCTTTCATTAATATCGAACCTTCCACTAGTCAACTTCCAAGTTATGAACCTCTTACATAAATGAAGGTAACTGCTTTTACAATATATCAAACTATTTCCAACCTAATTACTCCACATCATTATAATGTCCTTTTATACGCTTCAAGGATAAATCATCGCACATCTCCTACAACATTAACATTGTTACAGATTTACTGCTGAAGTCGAACGGCTCCCCTTTGTTGAAGATTGTCAATATTGTAACGCAAAACGATTTTACCTTGAACCTCCATCGCTTTGTTGTTCGTCAGACAAATTTCTATTGTTGCTCCTCGATGCCTTATGCTTTAAAGTCTTTGTTTCTAAATAGCGACGAAGAATCCCAACATTTCGTAAAGAATGTTCGACATATAATAACAATGTAGCTTTCACTTCCTATGGAGCCGATATGATCGTGAGTCGACAAAAACACAATGAGAGTTTATACATTCCGTGTTCAAGGACAAGTTTACCATTTCTCGACAGCTTTAGTGTCGATAAGCAATAAAGTATCCGAATCCAACTTTATTTCTTCGATACCGATGAAGAACTACAACAAAGGCTCGGCAACAGATAAACTTCGTGAAAGTACCTTGAAGTCGATTATGACAATTCTTCAAGATAACCCTTATGCTAGGTTCTTTCGCCGCCTTAAAGATATTCCTTCCTTGAAAATCACCAGATTGTTTTGAGATGTTATCCGGTCTTGATCACAGCGCTTATAATCTTCCAACCGCATCCCAAGTAATGCTATATGGATCAAATCGATGATGAACAAAGATGATAAATCTCCTCATATCCAAGTCTACAAATACTGTGTCTGAGCTATAGAATTCAATCTTATTATGCATGCTACGACCCGCCTCAATACCCACTTGCTTCCACGGGTGAATCAGATGGCATCCTCGCATTAAGTTGTTAAATTCTCAAACAAACAAAGACCAATGGTTCTCGATCAAACAAGCGGTGCTCCTTTAAACACTTTTACTCAAGCAAATGAATTATTTGCTCTCAAAACATAGGTTAGTTGTCGCTTATTACCTTGGTTCCGACATATTGTCTAATTGGGCAAAACTAATTTATCATTTTTTCTTACTATTACTAATTACTCAAGGACCGGATCGCAAACATGGCGAGTATCGCGAGAGAGTATTATCGCCATCGACTTCAAATGAGAAGTTATGATGAATCCATGCTTATCCACACCTTAAGACTACTACAACAATTCGTTGTTGGTTCTTATATAAAGATTGAAACATCACGGCTTGAATTCCATAGGAAAAACAGAATCTAAATACGATCGAAATTTTGTGGTGTTTTAGATAGCGTTAATATTGGTCAAACCGAAGCTTCTACAATTGGTCATGAAGTTGTCCTCCCAAATTTCATTTATCGGCGCCCAAGGGACATGAAACGACGCTATCTAGATGCAATGGCTCGTGCAAAAATATGGCAAACCAGATTTTTTCTCACTATAACTTGCAACCCTATGTGGAAGGAAATACAAGAGAATCTTAAATTCCATGAAAAGCACAAGAGAGACCAGATTTATCAGGCAGAGTGTTCAGTATAAATTTGAAATTCGAAAATCACTTGATCAAAAAGGAATATTTCGAGATGTTGCCGCATTTGTTTACGTAATTGAATTTCAAAAGCGTGGATTCCTCATGCTCACTTGCTTCTAATACTTCAACCACAATTTAAGTCGTTGAATCCAGATTCCTATGATCAAATCATATCACCGAAATACCTAATCCTCGATGATAATTCCAGATTATATTCTCTTGTCATTACACATGATCCACGGTCCTTGTGGTTTTATGAACAAGCAAAGGCCTCGCATGAGAAATGGTGTATGCAAAAGTCATTACCCCAAGGATTTTACTCCTTTCACCGTCCATGGCGAAGACAAGCTTATCCGTATATAGACGTAGAGATAATGGAAGAAAAGTTAAAATATCCGCATACGAGGTTGATAATAGATGGGTGGTTCCTCATAACCTGCATCTTCCGATGTTGCTTGACCGCCACATTAATGTTGAAATATGTTCCATCGTGAAGCTTGTTAAATATTTATACAAATATGTATTTAAGGGCCACGACCTTGTCAACTTTAGCGCCAACGCACCAAGAAACCAGTCCGATATCGACGAAATCACAAATTTCCAAGAAGGCCGTTGATTTCACCTCAAGCTTTATGGCGATATATGAATTCGCTTGCAGAGATTAATCCATCCATCTATATACTCCAAGTTCACCTTCCGATCAACAACTGCTTCCTTCGCTAAAGATGCTAATTTGTCTTATTTATCGAGGAATTTTGACTTCTCCAAAACAATGCTTACGGAATTTTTTCGACCAATTCAACAAATCAAAAGGCCGCAGTAAATGAAATGTCTCAGATGCGGATTTCCTCAACATTTTGTTTGGAATCAAAAACAAGGACGTGGTCGGAAAGAAAGCGGAGAAAAGTGATAGGACGATTAGTCACCGTTGACCTCGAGAAGGAGAAAGGTATTACTTGAGATTATTGCTCGCAAATGTTAGAGGACCAACGCCGCTTGACAACTTGTTAACTGCTGATGGTGAAAAGGTGAACTGCTTTGTGGATGCCGACCGCAATTAGGATTGCTAGCATCCGACTCTTACATACAACAAACACTTGACGAAGTCGCCATATTTCAAATGCCAACATCCTCGATTGTTATTTGCTACACTTCGTTCTATTGTTCACCGCAAACTTAGGAACTCGGGAAACTTTCGAGACCACCGCCTCGACTACCTATATGCTTATTCATCCTCTAATACGATACATATGATGATATTACAAAATGGCTCTTTAAGATATCAATAAATCTCGAACAAATGGGAAAAGCTTAATGATTATCATTTCACCGAACATGAATTTTTATCGATTATCACGCGGCAAAATAAGGAGGTAGAAAGTGAGATGAATATAGAGATTGATGAATGTGACTTTTATTAGAATCAAAACTAAACAGCCAAAGAAAAGCACGATTTGATTTAATAATGAAATCGCCTCACTTCAACGAGTGTAAGTTATTTTATCGATGGTCCCGGGGAACAGTAAAACTTTCTTATATCGAGCTCTTCTTGCAAATTTACGATCACAGACACATTGCAATAGCAAGTATGACATCAGCGTTGTTGCATCAATTCTTCCAAGCAGTAGGATGTTTCACTCAAGATTTAAAATCCCCTTGATTTATCAAAGCAAAAGTTTGTCATTGAGCAAACAAAGCAAGGTGTTGTAAAATTGATATTTGAATCCAAATTTTATTTTATGGGACGAGGCTTCCATGGCAAAACGAGAAGCCATCAAGCATTTAATGGTTTACTACAAGATATAATGAACTCGATAAGCCTTTTGAGGTAAAATTGTTGTATTTGGTGGTGACTTTCGCCAAACATTGCCGCTATTCACCAAGCAACTAAACAACAACTCATTGATTCAAGTCTTCTAAATTCACATCTCGGCAAGATATCTCTAAACTCGCTTAACGACAAATATGAGAGCTATCTCAAATCCACATTTTGTGATTTCTTATCATGGGTTCGAGAAGGCTCAACCAATGGATGAACAAGATCAAATATGTTTACCAGATGAACTCATTATTCCTTACGACAACAAGGATGAATCTGCTCATAGGTTGCTTCTTTTTCATTAAATTACATACTAATCTTTTTTGCATTACGATTATACTTTCCTAATATACAGCTTGTGCTTACTAGGTTATCGGAAAATGTTTTCCCGACCTAAGCTTATATTCATCCCAACCAGATCGATGATAAATGATGCGTGCTATGTCCAACTAATAATTGTGTTGATGAAATTAATGACATCATGATTCAAAATTAATGTGAGATTTGCATTCATATGTGAGTTTTGACAAGACGGTTGATCGCAGACATCAAGTCGATTATCAAGATTTTCTCATTTTTTGAACCCTAAAGGACTACCTCCTCATAAACTTTTCACGAAAGAAGGCTCTCCAATTATGCTTCGAGAAATTTAAATCCAACTAAGGATTATGCAATGGAACAAGGTTGATATGCGACACTAAAAGATCATACAATTTCACCTGAAATTGTTTTTGACCTCACAAAGGAAAAATCATTTTATACCTAAGATTCCTCGCAATCTCCGGAGAACGAAAAAATGGAATTCCTTTTATCGTAACACAATTTCCAATTGCTCTGTGTTTTGCAATGACTATAAACAAATCCCAAGGTCAAACACTTGATCATGTTGGAATTTATCTCCACAACTCTGTATTCTCACACGGACAATTATATGTAGCTCACAAGGGCGCCAACTCCTAATCGCTTAAAGTTCTTATTATTCCCGAACTTTTCAATCTTTAGACTTCAAAAAAGACAAGGAATATTGTTTTCCGTGAAAATTTTGAATTAGTCAAATAATAAAACATCAAATTTCCTCACAAGACAAGGTATATTATTTGTTTGTTGTCTCGCTCACATGATTTGATTTTATAGCATAATTATTTGTCTTCGCCGACCATCCAACATTTTCTTTCAGATGGATAATCGCTTATCGATGAAGAATATTTTGCCCGAGCGCAATCATGGTCTTGTCAAGTGATGGTCCAACAAAACAATGTGTCGTTGTTTCTAAGTTAATTCACCGACTAAAAGACAAAAGTTTGTCTTCGCGATTCTCGTATATCAATTACACTTTTTCCTTTCACATTTTATCAACTTACCTATCAATAATTTCTTTATAATTAATGTGGATCGCAAGTTGAGGGTATCATATTCAACAATGATATACAAAGAATTGGAGACATCTTACACCGTGTCAAGAATATATCATTTCTAATGCAATTGTCAAATCAATTCCCTTCAAGATCAAACTGAAAATTTGAACATACAAAGGATTCTCACAAGTCGCACGGCCATCGAACTCGTCACACAAGACGATGCAATCATCCTCCGATTTTCAACTTCACGCCTTTCCAAAGTCTTATGGATTATGTGGACGACAAGCAAAAATCTGTTGGTTAGATGCTTAATATATTTTTTCATACAATCTTACAAAACTTTCCACTTTGTGATTACATTAATGTTTAACACATGATAGATATTATAGCCGCCGTCGTTGAAGTGTTGGAAAAAGATGTCGCCAGAGACTAAAAGCTTCAATCGTCCAAAAATTTGTTATCATAAATAAAGAGTAATTTCACTCAGATCTTTGTTACTATTTTGTGTCGAGATGAACAAATTTTACATCTTCTCGTTATCTCTTGTTTTTTTAGGAACAGCAGCTATACTATCGCTTGAATTGTTTTGTTGAGAACGAGGCCGTAAGATTATGGAATTACTTCACTCTCATCCAGCTATTGTTTGCACGAATCTCAAAGTTAATTTCTTTAACGGTATTTGTTCCTTGCTCATAATAACACATCTTACTCGTCCTTTTCATTCTATCTAAAAATCATTTTGAAATGTTAGTCGTTGCATTGTCAACGTGGTTCGACTCACCATCCTCGCTGAGCCACCCATACAAGAAGTTGCCGATCTCAAAATTGGTAATCCATTATGTTACGCATAACCTTTCTAACATTTTGTTACAAATTATATAGGAATTTTAAAATGTCTTTCTTTTGTCGCCTATATAAATATTATGTTACAGGCACAACGAAATAACAACCACATCAAAAACTCTCGCTGGAAAATCTTACTTTACATATAATCCTCAGATATCTTCTCGATCTCACCAAAGATATCACCAAGATCATGTCTTTAGATTCTACCCCTAAGGTAATCACATCTCGATATTCCAAAGGACATATTGAATTTGAAACTTCTTCCTCTAACATTGTTATCAACTTTTCCTTAGATATCATGGATTGAAGCCAAAATTTCCTTTCAAAGACATTTTACAAAAATTTTGGTATATGACATGCAACAAATGCTTCCGGCCTACAATGCAGATCCGAGTTCTCTTTACTTGTAATTATCAGAGAAAACGCATGCAGAGCCAAGGTTTCGCTTTCTATTTGCAATCTTCGATTTGTTGCTTATTCCTTTCGTGTTCATTCCATATTTTTCGCATGACTTTTTACTTCCATGTCGCCGCACTACTTTTTTGCCTACCCTACTATTCTTACTTTATCGAAAGTGATGCCGATATTTACATGGATTTGACCGATGACACCGAACTATAACGGCTTCTATTTTCGCGACTCGCCGAGAAACTATTAAACTTAACCGCCATTGAAGCAATGAAATATTACAATGAGGTTATATTTTCCTTCCTTCTTTCATGTACATTTCCAGCTTAATCACCAAATATTTTCAACTAGTTATTTCACCGACAATGGACATTTTTCTTCTCCGTTATAAGAACATGGATCTTCCTCGAGAAAGTCTACGACAATTGAAAAGCGATACCTTTCTTCTCCACGTGAAGCCAGTGAACACTCTGGCCCGCAGTCGTGCAACGATTTATCGTTGTTTATCGCCGAAAATTGATGTCGATGAACTACAAGCAGAGCTCGGGCCACCACTCGTGTGCTTTTTATTCTTACTTTATCTTGATTTTATCTATAACATCATCTTTAATTATTTCAGATGTGCCATTTAGTTTCAATTCATCTCCCTTATATCGCTTGCTTAATATATATTGATTTTTGATATTTTCAGAAAAATCCTCAATCTTCTTCATCGCCTAAACTATGTCTCAAAAAGGTTTCCGATGTCAATACCACTTGCCGTCACAAATGGATAAGCTCGTCAAGAGTAAATAATGTACGCCACAATCGACGCCTAATCTGCCACAGATACTGTCAGAATAGGAAAAACCCGATTCTCATAACTTTCGACTTGTATTTAAAACTTTTGTCTCTAATCGCTTCTTCATTCTTTCTTCTTTAATGTTGAAAGAAATGCTTATTCAATGGAGGTCCAGAGCTAACTCAAACTCATTCTTGCATATGCTTCCGCAGGTGCTTTGTCAGTTCATTTGTGTTGTTAACTTCGCCTCGTGTTGTTAACTTCGCCTCGTGTTGTAAACTTAGTCGGTGTTGTGAACTTCGCTCGTGTTGTTAACTTCGCTCTGCTCTCACTTCGTGTGTGCCGTCAACTTCGCCTATGTTTGTATTTCTTCGCATACTTCGCTCGCTTTTTCGACTTCGCTTCATTTTTCAACTTCGCCTGCTTTTTCCGAAGTTCGCCTATTTTTCAACTTCATGTATTTTTCAACTCCTCTGCTTTTCTCAGATCGATAAAATCCAAGCTTCGCCTTCTTTGACAGTCTCTCCAATAATTAGATCTTCCGGATCGTAACTCCTATACTTCCAATCTTTTTCAATACACCGTATCTCGAAAATCCTCAACGCCATCTTACTCGGGCCTCGATGATGGAGTTTCTATTATATCATCTAATTTTTCGAACCGCCGCCACTCACCATGTCATCTTCCTTATGGGTTGGCAACTATCATCATGAAGATGAGTGTCCCGCAAACATTCCCGACAGATGATCTATCGAAAAGTCTTCAACACCTTCGCCAAATAATGACAATCAACCAAGGTGTTGAAGATTTTGCACAAAATTATCTCATCCAAAGATAACAAAGATTCTTCTTCGTAATATGGATCGATGATTCAATGACCGCCCGCCTTTGCTTTCGCTTTCTTCTCGTTTTCTTCGCACAAATTATGTTTGCTTTTTTAACTTCCTCTTGTTCTTCTTTATTTAAAGCGCTTCACTGATGTCATTTCCAACTCGCTTTAAATTTCAGCCATCGATTCCTCGAGTATACGAATTGACTAATCCTTCTTGAAACTATTCTTTACACATGTAAACTATTTTAAACCTATCTCAACGCAAATCCTTCCTGCTTCACTTTATCATCTTGCAAGATCGCCCCACGCCTCCTCGATACCTCTATATCTAAACTTTCAAACCTTTCTCCTCTTAACTTCGATCAAACAATTCCTACCCCGTTTCTTCGGTCTTCTTCTTCTTTAACGATATACATCATATCCTTCATTGCAAGAACATAACAACAATTAAACTTACGCCATCTATTTCAACCAAAGAAAGAACATATAACTTTCTTAAAAGAATGTTTGGAACAGCTTTACAAGAAAATAGCAACAGCTTGTCACTAATTCAGACAAATGCCTTTCTGACAAACTTTTGTTCCTTTAATTGTAATTTAGCTTATTCTGTAACTCACAAAAAATTAATCTTCGCCGATTTGTATGTATAACTTTCGTCTCAGAATCGCTATTTATTCTTTCTTCTTGAATCTTGAAAGAAACAGCTTATTCATTGACTCTTACCTTGTTCTTCGAGAGCTTCAAGATGATGGACTAATCTTCGAGAAGAAGAAGCTTCAAGATGATCAATAGAGAAGACATCCGATAAGTCGCACTCTATATATATATATATATATATGATAACAAATTAGACAACAAAACAAAACATAGAGAATACAATAACAACTTCTTCTTCTCCCTATTTGTTATAATAAGAAACGATTAACTGTGATGACTCGATAAATTTCACAAGATCTTCGTGATATCTATCATCCCGCCTCGCATGTCCGCCATCATCTTCTCCATTCGATTCATTATTTCCTTCGTTTTTGACTTCGACGAACTTTGTACTTCATTATGCGCCGAAGGCAAAGAAGCTTGATCATCATCTCGCCACGAAGTTCTAGAGACGAAGTGTAGTATCATATGCGCCGCAGATTGATGTAGTCCTCGCTTCCTTTTGACCCACCTTCGTTATCTTCTAACAAGCCTAACTTCTTCTTGACGATAAACTCTTTCAACGAAGGTCCTCCACATGATTTTCTCCTTCCATTGATCCGCATGTGAGCTCACTTGAGATCTCGCAACTTGTTGCAGGAGACTTCTTCAGAATTCCTCCCCGTCATTCCTAACTTTGTTCTCGTAATCTTCATTTCTACCGTTGAGAATCTTCAAGTCAATTTCGCTTATAGTACCTAAATTGATAGTGCTTTTTACAGCACTCGAGGTTTTTCCCACTTCCAAGACTAATTCCCGATTCTCTTAAAATTTTGTCAATAGATGCCGCACGGATAAATAGTTGTATGTTTCATTTGTTTCACCATATAATGAAATATCGAAATGGTAAATTTAATGGTGTGTGGTTCAGCAGATAGAATAAGCATCGCCATCGAAGGTAGTTACCAAGTGTCTTGAACTCGTTTCGTACGATGCAAAGGCAATGTAATCGCATGAAGAACCCTAGCTTTCGCACTGCATTTGATGTCTTCCTTTCCGATGGGTCATTCACCCATAAAGCCGCTTACTAACATCTGCTTCCTTTAAACCGCCTATTGTTATCCATTTTGATTGGTAGAAAGTTTTCTCCAACTACCGAACATCCAAATACCTTCTCAATTAAGTCCATTGTAACAATAATGGTAACTCCGCTCACCGCTGACACAATAGTCTTTTCCACCATCTGCATACTTCCAAAATCAAATACCTGATTTGATACACATCCTCCTGATCGCAAGAAATTTCTCCAACCGCCCAATAATCTCTCGTTCGACATCCATCAGATCTCTTCAGAGATTCAAGTCCACATGCCTTCCATACATCATAGCTCCTTCCATTGCTTCGATTTGAAAATGATTCAGATACTCGCTCTTCAATGGTTATCTCTGCTCGATAGGATTTTGAGAGAGAGAGATCAAACGCCTCAAGGCTAATGGTACTCGAACCGCTTCGATTTGAGGTTATATAGTGGTCTTCACAGCGTGTTTAGACTCGCTGGGATTCTCAACACTTAAATTTTCCTTCGTAACTTTCCTTGTTCCACAAGTTACCAGTGTAACTTATCGCTCAACGCCAGCATTCGACGCCTTTTAACTCGATTCGCTTCGCTTAAACCATTCAAAGAAGAACGGTTGAAATAAATCGCATTTAAATCTCAACATAGTTAAATATATTATAAAATCAAAACCAAAGGGCAATATTTCTAGGCCAATAAATTCATATTTACGTAAACTTGAAATGCATTTAAAAGTGACAAGTGGACCTAGAAAAGGAAAACAGACGAAGTTGAAAAGCGCATTTAAAGCAAAAGTAGACTAAGCAAAAGCAAAACCACAACTTGATCACTTTCACATCTGCTTTTTCAGATCCAATAATCTTCTAACTATTATGATAATGGCAATTCCTCGCCAAATGCCGTTGACGCTTCAATTCATAGCTAATAGGTTTCTCACGCACTACTCCCCGATGATTGACCTTCTACAATTATTTTCTCGCTTTCCGCAAGATGAAGACGACGAGAACAGTAGATTGCTTCAATCTTGAAAGAACCTGTTATTCAATTGACTTTTGTAACTAACTCAAACTGATTCTTAATTCACACGTGCTTTGCTTTCCTCTCGCTTCCATCGCCCGCTTACTCCCGCCTACTTTTTGACAACTTTCGCTCGCCGCCTGGCCCGGTTTTGCTTCCATCCGCTTTCAACTTGAGTTTGCTTTTAAAATTCGCCTTGTTTTCATCATTATTTGTACTTTATCAACATCATTTATGTCAAGTCGCTTAGACTTAAAAATCTCTTCTTTTTAATCGCATGCATTTCTTCCGCTGTAGATTGACGCTTCAATTAATAGGCATAATGTCAAACACCGCCAATACCAGACATGTAAATAAACACGAGAAAAGAGATTAACGCTTAATTCATAGGTGAGACCGCTATAATTTTTAATTGTGGCAAGGAAAGACACGCTAACCCCAAAATGTATGAACCAAGACCTGTTTTTCTTGTATCAATAATGTTCTAACCGGTATAATAATGTCGATTCTGCCAAAACGTATTCAAGAAGTAAGCAAACATGAATGTAATTGAGAAGAAGAGCACCACAAGAGACACCGACATTTCAAGAAAATTTGGTAACCACAGAAAGGAGAAATACAGATCGAAATGCACCCAAACCTTTGTCATTAGTAAGACTTACAATGGATAGAACTTTAGCTTTCGCCTAGATAATGCAAAGAACTACCGTAGAAGATTCTAAAATGGCCCATCCTAGAACTTGGAAACACAAACCGACTCGCTTTTATTTTTGTTTACACAAAACATCAACATCACTTAATTCAATAAATACACGACATGCATTCTACATCAACAATATTATTACAACTTAACATAGTTGGAAACCCGAGTCGAACCTTCATGTCTCCAAAGGTCGCCTTTAATGCTTCCACCGCAGCTTCTTCTCGCTATTCCCACCCATGGCTTTTACCATTTCGTTATAAGCAAGATCCATGCTTCTCCGACTCCAATGCATCTTCACCAAACTCTTCCGCACAAGCCTCGTAGCTTCAATGTCTTAGCCTCACAATGCCTAACCCGCTTTCTAGCACAAGAAACATCTCTTTCGCTCATTATACTTCTTCTTTTATCGACTTAAGGCGGTTCTCGTAAACCTCAAAAGTAGCTATCGCCGCTTTGGTTGGCCGTAATCATTGTCAAATAGCATCTTCTTGTCATCATAGATGTCAATGAGCTTTTCAAAACACGTGTCTTCACCATAGACCTCTATTTGAGCAAGTTTAGATGAGAGGTGTATGAATTCCTTTACACCTTCAAAGAAATGCTCATAGTCTAATGATAGACGCCTAAACGCTTCAAAAGTCGCTCGCAATATTTTGCATCTTCTCATGATCAACCATATTCATGGATTCAAGAATGCAAAGCAATTTCTCACCATATATTTTCAGATAGAATCGATACACTAGTTCCTCAGATGGAGTTAGAAGAACTGCTGACCCCGAAGATTTCCAAAGAACTTCTCGTGAAACCCGATCAACCTCAGACTCCTTTAAAAGGAACAAGTACTCAAAGAGTTCGCTGATACCAAGCCTCACATCCTCACCACTTGAATTATCCAAATTTCAAGTGAATTAGTCAGAAATAACAAAGTAAAATGTGAAATTTGATTACGTAAATAGAATAAACAAAAGAAAACCGAAATGTTACCAAAGATAGAAGAAACCATGATCTTCCTCACAAACACCACCGAGGGTAAATCTATGGATTTCGATTCACTAGAAAGAATGTATATTCGTAAGATTGATAAGAATTCTATGCATGCATTAACAACGCATTATTAGTCGATGGTCTAAAGCATAACTTGATAAGTATTAGTCAATTATGTGATTCTAGTTCAAGTTACATTCAACCAAAACTTTTGTGAAGTCGTAAACAAAGATGGTATTTAGTGGTGGTCGCCACTTTCGACCAAACCTAGTGTCATGGTCAAGCAAGAGACAAAGCTCGATTGCATTATCAATCGCCAAGTCAATATATGTCCGCCGAAGTTGTTGTTCACAAATATTGTGGATCAAGTATCAATTGAGGACTACTCAATACAAGAGGAAGAGATTCCAATATATCGCGACAACACCACCGCCATCGCCTTTCAAAGAATCCAATACAACATTCAAGCGGTCAAGCACATAGAAGTCGACATCATTTCGAGAGATTACGCTCAGAGGAAAGTCGCTACCACGCTCAGGAAACAAAATATCAACATGGATTTCTTCACAAAACCACTAAGTTGAAGATCCCTTTAAAGAAATCGACGCAACCTCAATATGGTGATGCTAACGACCATTCATCCGGTTTTTCATGAAGACCGCATGATAGACGGAGGAGTTAACGGGCATTCATCCGGTTTTTCATGAAGACAACAAAGACAGACGGTGGAGTTAAGGGCGCTACACTGTTTCAGATATAAAACTTCTTTGACAAAAAGAGTTTTAGCGGAAAAGTCACAAATCATCGAGAAGTAGAATCGTCTAGAATTCACTATAAAATCCCTAAATCGACTTTTGGGATTTTCGCCAATTCACAAATTGTTAGTTCTCTTAAATCTCGTGATATTTCTTCAAGCAAAGTTCCTACCAATCGTAATCAGAAGATGAATGTCGTTTATTTTGCACTTGATCCAGATCGATCGGAAGATTGGTAAACTTCAACAACTCGTAAACGAAGAGATGGATATAGAGCCGCAGATAATCGCGGCAGTTGGAGAAACTTTCAAGTACGAGATGAAGTCTATCTCGTAGAAGTTTATGAGTTCGAAGAATACTAAATCAGAGATGATACAATCGTGTCGTATGTAGACACACACTCTGTTATAATAACGGCGAGTTATCGGAGAAAGTCGTTGAATGTCCGATGGATGGAGTTCGACTCACTAACATGATGAAATGGATGACTAAGCTTAAGATGAACGAAGATGAAGTTAGTCGTCAACTTTATGGACAAAATAACCTAAGTGAAAGGAGAGCCTCTTGGTCGGTACCAAAGGCAAGGGTATTGTTCATGGCTCTACGTGGATCGCAGTGTTACCTAGATTAGGTTCACGACATCAAGTCACTACCCCGATGAACAATGTATTTTTCATCTTCTCAATCATCACCCAATAGATTTACCATTTTGATTTTTCAAGACATGGTAAAATCAATAAAGGATACAAACACTAGTCCGTATGGGATGTCAGTTGACAAGAGTGTTCAGAGAATCGCATCGATTGATCAAGCGCTAGATGTAAGATATCTATTAGAAGCTACATCGATTCAACATCAATTATGTAAAATGGGTCCGAGACTTTCGTATGTAAAAGGAGCAGAATCGCCAAGGAAAGCAACGATTGAGGCCGAAGCGATATGTAGGGCCTCCTATGAAGGAAACAAGAAGTTCACATTCCGAGGAATCAAAGTCCAGAGGTGTTCGATTTTTGAATCAGTGACTGAAGCGTGAAGGGAACCTCTACCGAAAGTGACATTCCAAAGAAAGCAAGAAGGTTACCCAGAGCGAAAACTCAAATGTAAAGAAGCCAAGAATCCAAAGACTCAAGCCAATCGAGCATTCTCAACTACAAGGATCAAGAGCTACAAAGTCCCCGCCATCAATCCTTGAAAATGATTCGTAAACTCGCCTCGAGGAGCCGGAGGAAAAGGAAAGAAGAACTCGAAAGATGAAAACGCAACCTAAAAGGTCACCAAGGCGAAAGAAAATGAGTCCGAGAAAGGAAGGAAGTCCAACAACAAAACCAAAGTCTAAGAAGGCAAGACAAGAAAAGACTGTTGTTGATACTAAACAAATGTCTGTTGATGATACGGCTGATATTGCTGAAGTTAATGTCGGTTATTATCGGTAATCTCAAGGATACTCACACCGCCATTGACAATCCAATTTTGAAGAAGTAGTTTCTACTACTTTTCAGCCTTCATTTGTCCACAAACAAATTGCTACACATGTTATGAGACAAAAGGTTACTCAGAAAGTAGTAAGTGTGATGACTAGTGTTCCATCCGAATCTTTAACTTTTCAAAGAGAAAGTTGGGAACACAGATTGGTTGTTACAGAGGAGAAGAAGACCAAATCTCTCATCATCCGAGACAAACCAAAGAGATTTGTGAAAGCCTTCTTCAAATCACTCAATTTGATTACAAGATTCTACATCCGCTGGATAGGGTTACAAGAATTTCTATGATCAACTCAAAAGAGTTGCAAGAGAACCATATCCACCGTAACCATTTGAGAGCGCCCGACTTCTTATCCAATATCGACAAGAAAGAATCAAGGTGGTACCGATTTACAACCACCAAATTTTGTGGAACGCAGCGTGAAGAGAAACCGTCGAAAGTTCAACCGTAACCGCTTTTGATGACATGACTTGGATCGATTGCGTATAAAGGCAATTGATTGATGAAGCATGTGAAGAGAAAAGAAGTCAAGTTCTATCTCGTGATTTATCAAGATCCAGAACAAGCCAAACTAAGGCTACAAGCAGATGATCCATGTGGAGGTACTATCGTAAAGGGTCAGATTGTTCTTTTCTCGATTGGCAAGTTAAAATGTTCTTCTATTGTTTTACGCAACATTCTCGCAAAATCGACCTCGTGGAGATCAACTCAATTGCAGGTTATGCCTTGGCTTGAAGTACATATCTACGATACTTGACTCCTATGATCTTGATATTCCCGATCGAGTCAGATATGTTCCTCCGCCTCCTACAAATTATTGAAACACATGTCTCAAACGTGGAAGTTTATACAACAACAAGCTTGTCGTTGTTGAAAACAAATTGTTGAGATGTAATCCTCGATCGCAATTGAATCGTCGACTCTAAACAAACAAGTTCGTAAACTTGATAAGGATATGAAGAAGGTTAAGAAGATGCTGAAAAAGTTGGTGAAGCAAAGCTAGGAAATAATTTTGATTAATAACAAATAATGGAGAAGGAAGAATGAGGAAGAATCACCGAAGGAAAAGGCATTTAAAGATGAAAGTGGTTATTTTTTATTTACTCATCCTTCAGATATTTGAAACTTTTCATATTCCTCTATTATATCAAAATATTTGTTATCATCAAAAGGGGAGATTGTTAAGTCAAACCACACTTCACGATTTAATAATTTTGATGACAAACAAAGAGAAATATACAATGAAAAGTAGATAGACGATGAACAAATGAAAAGTAGATGGACGCAAGAGAAGTAACAAACAAACAAGGAGAAAAATCAGCAGAAGCAAAAAACAAATGAACGAGAAAATCACAGAAGCAAAAAAAAATTGAAAGAGAAAAATCAGCAAGCAAAAAACAAATGGGTTAAAATCAATCAAGCAAACACCGATGTAAGCTTTACAACAAAAGCGCATTTGAAGCTTTATAAGAAAAAGCAGACGAAGCTTCATAAAAGAAAAGGCATTTAAGCTTTACAAGTGAAAAGCATTTGAAGAGAAAAGCAACCGATACAAAATCGATTTTAACAAAGAAACATAAGTTTTAGTTAGTTACTGACTCAAATCAATAACCGCTTTTCAAGATTCAAGAAGCACATATTCAAGAAACAAATGAAGACCCGACTAAGTTGAAGATCGCTTAAAGAAATCGACGCAACCTCAATATGATGATGTTAACGACCATCCATCCGGTTTTTCATAAAGACAAGACAGACAGACGGAGGAGTTAACGAACCATCCATCTGCTTTTTTTTATAAAGACAAGATGCATGATTTGAGGAGTTAACTGACCATTCATCCGGTTTTTCTTTTAAAGACAAGACAAGGAACGGTGGAATTAACAACGTTAGACGGTTTCGCACTTAAAACTTCTTTCACAAGGAAAATTTAAGAGGGAAAAGGTCACGATCATCGAGAAGTACAATCATTCTAGAATTTGCCATAAAATCCTCAAACCGACTTTTGAGATTTCTACCGAATCGAGAAATTGTCGCTTCTCCAAATCTCTCTCGAAATCTTTTCAACCAAGTTCCTACTCAATCGTAATCAGCAAGATGAATGTCGCCTATTTTATGAAGTTGATCCAGAGCAAACCGGGAAGATTGGTAAACTTCAAGAACTAAGAAAGGAACAAATGGATATAGAGCCGTAGATAATAGCGGTAGTTGGAGAAACTTCTTTCAAATACGAGATCAAGTCTATCTCAAAGAAGTTTATGAGTTCGAAGAATACTAAAACAAAGGGACTATACAATCGTGTCATATGTAGAAACACACCCCGTTATAAGAACGAAGGAGTTAGTGGAGAAAGTCACCGAATGTCCGAGGAGTGGAGTTCAACCTTTAACATGGTGAAATGGATGACTAAGTTGAAGATGAACGAAGATGAAGTTACTCGTCAACTTTATGGATGTAACAACCTAATCGAAAGGAGAGCCTCTTGGTCGGTACCAAAGGCAAGGGTATTGTTCACGGTTCTTCAGGATCGTGTGTTACCTAGAATAGTTCACGACATCGTGTCACTACCCCGATGAACAATGTATCCTTCATCTTCGAATCATCAACCAATAGATTTACCATTTCGATTTTTAACTATATGGTAAAATCAATAAAGGATACGAACACCTTCCGTATGGGATGTTGTTGACAAGAATATTTAGAGAAGTCGCATCGATTGATCGGGAGTTCGATGAAGGTATCTCATAGAAGCTACATAGATTCAACATCGACACAAATGGGTCCGAGATTTTCAGATAGAAAAGGAGCGTAAGCACCAAGAAAACCAACAACCGAGGGGAGCCAATACCAAGAAATCCTCTATGAAGGGAACAACATCACATTCTCGTGAACCAAAGTCGAGAAGTGTTCGATTCTTTGAATCGTAACTTAAAACGAAGGGGAACCTCTCACGAGTGACATTCCAAAGAAGCAAAAGGTCACCCAGAGCTGAAATCGTATGACAAAAAGAAGCCACTCAATCCACACAATCAAGCCATTCAAAGCATTATGAAGGGCGAGATCAAAAGCTACAAAGTCGTCATTATCAATCCTTCGTAAAGATTCGTAAACTCAATCTCAAGGAAGTGGAAGAAAAGAAAAGAAGAACCCGAGAAGAGAAAATGCAATCTAAAAGGTCACCGAGGTTAAAGAAGATGAGTGCAAGAAAAGAAGAAACTTCAACAACAGAGACAGAGTCTAAGAATGCAAGGCTAGAATACCTATTGTTGATATCTGTTGATTTTATCAAGCTAATGTGGAAACCGCCATCAAGATAGTGTGGAAGTTGTTACGGTAATATTAAGGATTCTCACAATGTCCTTAATAATACATTTTTGAAGAAGTAGTTTCTACTACTTTTCGCCTTCAATTGTCCATAAACAAGTTGCTACACATGTTATGGGACGTAGGCTACTAAAAAGTCATGAATGTAATGACCAATGTTCCATCCAAGTATTTAACCTTCAAGAGAAAGTTGGGAACATAGATTGGTTGTTACAGAGGAGAAGAAGACCAAATCATATCATCCGAGACAAACCAAAAGATTTGTCAAAGCCTTCTTCAAATCACTTGAATATGATAATGGCATTTTACATCCGTTAGATAGGCTACAAAACTTTTATGATCAATCAAGAGAGTTGCAAAAGAACCATATCCACCAGAGCCATTTGAGAGCGCCTCACTTCTTATCCAATATCGACAAGATAAAGGATCAAGGTGGTACCGATTTACAACCACCAAATTTTTTGAACTCAAGTATGAGAAAATGAAGTCGAAAGTTCAACCACAAACCAGCCTTGATGACATGACTTCGATCGATTGCGTAAAGTGAAACCGATTGATGAAGCATGTGAAAAGAAAAGAAGTGGTACCTCTATCTCGCTTATCAAGATCCAGATCAAGCCAAACCGAGGCTACAAGCAGATGATCCATGTGGAGGCACTATCGAAGGGTCAATATTGCTCACTCGATTGGCAACTCGTAATGTTGTTATACTATTTTACGTAACATCTCGCTAAATCGACCTCGTGGGAGATCAACTCAATTGCAGGTTATGCCATGGTTTGAAGCACCGTTTCACATACGTGATCCCTTTGATCTTGATATTCCCGAACAAGTCAGATATGTTCCTCCACCTCCTACAAATCATCAATCAAATGTCTCAAAAGAGGAAGCTTATACAACAACAAATGCTATTGTTGAAAAGCAAGTTGTTGAGACAGTAATCCTCGATCGCAAATGAATCATCAACTTTAAAGAAGCAAGTTCGTAAACTTGATAAGGATATGAAGAAAATTAAGAAGATGCTGAAAAGTTGATGAAGCAGATTGGGAAATAGATTTTTGATTAATAACAAATAGGGGAGAAGGAAGAATCGTAAAGAAGAATCACCGAAAGGAAAAGGCGTAGGTAATATTTTGTAAAAGTGGTTATTTCGATCTCTTAATACTTCAGATATTTTGATACTTTTCATATTTCTAATTCACAAGTATTTGTTATCATCAAAGGGGGAGAATGTTCACCAAACCAGACTTCACGATTAAATAATTTTGATGACAAACAAAGAGAACTATACAACAAAGAGAAATATACAAATGAAAAGTAGTACGATGAGAAAAATCAATGAAAGGAAGAAAAGCAGACTAAGCTAAAAGAAAAGCAGACGAAGCATTTTACTTAAAAATGTATTTAAAGCTAAAAGAAAAGCGATTAAGCACTTTACTTAAAGATGATTGAAGCTAAAAGAAAAGCAGATTTAAGCACTTTACTTAAAGACAGAGGGAAGCTAAAAGAAAAGCAGACGGAACCATTTTACTTAAAGATGACGAAGCTAAAAGAAAACCAGATTTAAGCTAAGCAAAAAATGACTAAGCTTTTTACTTAAAAGCGCATGTAAGTTAAGCAAAAAATGATTTGAAGCTTTTTTCAAAAAGCGATTTAAGCATTTTACAAAAGCGCATTTGAAGCCTTAGGAATGTAAAAGCACCGATACAAAAAATCGATTTTAATCAATTGTGTGTTTTCTCTCTAACCCTTACTTTATCTAAATCGCATTTTCATATTAACAAGTTTTAAACTAGTTACACATTGACTTCATACGATAAGTGTTCGAGAGAACAAGTCATATCTCTAAAGGGTTAACGATAAGTTTATCACAATTCAACCCGCCTTCTTCAGGCATCTTGATCATATTATTGCTCAATATATTAACGGTAATTTACTTTGAAGAATTGTAATAATAGATAGCATAATATCGTGAATCGCTTCGCCTCCGCTTCCAGCTCCTCCGACATCATGTTCAAGTTCAATTTACATTAACATCCAAGTACGTAAAAACTCAAGCGCGCCGTCCTCCATTGTTTTCCTAATATCGTGGTCAATTCTATTACTTAATTCGAAGTTTCCTACCCAAAGGCCCATAATGTTTTATAGCAACTGATGTAGTTCGTCAAAGCTCAATACTTCTCGACAAGAAAATTGAGCCCGCCCGCTTTTTCATTCGCTCGCTTTGTGCTTCATTCTGCTTGTGTTCAGATTGCCCGCTTCTCGCCTGCCTTTATGTCTTCGCCTCGACGCTTGTATTCTCCATGCTAATTGCTACGGATGTTGCCTTGTTCAAGTTCAATTTAGATGAATGCTTCCTACCCAAAGATCCATTATGTTTTATAGCAAATTTGATGTATTTCGTCAAAGCTCATTACTTCTCTCAAGAAAATTGAACTTCCGCTCGCTTTTCGATTCCTCCGCCAGGCTTTGCCCCGCTTTCATTCTGCCTTTATATCTTCGCCTAATTTTCTTATTGTCCGTCAGTATTGTTAACTTCGCCTACTTTTTCAACTCCGTATATTTTTAACTTCGCCTACTTTTCAATCTCCGCCTATATTTATAACTTCGCCTACTTTTTCAATTCCATCTATTTTAAGTTCGCTCACTTTCTCAACTCCATCTGCTTTTTCTCGCTTCCTCCGCCTTGTCAAGTTCGTGTGTTAGAGCCGAGGAAAAGCGACGATGGAAAACCAACCAGAGCAAATCACGTCCAATTAACAAGGTGACGATAGAATAAGCAAATCACCTCCCAATTAAGAAGTTTAGACGATAGAAGTGAAACGACCAAATTCAGATATTGAAAATTAAAATGCAGACTCAAGTAAGACATAAAGCACAAAAGTTAGAGCATAAAACTTACAAAGCGATATGTCTTAAACTAGATGATTCCTCCCGATAATCCTCAAACCTCTCGCTTTGACAGAGGAGTTCCTTTTCGACATGAAAAATATATGTACAAGGAAAGAGAATGCCAACTCCTCTCCTGCTCAACTCCGCCTTTTGTCAAGTTCCTCTCGCTTCAATAGCTCTTACCCAAAAATTGATTCACACATTATGAATGACTACAAGAAAGATCAACATTGTTACAATCTTTCCATTAGATTATCCGTCCAAGATAACAACATTCTTCATTCAAGGCTTGCTATTTTCTTAGAATCGCTTTTTTGTACACAATCTTCATACTCAAACAAAGCTTTGAATCTTATTTTTGCCTCGCTTCGCCTCGATTCTTTCCACCATTTTTCCACACTCAATGCTTTCAACCGCTTTCGATTCTTCTTTCTTGAATCTTTACGTAAACGGTTAATCGCTTGACTTCCTAACTAACTCGAATCGACTCTTACATCCGCTTCGATTCTTCTCCCCGCTCGTTATTCACGCCTTCGCTCTGCTTTTACTATTTGCATCTCGCTCGCTTTAGTATTCGCGTCAAGGCTCTGCTTTTATGCCTCGCGTCGCTTTGTTCAAGATTTTCCACTAGATTATCTATCCAAGATAACAACCGCTTTGCTTTCATCTACTTTTGAACTTTCGTCTGCTCTTCTTCTTTCGCTCGCTTTTCAACGCCTTACTACTTGAACGTATTTTTTGCTTCGAGCATGTTCTTCGTTCTTCTTTATTTAAAGTGCTTCGGTTGATGTCATTTCCAACTCCGATTAAATTTCACTTACCAATTCCATAATTCTTCTTGAGTATATGAATTGACTAATCCTTCTTCGAAAACATTGTAAATTATTTTTATCTTATCTGAAAGAAAGTTATTTCATCTTAGCTCTATCTGATTACATTTTCAAATTATTTTTTATTTAACTGTCATCTTAAATTTTGCCTCACAGATAAATTCATCAGCACTTTCATCACAAGATTTGCGCAGTGTTAACCTGCTAGTTAAGTATATATATACTAAGAACGAATGGGATGGATGACCACGTATTTTCAGCTCATTGTCCCTTTGATCCAATGGCTTTCATTCTTTAGCTTCCATTTCATTGTCACAGTCGTGATTTCTTATATTTTTTATTTATGTAACCGTTATTTTGGATTTCACTTACTTACCATCTACTAAGGATAAACATCTGTTTCATCCAACGACTCTGATTATTTACACTATTACTGTGGTCATGATTGTAACTTGTTAGTCACAACCCCTGATTTCGATGCACGATTGTGATTTAACAAGTCACAGCCGTGATTATTATTATTATTACCCACATGAGAAGTATCACAGGTGTGACACTTCGTGGCACATATATTTTTTATTTTAAAATTTTTATTGAATATAATTAAAATATAATTAACTAATTAATTAAAATATAATTAATTCAAAATAATTAATTGATTAATTAATTAAAATAAATTTAACACATATATAAAATATAATTAATTAATTAATTGATAATTAATTGATTAATTAATTAAAATATAATTAATTAATCAATTAAAATATAATTAATTCCTTCACACCTATGACACATATATTTTCTTTTTATTTTTAAATTAAATATCATTAAAATATAGTTAATTATAATATAATAAACAATTAATAAAATATAATTAATTAATCAATTAATTATAATATAATATAATTAATTGATTAATTATAATATAATTGATTGATTAATTAATTAATGGTGACATATTTTTCATTCAAAGTTTTTAATTAAATATATTTAAAATATGATTAAATAATTAATTAAAATGTTATTAATTAATTAATTCATTAATATTTTGAACCTCGCTTACTATCTATTAAGGACAACCGTCTGTTTCATCCAACGGCTCCGATTCTTTACGCTATTACTATGGTCACAATTGTGACTACGATGCACAGTTGTGACTTAATAAATCACAACCGTAATAAATAATAATAATAATAATAATAATAATAATAATAATAATAATAATAATAAATCACACCTGTGACACATTTTTTATTTTAAATTTTATTAAATAGAATTAAAATATAATTAATTAATTGTTTGATTAAAATAATTAATTGATTAATTAATATATATATATATTTAACACATATATATAATATAATTAATTAATTAACTAAACGATAAGTAATTCATTACTCATTTAAAATCTAATTAATTAATTAAAATACAATTAATTCCTTGTGACACATATATTTTCTTTTTAATTTTTTAAATTAAATATCATTAAAATATTTACAACTATTAAGTATTATTAAGGTCAGGCATGTCACTTAAATAATGTGACTAACATTATTTTTTTTTTCTGAGATTCTCTTCCTACTTCCCAGCTTCTCTTCTCTGTCAACAAATAAAGTTATTTATTGATATAGGCTTCTCTATCGTCTCTCAATCCCTCTAGAATGTCCTTAGTAACTATTAAATCTTCCTCTTTAAAGCCTTTTCTTTTCTCTTCTCTACCAAAACTCCTCTTACCCTCTTATCGAAACTTTTTTTAAAATAATGGATGATCATTTCAGTTGGATTTCATGATAATAGTTTATCATAATGAAACCTCTCTTATTTTGTTTCCAATGACCTCTGTTTCTTACCAACTTCCACATTTAATAGTATATGTTTTCGTAACCTTTGTGATTTTGTTACTGGGACCTTCGTTTTTTTCCTAACTTCTTTTGGTTCTTTGTGTTTTGTTTGTTATTGGTAGTATTAATTTTTAACTTTTGTTGTTGGTAATTTTTGGTGATTAATATGGCAATGTAGTTTACTTTTGAATGGTGTTAAGAGTTCTAACTGTTATAATTTATTTTGTTATGTAGATATACAAGTAACAGTAGTCAGAGTTTAAGACATAAGTTATTCTCATTTGGAAATGAAAAATGTCAGTAATGGCTAGGCTTTTGGTTGAAGGAAGCTCATCACACACTCCTGTTAGTAAAGAAAAAATGTTAAGAATCATTTGTTAATTGGTAAGTGAATACAGTTTTGAATGTTTCAATATCATACTCGTTTGAGACTTATTATTTGGCAGGCGATGTTAGTAGGCAAACACTAACTTTTCAATGCATATACAGAGAGTTATGTGAGGTAGATAGTGCTAATTTGTTTGATGAAGAAGGTAATTATTTCTCGTTCATATGTTCAATTGAAATGTATAGGGCCTTAGTTACATCATATCCGTGCGGTTGGAATTTTCATATCGTATTTTAAAAAGGATTATGCTCCAAAAGTTACAACAATTTTTCATCTTATTTACATCATTCATTGATGACTCTTTATTTAATTAGTCTCAATTTCTTCTGTTGCTTATGATTCTTGGCAAATACATGTTTTTGGTTTGATGCCTATGATTGACCTATAACCCATTACATCTGGTTAGATTTGACCTTGTTATGAATTTTTGTGATACCTTATTTGTTTATACATCTTTTAGTATTATATATGTATGAGGTATGGAAATTTATGAATTTGTGGGCATACAATTGTGTTGGTGACAAGTGCATGTTTATGTTAGAATATTTGTTGATATTTGTATCTATTGATATATTACAATGTTTGACACTTGAAAATCTTGATGAAAAATATACATCCACTTGAGTATTACACCTAAAGTAAAAAGTTGATGAAGGCCAGTCACTATGTAACTCATGCAGGTTTTGAGGGTTTATTTGTTTTAGTTTGTCTTTTTCATTTGTTTGAGCAATTTAACTATGCTATATTTTATCTCATCTATTTTTTTAATGCTTAATCTTATGCGCTCAAGATAATCGAAACTATTGTGATGATTCAAGTTACAAATCAATGTGACTAATTTCTCTTCTTCTTTTTTCAATTTTTTATTCCACACTTTGTTGTGTTATACACTTAATGTTTGTTTATGCATAGTTCAATTTAACCATCAATTAATGTGTAAGAGCATCATGCAAATGGTAAATCATGCATGTGGCATGCTACTGATTTTGTTGAAGGGGAATTGAAGAATGAACTTTTTTGCTTCACATTTGCTTCCATTGAGAGTATATCCTTCACTTTCATAGTTTCTATGTCTAGTACTATCTCTGTATGGTCATGTCGTATAGAGTTCTTTTTCACGTTTCCTTATGATTTCTTCGGCTTTTGTTCAATGAATTTTTTTAGATTTTTGTTATATCGTCAAGTTGTTGTCGAATATACTTCCCTAATGTACGTAAGGTGTAATAATTTAAACAAAATGGTGGCATCACTTGTCATGCATTAAGGAAATAAAAGAAAGTAGCAGTGGAACATTCATTAAAACCTGTTTGCATGGTACTTATGTGGGGCTTATGGGGTGTAACACCCAAATACCCCCTGAGAGGATACATGGATGTCACCCAAGACAGGACAAACAAATCAAAACGTTTCACACATGCATTTTTAAAAACTAAACGTAACACACATATAATACATCTCATAATTTCAGAAACAAATCCAAAGAATATTTACAGGCCCAAACAAACCAAACAAAATACATTTTCGCGCGACACAAAACTCAGACTCTTTTGGCCACTGCGGTTGACTTGTCCCAGTCCTTAATCTCTTAGCTTCGAACCTACACGGGGCAAATCCACCATGCTAAACATATAGCTTAGTGAGTAATAACTAATCTATATTAACCGATTTCAGAAATGTAAAGAATGCATTTAGAACAGATTTTATACTAAATGTAAGCACATAACACGGAGATCCTTCGAATCGTAATATATTTTAGTTTATATCGTAATCAAAGCAGATATCGTATCACGTAACAAATCAAACTATAAATCCATGAATGTAGTGGGTAACGGACTTGCATACAGAGATACCATAATTAGTATCGCAGGAGAGATATATGTCTCGATATCGAGACACCAAAGTGTCAAATAACAGAGCAATTGCAGATCTTCTAGTATGCCTATTTACGCCTAACTAGACTTAACAGCTTTTACAATGTAATAAGATCATTTCACTCATTCATGTGCGTGCAAATAGCACTCCTAATAAATCAATCCTAGGCATCATCTAGGTTGACTCACAAAATTTAACATTACAAAATTTACTTACCTAAAGTACTTAAACCGAAATTTTCTACCTATATTACGCATCAAATTATCGACCAGACATTTACCTAAATCGCCTTAGTGTTTATTGTCTCGATAATATCCGAAGTGGTCTTTCCTCTATCATAGGGAACACGGACACAAATTATTATCAGGCTTAATTATCTGTATGATAACCGAGTATGATGCATGTTCATGACAAATTTTCTGGATTAATCAACAACTCATAAGTACCAAATGATCCATGAAGTTTCAAGAAATTAGCGATATCATCATGTAGTATTCAAATGAAAGCAAGTCTTTACCAATTAAATCTGAAATGTACAAATTATTATACACTAAAGAGAACTAATGAATAGATATGACATTAATTCTCAAATGCTACGCCAATAAGTAACATAAAGATCATAGACACGCTAAAAGAGAAAAAGAGTGCGAAATAATCATTTAGCTCTACACTAAGAATGAAACAAAGATACATAATAATAAGAAGTAGACAAAAATGAAATAGCGGACAACATTTGAAATTTGGTTTTCGTCAAGAATCACTTGTGAGGTAAGGGATGAAGTAAATGATGGAGGAGTGGTATCTATTTATAGAGCATTTTGTAAACTAGTCATTTTGTATCGTTAACTAGCCGTTATACATTTTAATAAATTATTTTGGGTGAAAAATACGTATGACTACTGCTCACAAATATGTACTTGCCATCGCTCACAAATACGCATTTGCCATCGCTCACTTGATCGTAGCATCAGAGCAAGACACTGCTTACTATTCTCAAGACTGCTCACTATTTTCAGACTGCTCATCATCTTCAACCTTCGACTTCCGACTCAAACTTCTTCTTTTTTTTTTTTTTCTCTTTTTTCCCTTCCTTTAACTTCTTCACTTTACAACTACCCTATTTAGCAATTCTAATCTAATGTAATTATCATAATCTTCAAACATGATAAATCTAAAAATTTCCTTCCCTTTCTTTCTCTACTAGATTAACTAACACCAACAAAGCGCCTCCGCAATCCAAAGATGATCAAGAATAAAACAAAAACAAAGATGCCAGAAATCCTACTTACCACTTTTCCAAAGAAAACTCCAACAAGGCGATTAAAGTGTGTCAGTGAGTGAATGACTTCGCTTATCTCTACTAATGGATGGGTAAAGGATGCATTCATGAGGAATAAATGATAATGTTCTATTTAATTAGTTATGTAGGTTTGATGTGATACACCTAACAAAATGACTAATAGGTCCAAATAGTAATAAATAACCAAAAACATTGTTATGAATTCTTATAACAACTAAATACCCAAAAGTTTGTAAAACTTTCAAAATTTACCAAAATTTCATCGTAAAATAATGACTCTAAAAATAAATTGTCAACTCAAAACTAATCCTCCATTAATTTCTAAAATATTTGAAGTATACAAAATTACGAAAATTATAATAATACCGTCCAAATCAATCCAAGTTTTATTAAACTAATTGACTCGAAAATGCCATGAATGCATGACAAAATACTTATGCACAATTTAAGCAAATAGTGAATAAGCAAATAACAAACATAATTGCATTAAATTCCTTTACTATTCTAACCCCTAATGTGGGACGTTATAACTCTTCCTCCTTAAGAAATTTCGTCTTGAAATTCATACCGATCCGAATAATCATGGATATCGGGCCTTCATGATTTCCTCCGTTCCTGTGTTGCTTCCTCAAGTCCATGGTGTTGCAGAGGACTTTACCAATGGTACAGTCTTGTTCGCAATTGTTTCACTTCTCCGCTAATATGAAAATTGGCCCTTCTTCATATGACAAACTCTGTTGCACTGAATCTCTTGCATCGAATCTTATGTGTGACATCGCATCGATATCTCCTCAACATAAAAACATGGAACACATCATGCAATCCGCCAATTCTCCAGAAGAGCTAATCGATAAGCTACTGTACAACCTCTTCGTAATTTCATAAGGACCAATGAATCGACTAAGCTTTACCCTTCTTCCAAACCGAAGTATATGCTTCCATGGTGACACTTTCGTAAACACCTTATCACCCACTTGAAACTCAATATCCTTCCTTTTAGATCAAGATAAGATTTCGCCGATCACTAGCGCCTTTTAATCTCGTTGAATTATCTCAATCTTTTCTTTCAGATCTTCACAATGTCCGCCCGATCATCTTGTTTTCACTTAACTCCGCCCAACATACCGTAATTCTACACTTCCTACCATACAACGCTTCATAAGGTGTCATACCG
Organism: Erythroxylum novogranatense; assembly: GCA_029891385.1. Lineage (NCBI taxonomy): Eukaryota > Viridiplantae > Streptophyta > Magnoliopsida > Malpighiales > Erythroxylaceae > Erythroxylum > Erythroxylum novogranatense. The sequence goes on along the minus strand of CM057235.1, from coordinate 47,252,539 downwards.
ATGCTCGCTCGATAATTGTTGTTATAAGCAAACCCATCAAAGTCGATAATTATCCCAACTCCTGTGAAACTCTAACACACAACCCTCAACATATCTTCCAAAATCAGATAACTCGCTCGACTATCCATCCGTTCTGGGATGAAAAGCAAGATTAAACTTAAGTTGAGTACCCAATGCTTCCTCAGAACTTTGCCGTAATCTCAAGTAAATCGAGGATCACGATCGAAATAATCGATAATGGTACTCCATGCGCCTACAATCTCATTCACATACAAATCTGCAAGCCTATCTAATGAATAGTCAGACTAACAGTAGAAAATGAGCAGATTTGGTGAACTTATCCACAATAACCCATACCGCATCATGTTTCCTTCGAAAAGAGGAAGTCCAAGGACAAAGTTCATGGTAATGTTATCCCATTTCCATTGAGGAATAGGAATAGGATTTAACAAACCAAATGGAACCCGGTGCTCGGCCTTAACTCACCGGGCATGTCGACATTTTGCTACATAATCCACAACATCCCGCTTCATACCGACCATCGAATATCGCTTCAAATCTCGATACATCTTGTTTCCACCAGATGCATAGTAAAGATCAGACATGAGCCTCAAACAATATCTTCTTCTTCAGCTCATCATTAGTCGCACACACAACCGGTCCTTATAATACAATTCACCATCACCGCATGTAAAAATCATCTGCTTACCTTCCCGAGTAGCCAAGATAAGTTATCAGAACTTATCATCGCCTCTTCGAGCATTACAAATCTCCCTGCCTCAACGTGGGCCTTCATATCAATCGAGCCATCAAGGCTCCATTAGATCCCAACTTCCATCCAATCGCTTCAAAGGATAAAGTCGAGATAGTCTTTCGACTTAAGGCATCTCGCTACAACATTAGCCTTACCCGATGGTAGTCTACAATACAATCATAGTCCTTAAATAATTCCAACCAACGCCGTTGTTTCAAATTAAGTTCCTTCGAGTAAGGATACTTCGCACTCTTATGATCCGTAAAAATTCTACACCTTTCACCATACGATAGTGTCGCCAAAATTTTAAGGCAAACACTATCGCGTAAGCTCGGATCACGAGTAGGTAATTATATTCATGAGTCTTTAGTTGCCGAGAAGCATAAGCAACTACCTTCCTTCTCGCATCAAAACACAACCTAACCCAATCCTGATGCATCAAGATACGTAACATACTCCTTACTAGAAGTAGGTTGAACTAATACAGAGCTTCAAGAAGCATACATTTCAACCGATCAAAGCTACTCGCCATCTATCGTACCATTCATACTTCACTCCTTTCCGTAATAGCTTAGTTAAAGGGATGCTATCACCGAAAACCCCTTAACAAACCGACAAGAATAACCAAATGCACTCCAAAAACTTCTCACCTGTCACATTCCTTAGTGGCTTCCAATTAATAACCGCCTATCTTACTAGATCAACTCTAATTCCTTCAGATGAGACAACATGCCCTAAGAATGATACCTCCTGAAGTCATAAATCACATTTACTCAACTTCGCATACAACCGCCTTTTCCGCAGGTCTCAGAATACAATTCAGAGATGGTCAATATGCTCATGTTCATTCTTGAATGTAATCAGATATCATCAATAAATACCACGACAAACCGGTCCAGATAAGGCTGAATACTCTATTCATCAAATCCATAAATGTCATTGAGCATTAGTTAACCCAACGGCATTACTAGGAATTCGTAATGTCCATAACGGTCCTAAATGATCTTCAAGATATCCACATCCTTACCCGAAGTCGATAATACCCCGATCGCAGATCTATCTTCAAAACACTCTGATCTCTCAACCGATCAAATAGATCGTCAATCCTTGGCAAGTGGATACCTATTCTTCATCAGGACCCTATTTAACCGCCGATAATCGATGCACATGCGCAGATGTACCATCCTTCTTCTTTACGAGCAACACCGACGCACCTTACGGTGATACATCGGGTCTAATAAACCCTTATCCGTAAGTTCTTGTAATCAGAACTTCAACTCCTTCAACTCAGAGAGAGCCATTCTATACGATGCTCTAGATATCGGAGCAAAGACGTGCATAACTTCGATAAATAACTCCATTTCTCTCTCGAGGAAGCCTGTAGTTCCTCGTGAAAACATCTGGAAACTCATTCACTACAGGAATATTAAGCAGTTTATCCTTACCACCTTCCTTCTGGGAATCAAGTACAAACGCTAGATAAACTTCACACCCCTTTCTTAAAAGCTTTTGAGCTTGCATAGCAGATACTACATTAGTTAAAGCACTTGTGCAACCACCATGAAATACAATCTCAGACTAGTCGGGCCTCCTCAAGAAAAATATCTTAGCCTTATAGTCAATTACTGCCTGATGTTTAGACAGCCAATCCATACCCAGAATCAAATCAATTCGTGAAACGGCAATCTAATCGACCGCAGATACCACCGCCTTGAATCATAATCGACAATTCCTAACCACCTAATTCACCAACACACTATCGCCAGAGGACTAGTTACATGCATGTCATATTCTAACCGATCTATAAGTATCTCCTTATCAAACATTTCTCCAAAGACAGATATATGAATGTGAAGATCCAGATCAATTAATGCATACAATTCGTAACCAAAGAGAGAAACCATACCAAGAATGACATCGGTGCATCCCGATCCTCACGAAGCCAGCAGCATAAGCCCGAAGTCAAGGTAGGCACAATTGGTCGATTCACATTTTCGAAAAGCGAGCTCAGATTAGCCCTGCTCGATTATATCCGCCGACCTCTTCCTCGACCTCTGCTCCCAATCAAGCATGCGAAACCTCTCTACTAGCTTGTGCCATCCTGCATCGTCTCGAGGGCAATTTGCAACCATATGTCCGATCGCCACAACGAAAACATGCACTGTAGCTCTCCAACAGACACCCCAATGGTGAATAGAAATGTGGGCACTGGAGCACTAGAACCTCGACTCTGTGAGGAACCCCTACTAGAGGCGGTCGGTGGTGAAGTTTTGTTGCTTTGCCCTCATCACGATCTCCGAGCAACTCTCTGCAGTATGAACTACTTTCCGACTTCGCTTCCTCAAGACCGACCTCCTCTATTAAAGCCTCTTCTCCGACTTCTTTCTTTCCCGATCGCCTCGTCTTTATACTTTTATTGCAACTGCACTAACCGATGGTAAGTAACGGTTGTAACATAGAAAACGCCGCCAAATGCTCCTCGATTGAATCATGCAATCCTCCTCGAATTGATGACATCGAACTCTTCAACAAGACAGATTGAGGGGCATATTTATCGAGCCGATTAAACTCCCGATCATACTCAACAATGCATAAACTCCTCTCGCTTAAGATTCAGGAATTGCTTCCACCGATCCTTTCTCAGAAGCTTCCGTCACATACTTAGTTCTAAATTTTGGGAAAAGAATTCCCAAGTCGAGGCACCGAATCGAGGACTCAGTAAAACAAATTTCTACCATTCATAAGCAGCTCCCTGAAGAAGGGAAACAACATAGTGAACCATTTGCTTTGCCGGACAACTAATCTCATCCAGTACCCTCTTCACCTTCTCAATCCAGAACTCGGCCCCTTCAGATTCCTCCAGAGATGTCCCCAAAAATTCTTTAGCCCTATATTTCCTCAGTTGATCAATCGGAGCCTTAGGTGTTGTCATTCGATGCAACAAGGTCATCATATCTCAAAAAATTTTAATCAAAGCTTCTCTCGAGCTAAAGGAGGAGGTGGAACTCGCTTCTCCTCGATTGACCCTTGATGGTCCTGGTGTTTCGAACGTGTTTGCTCTACCGATTACTCTCAAGAACTTCACAACAATCTCGTGAGATCCTTCCATCGTGCTTACTATAGACAAAACATGGGACACCGCATTAGGCCATAACACAACGTAAACAATCAACAGCAAACAATAGGCAAGTATTTGTTAAACCAGAACTGCCTAAACCAGGCGCTCTGATACCAAAAATTGTAACACCCAAATACCCCCTGAGAGGATACATGGATGCCACCCAAGACAGGACAAACAAATCAAAACGTTTCACACATGCATTTTTAAAAACTAAACGTAACACACATATAATACATCTCATAATTTCAGAAACTAATCCAAAGAATATTTACAGGCCAAAACAAACCAAACAAAATACATTTTCGCGTGACACAAAACTCAAACTCTTTTGGCCACTGCGGTTGACTTGTCCCAGTCCTTAATCTCTTAGCTCCGAACCTACACGGGGTGTTGGAACCCATTACTGGATATCCAACTACTTAATCCAAAACCTTCATACTTATACATGAATCGGATTCCAACCGGAAAACAAAACGAAAGAACAAAAACAAAAGCAAATCGGACAAATGGTTCAAACAAACTTGCGGGCAAATTTCCGAAAAAATTCAACTAATCCGAAAATTTTACATTTTTGTGAGAGAGGGTAGAAAATTTGTTGAGAAAACCAATGGTTCGAAAATCGGGAAAATCGGAAGTCAATTGCAAAGGTTATAAGAGGAAAATTTGAATTGACCAAATGAATAGTAAAAAGTTAACTTCCGACTCTCATAACTTTTTACTCCTAACTCCGAACAAGACATATCATGACTTCATGGAAAGATAGAAAGACCCTCTACATCTTTCATGAAGGATGGAAAAACCAATTCCCGCTCAAAAGGGGCGAAAAACCCTTCCGAAGGTTCAGCCCAAAATACCATATGAATAGTAATCCGAGAATAGTAAAAAGATTAGTGGCAACAATTTTCAATTGATCATAACTTTTTCATTCTAAGTCATCTAATGGCCCATTTTATACCATTTTAAAGATCTTAACACGTTCTACATTCTTCCAGCAGACCTCTTAATCCAAATCAACCGCTTAGGAGATCTAAAACCTAGTTAAGTTGCTGCCCAAACTTAGGAAAATTTGGACAGATCTCCCTAAAATGCATCTAGCCAAAATCTTCAAATTCATTTATCCAAATTACAAACCTGCATAAAACCACTTCAATCTTTCATATTTTCAATCATCTAACTACCAAAACAACTCAATTGTCTCAAATGGGCAACAACATCACAATCTTAATATTTCTAAACATTTCTCAAACTAATCATCAACTCACTTCCAACTCATAATTGAAATACAATCTCATCTTTGCTTTTATCAATTCCAAACATACAATCATACATGCTTAATACACTTTACCTTTGACACCTCAAATATTAAAGGAAACATATACAATACACTTTCACTTCAAACTCTTACATTTTCACATAAATGAGCAAATACAATGCTTCAAAGGCATTTTAGCCCAAATACAGCAAAGTCTAGAAGAACAAAACACAAAGTACTTCTTTAGTTTCAAAATGCTATCTAAAATCTAGTTTTCTAACATATGACTTCTAAACCATCAAAATGCATCGGAGTTGCCTCAATCCCGATGCGATGACCCAGATTCTTGCTCAAAACCTGTGGAGGGGAAAATAGGGAGTGAGCTCGACGGCTCCGTGGGTAATAAGTTTATAATAGAACAGAAGCAAAAAAAAAACACTTTTAAACTTATTTTCCATGTATAAACATTTCGCAGTAGAAATTTATCAAAGTCTCATTTTCAAATTTTCAACTTCCCAAAATAATCATAAACAATTTCATAATTCCCCAGGCGAAAGCCTCAAATACTTAGTTCTTCAAAATCTCAAATTCTTTGCAATTGGAACAATTCATCATATGAATGCAACACCTTTTCCGAATGTGACACATAATACATATATCAATACATGCACTATTCATAATCATGCAAAGATGCTGTGCACAATCAATTAGCTCGAGAGTTCCGTAAAATAGGACGGATAACCCGAAGGTTATACCGTAAATAGGACGGATAATCGAAGGTTATACTAAGAAATGTGACGAGTCCGATTTCAGATCTCGTAGCCCACAAGCGGCAGCAGGGAGAAGGCTATACGACAACGTGCACGTGACTAACAGGACGTTACTCTCGCCCAAACAAAACACATAATCATATAATTCATGCTTGCAAATCGGATCGCTCAAGGCACATTTCAAACTTAACTTTCGTGATATTATGTCATATCATAAAATGACATTTACAATTTCACATAACATTCACTTGCCATACAATTTCACATAATATGCACATTGCATAATCTAATCACACATAATCTAATCACACAAAGAATGCAACACTTTCAATTAGTCACATAAGCTTCAACTTCTCAAATTTGTGAAACATTTCAGATGATGATAATTTCAAATCATTTCAAAACATTGATTTAGTCATTCAAAATCATAATTTTCAACCAAATACTTTGTTTCTTGATTTTTTCAAAATCACACAAATTGGCCTCTAATTCAAAGTATAAACGCATTACCCACCTGAATTTCCTTAAGCTTTATTCTCGGACCAATGACCTTTCTTTTAACCTCCTCTCTCTACTTCCAATAGCTTCTAAACCTTCATCAAGCATAAAATTCTAATTTACCAAGAGAATTTAAGGCTGGAAAATTTAAAAGAATGGAAAACATGACTCAAAACCTATCTCAATGATATTAATTATTTTCAAGAATCGCATGCCTTACAGAGACCCATAAATTCTGATTTTTTAAACCTCCTTACCTTTCTTCTTTCCTTTTTCTTTAATGCCTCAATTCACCTTCATAAGCACAATAATCCCAATTTAACATCAAATACCAATGCTGGAATTTTCAAGAATGGTACAAAACTTGACTTTCAACCCACATAACCTAACCTAAACCTTTCCTATACCATTCCTATGCTATATTAACTCAAACTTCTCTCAATTTAATCCATTATTTTCAAAATTCTCAACCCTAGAGCCATCCATGCATGCTGATTTTTTCACTAAGCTTCCTAACTTTTCTTCTTTCATTTTTCCTTCACAACACACTCTCCAAACCACCATTAGACAAACCCCAACAATAAAGCCATGAAATTTCAAAATCTCCTTCCTCATGAAACCCACGACATCACCCTACCAATTTCTAATGATAGAAACTCTTCCTTTCTCATTCTTTCTCTAAAACCTCTTCCAATCATCCATTTAAAGCATGAAAACAAAACTTTAACAAATCAATTCATAAATTTCAAACCCTAATCCATACACAATCTGATTTTTTTCCTTTCCTCCAACAATAAATCCTTCTAATCACTCTTCTAATCACCAATATGAAACAAGAAAGATAAAATCCTAACCATATAACCAAGAAATTGAATTTTCTCTTACCTTGTAGAAACCCACTAAATCTTCTTTTGTTTTCAAAGATGGAGTATCCTCTTTTCTTCCTTTCTTCTTACATAAAACACATAAACCAACCTTCCTAAAGCTTGAAAACCTTACCTCCCTTCTTCTTCTTCTTCTTGGATGGCCAAACCTCTCCACTCTTCTTTCTCTTTGAATTTTCGAAACCTACTCACTCTCTCCTCTCTTTGATGTGTTTCGAATGATGCTAACCAAGATGACCTAATTTTCTCTCTTCCTCTCTTATTTCCTAAGCAAAAATGACATCACTCTATTAAACCTCCCTCCATGCATTTTCGTTAGTCATGCTTAAGCCTTAGGAAACTTCCTAAGCCTCCTTCCATCAACATAACCCTAACTCTTTAACTTAAACCCTAAGCCCAAGTAGTTTCCCTCCTTATAACCTTTCCCAAATTTTCATTTTCCCTCCTTCCAACTTAAATTTTTGTGGGCTCCCTCTTAAAAGCCCAAAAGTCCAACTTTCCCTCCTTCTAACTTAAACTTTCCCAAAATTTTAAACTTTCCCTCCTTCCAACTTAAAAATTTCGTGGGCCCCCTACAACCCATCATAAAAGTCCTTCTTTCTTTATGCAAATGACATTTTAAAAGGGCTACAAGCCCAAGCTTCTATCTTTCTCATTTACTTGCAATGAAAATGGACCTTAGCCCATACTTCCTTTACTCTTCATTTATTTACAATTTAAAATGGACCTAGCCCAATTTCTTCTTTTCTTCTCCATTTAATAACATATAAAGATTACAAGGCCCATCTTACTAAACCTTAAGCCTTCAAAACATTTATATCTTCCTCATTATCAACAATTTAATAAAGCTCTAATTGAACTAAATCCACACAATCTCAATCACCTAAATTCGTAAGACCCTCAATTCATATTTTTTTTTTACTACTAACCATTCATCACAAAATAAAATTTTCTCAACAAATCGAATTTCACTAAATCCCTTCATTTAATAATCCTAACCTACACAATAAAATCCTTAATTTATTCCAACCAAATTAAAATTCTCAAACTAAAATCACAAAATAAATTAAACATGCCTCAACATAATTTAAACATGCCTCATGCGAATCGGGGCCCAACATTTCTCCCCCTCTTAAAAGAATTTCGTCCTCGAAATTCATATCTTCATCGATCTAGTGGGAAGGGTTTACTTCTCTTGTACTCATAATGAGTATAAACATGTAGCTCTTAGAGTATCACAGAGGTAACTTGTCCTATACGTGAGGATTTACATCGGGGTCGTGCTAAATGACTATGTGCTAACACACTTAACTCTTATACCTCTTCTTGCTAATTTTCATGCTCTTGCCATTGATCTTTTAAACACATGCATCTTTCATAATTCACTGAAGTTTTATCACTCAATCATATTCACCTATTAATAAGATTCTCAATTCTGGCCTTCTATAACTTGTAGGCCTTACTCATTACCATAATACTAAAGCGATGACTTCTTCTATCATCTAGAACTACCCTTGGATCTCATGGTCCTTTGAACTTCAACGATAAGCCTTAAGCATATCCTTGATGGTTAAAACCATCAATTTAAACATTTGTGTGCTTACGCGACATTCAATGTATTCCTGTTAGGTTGCATAACTTATGTCACCAATTGTACTTGTTAACATTTCCCTTTCTTAATCACCTTTCTTCATTTCATATATGTCGTATTTCATTCACCATGTATCATTCTTCCTATTATCTGATTTCAATCTCGCAATATAATTCACAATCTTTACTCTTTAATTAAGTCCCACGTGCTATGCTTCTTTTTGTTCTAGTTCTGATAATCTCAACATCGGATTTATGCTGAATGCATCGAATATACAACTTAGCTTCACTTGGAATTTCTTACTTGTACAATCATAATTCCTCAATAGTTATGTAAATATCCTGATTCTCATATTTAATTTTCTCAATTCAATGATTGCCCCAAACGCTTACGATTTGTACATGCCGCTCATTTCTCGATGTTCTGCATATATTAGCTTCCAACTTTCAAAATGCTTATTCATGTAGCAATGCTAAAGCATGTATCAAATTATCAACTCATACGGTTGCAATTGCCTCCATGCAGATTAAACTCACTTTATCATCTTGTATTGATTTTATCCTAATCCTTTATACATCATCAATGTACACTATAAAAATCTCCACATCCATATGACATAGTTTGCATCAATATAATCCTTTCAAATTCGTCTTACTTACATTCCTCATACGCTTTAAACATTTTTCTTCATGTATTCTTCCATACATCATCAAATCTTAGATCATGTGGGTCTCCAATTGGCTCAATGGTGAGAGGCGTCCACATAAAGTGGAATAAAACCTTGAGGTCATGGGTTCGAGCCGTGGCTTACCCATGACCAAAGAGGACAATACTGATTAATGGGGTACTGAAGTTGGTGGGTCCTCCACCCGGTACCTGGATCTGAAGTTGGTGGGTCCCCTTCGTGGGGTTAAAATCCACCCGGGTCCAACATTAAAAGACGCGGCTCAATGGTGAGAGGCGTCCACATAAAGTGAAATAAAACCATGAGGTCATGGGTTCGAGCCGTGGCTCACCCATGACCAAAAAGGACAATCTCGATTAACGGGTATCTGAAGTTGGTGGGTCCTCCACGGTACTGGATCTGAAGTTAGTGGGTCCAGAAGTGGGGTTAAAATCCACCAGGTCCAACATTAAAAGGCGCTTTTAATGTTGGACCTGGGTGGATTTTAACCCCACGAAATTGGCTCAATGGTGAGAGGCGTCCATATAAAGTGGAATAAAACCTTGAGGTCATGGGTTCGAGCCGTGGCTCACCCATGACCAAAGAGGACAATGCTGATTAATGGGGTACTGAAGTTGGTGGGTTATCCACCCGGTACCTGGATCTGAAGTTGGTGGGTCCCCTTCGTGGGGTTAAAATCCACCCGGGTCCAACACGAGGCAAATCTACCGTGCTAAGCATATAGCTTAGTGAGTAATAACTAATCTATATTAACCGATTTCAGGAAACAGAAAGAATGCATTTTAGAACAGATTTTATACTAAACAAAACGGCAGAACACGGAGATCCTTCGTAATCGTAATATATTTTAGTTTATATCATAATCAAATGTATATCGTAATACGTAACAAATCAAACTATAAATCCATTTAATGTAGTGGGTAACGAGACTTATACAGAGATACCATAATTAGTATCGGCAGGAGAGACATATGTCTCGATATCGAGAGACACCAAAGTGTCAAATAATGTATAAATCGCAGACCCTTCTAGCATGCCTATTTACCCACAACTAGACTTAATAGCTTTTACAATGTAACAAGATCATTTCATTCATTCATATGCAGCAAATAGCACTCCTAATAAATCAATCCTAGACATCATCTAGGTTGACTCACAAAATTTAACATTACAAAATTTACTTACCTCAAGTACTTACATCGAAATTTTCTACCTATATTACGATCTTTGAAATTATCGACCAGATTATTTACCTAAATCGCCTTAGTGTTTATTATCCCGATAATATCCGGCAAAGTTGGTCTTTCCTTTATCGTAGGGAACATGACACAAATTATTATCAGGCTTAATTATCGTATGATAACCGAGTATGATGCATGTTCATGACAAATTTCGGGATTAATCAACAACTCATAGTACCAAATGATCCATGAAGTTTCAAGAAATTAGCGACATGCGAGTATTCAAATGAAAGCAAGTCTTTACCAATTAAATCGAAAATGTACAAATTCATTATACACTAGAGAGAACTAATGAATAGATATGACATTAATTTTCAAATGCTATGCCAATAAGCAACATAAAGATCATAGGACATGCTAAAAGAGAAAAGAGTGCGAAATAATCATTTAGCTCTACACTAAGAATGAAACAAAGATACATAATAATAAGAAGTAGACAAAAAATGAAATAGCGGACAACATTTGAAATTTGGTTTTCGTCAAGAATCACTTGTGAGGTAAGGGATGAAGTAAATGATGGAGGAGTGGTATCTATTTATAGAGCATTTTTGTAAACTAGCTATTTTTGTACCGTTAACTAGCCGTTATACATTTTAATAAATTATTTTTGGGTGAAAAATACGTATGACTACTGTTCACAAATACATACGTTCTTGCTCATAACACGATAGTTACCGCTCACAAATACGCATTTGCCATCGCTCACTTGATTTGTAGCGTTCATCAGTAGCAAGACACTGTTCACTATTCTTTCACTATTTTGCACTATTCATCATCTTCAACCTTCGACTTCCGACTCTGAAACTTCTTTTCTTTTTTTTTCTTCTTTTTTTTCCCCTTCCTTTAACTTCTTCACTTTACAACTAACCTATTTAGCAATTCTAACCTATCAGAATTATCATAATCTTCAAACATGATAAATCTAAAAAAAAATTCCTTCCCCCTTTCTTTCTCTACGGTATTAACTAACACCAATAGCGTCTCCCGCAATCCAGCATGATCAGTAACAAAAACAAAAATAAAGATGCCGTAAAATCCTACTTACCAGCTTTCTAAAGAAAACTCCAACAGTACGATTAAAGCAGGTGTTGGTGAGTGAATGGCTTCGCTATCTCTACTAATGGATGGGTAAAGGGTGCATTCGGTGAGGAATAAACGATAATGTTCTATTTAATTCGTTGTGTGTAGGTTTGGATGCGATACAACTAACAAACAGCTAATTGGTCCAAATAGTAATAAATAACCAAAAACATTGTTATGAATTCTTATAACAAATAAATACCCAAAAGTTCCAGAAAACTTCCGAAAATTTACCAAAATTTCATCAGAAAATAATGACTCTCAAAATAAATTGTCAACTCAAAACTAATCCTCCATTAATTTCTAAAAATATTAAAAGTATACAAAAATTACTAAAATTATAATAATACTGTCCAAATCAATCTGAAGTTTCATTAAACCAATTGACTCGGAAAATGTCATGAATGCATGCCAAAATACTTATGCACAATTTAAGCAAATAGTGAATAAGCAAATAACAAATATAATTCGTACTAAATTCATTTACTATTCTAACCCCTAATGTGGGGCGTTACATGGGGACCACAATAAGTGTCACATATTTCTTTTGTGTTTATTTGTCTTATCGACTTCAATTTGTCAATTCATATTCTGAAATGAGATTAAAGGCTTATCATCTATAGTACTGAACCTTGTGGTAAGGATTTTTCTCAGTCGCATGCTTTTTGCCTATATATCTCATCGCAAGATTCATTTGTTACTTTTTTTAGAATATAAAACCTTTAGGGAGATGATTCAGGGAGTAGCTGAAGATCAGGGAAAGAAAAAGGACAGAAAAAATGCTACAGATGCTACTAGACAAACATGGTTATCAAGCTCTATACGAAAGGAAAACCATTGAGATTATTTGATAACATTTATTAATTGGTCACTATACATGTCATATATATTCTACTAACTCATGTTGGTAATAGTAGGTTTAGAATGGGAAAACTCGTACGATTGATGGTTGTTCCACCTTTGTTAACAGGGATAAACTCTCACATTTCAAGAAAAAAAAAGGTTCTAATGGTTTCTTTTCTTTTATTAGACATTTGCATATACTTTCTCTAATGTTTTTTAATGCTGAAACTATTTGTATTCAGGTTGAATTAAACTGCTTTGAGTAGATTGGTTAAGGTAAGATTCTTGCAGTTGAGTTTATTACAAATGTGTATCTAATAACCCTGGGCAAAGACAACTACTCTGTGTTGTGAGTTATTTTATTATGATCAAACTACATGGTTGATGATTTAATCATTGTATTTTTTTCGTTGTTCTTTCTTGTCTTGGACAACACCATTGAACTGTCTGTTAGGATGTTTGAGAACCAAAAGTCGCAAAACTTGATAAAGTCCACCTATTTCTCTAGTGCTTGTGCGATGTCGTAACGCCCTGTGTTACATGTAAGAATTATACACTACTATAATAATAATACAAAGTCTTAAGAATCAAAGATTGCATGCAAGAATTATAATAATAGAAAGTTATGCATTTTTATTTTAATGTATCTACACGTTCGAAGGATTTTCTACTAGGCATATACGTAGGATCCATTCCCCAGCTCCTCTGGAATCTACTAATCTATATAATAATCCCAATTCTTCTTTTTAAAAATGGTTTTTGGAGTCTCTTTAACATAATGAATGAGTGACTAAAAAGGAGGATGAGAAGGAGGATTGTACCTCATCCTGCAAATTCTCAAGGTTGTCCTAGTATCCCTTGGGTTTCCAATGTTTGTAAGCAAGGGAGAGATTCATCAAAGATGAAATCATTCTAAATCTACCCATGTGATTTATTGCCTTCTCAATATCCACACTACCATGCAAACGAAATTGTTTTCTTATAGGCATAAATCCCACTTACCCATGTTCTGAAATAAACTTTAGGAGTTCCGATTTTAGGATTTCAATGTCCCTTTATAGACCTAGAGTGTGTTTTGAAGTTGAAAACCCATTTTGTTTTCATCCTACTCTAATTTAAAAGTAATTTTTTGATAATTAATGTTGCTTTTGTGTAATCATTTGTAGTTTGCATGTTAAGCTTATAGCATCTTATGTTTCTTTTCTGATTCTGTTTCTTTTTTCCTTTCCAATTCTCAAGTTTCTTTTCATTTGTCTTCTTTTTTGAAATTAAATACAGCAGTTGGCAAGATCCAACGACCCTTAATGTGAAAAGCATCCCATAGTAAAGTTTGTTTAGACAGTTTTTGAAGACACTGATACAGTTAGTATTGAAGGATTTATCATATTTGTTAGCCCCAAAAAAATTTTAGGATTAATCATGATTAGATTAAATTGATTAAGTTAGATTAGCATTAATTAAGGTGTCATAAATTAATATATGATAGCATTAATGAGTTAGGTGAAGAATTTATGAAGTTAGATATGTTAGTTGGACTTAGGTGAGTTAGGTGTAATTAATGTATTAATTGGGCTTTGGGTCCAAATGAAGTAAGAAAGAAGAGAGGAATTTAATGCAATGGGCTCAAGGAAAAGAGTTAGTGGGCTTGAGTAAGTAAGGAGGAGAAATGAAAAGAAGAAGAAGAAAGAAGAAGGAAGTAAGTTGGGCTTAGGCTTATTGGGCTTAAGTAATTTAGAAAGGAGTATATAAGGAAGGAGATAAGTGATTTTGTAGGAAAAGAAGATAGAAACGAAATTTGGAGGGAGAGGAGAGAAGAGTGTCGTGAAAGGAGGGAGGAAAAGGAGAAAGAAGAGGCTTGTTAGGGTTTGGCATTTCCATGAAAGTGAGTGGGTTTTGAAGAAAGTCCAAGAAGAAAAGTGTGGAGGAGAGTCTAAGCTTCACTTTGAACCAAGAAACCACTTGGTTGGTTAAGGATTTAAGGTAAGTTCTTGGTTTAAGGTTAAGTTTTTGTTTGGTTTTTGGTTAGAAAGATGAAGAATAAGATGGGTCTAGTGATTCTCTTATGAATTTCATGATTTAGATTTTAGGTATTTCTATTTCTAAACCCTATGTTGATATGGGGTTATTTTTTATTATGCTTGAAGGAGGACAAGAAAGAGGAGAAGAACAAGGAGAGGAACTTCCTTAGGCAAGTTTAAGCAAGGATAAAAGGTGGGTTTCATATTTATCTTTATGTGTATAAGCTACAAATGTAAATAAATGCATGACATTAATGAGCTTTGATCACTTGGTTGTTGTATTAAATGTGTGTGATGGAATGATGAATGTGAGTGTATTAAATTCTTGATGATGATTGAAACTGTCATGAAGAAACTTGTTGAATGAATATAATGAAAGGCATGAACGATGTATGAAAAGATGATTTCAAAGAAACAATGAATTGGATAAGAACGGTCTAATTTCCTGTATGATTCATGATTGCTATGTTATGTGGGTAGGTATTGTCCTAAGAACATCACGTGCACGTTGACCATGAAGCCTTCGTCCATTTTGCCTGATTGTGGCATAGGATGATCCAACATTTGGACTCTAAAGATTTGCCCATATAGACTCATGAAATGAGACTATATGGTTGCCAAGAATAAGGACTTACCGAGCCATTTGATGTGTTTCATATGTGAATACATGAAAATGCAAGAATGATGAATGTTTGAATTGTGAGAAATTATGTTTGAGTATTGATGAACATTGCATGATGCATGTATTATGATTGTATTGAAAGATTGCTAAAAGTATGAATAACTAATAGGACTGCTTGATATATAAATATAAATGTGTTACCCACGGAGCGACTATTTCACCCCTAAAAGAATTTTCCAGAAATGAGCGGGATCCCGAGGAGCAAGCTTAAAGGCATTTACTCCAAGTTTTCTTTTGATTTTGTATTTGAAATGATTTTGTAAAACAATGCTTTAGTTGCATTTGAGAAGATATTGTATTTTGAAACTTCATTGTAATTGGGCTTGAAATGCCCACTAAAGCATTGTATGAATATGACATGATTTGATGAAGATGGAATGAATGAATTATGGAAGCAAAATGTTCGATTTTAATATATTTCGAGAAATCCATATATGTTTAAGACAATTGAATCATTGTTATAGTTTGGATATGATAGATGATTAAGAGTGTAGCTGTTGCTTGAATGGTGTTTGAAGATACCTTAGGTTTAATCATGTTATACGAGGTTGTATGATGAGTTTTATGTAGGTGGAAGTCTTAGAATTGAAAATTGGGTAGTTGCATTTTAAGTGGATGTGCTGTCAAATTTTCTAAAATTTGACAGACTTCGCCTCAATATTAGACCCTCTTCGGTATGAATTAGATCAATGAGTCTTCATGAAGATTGTAGTAGGAGTTTAGAGTTTTCAAGGTATATCGTTTGCTAAATTTGGAGTTTGAGTCAAAAGATATGATCATTACTAGAAAAGGTAGGAAGGAAAGCGAAGATAGAATTGAGAAGATAGAAAAGGAAGGAAGGAAATCAAGATAAAAAGCGAAGGAAGGAAATCAAGATAGAAAAGGTATGAAGGAAGCGAAGATAGAAATCGAGAAGATAGAAAAGGAAGGAAGGAAAGGTAAGATAGAAATCAAGATAGAAAAGGCGAAGGAAGGAAAGCGAAGATAGAAATCAAGGAAGGAAATCGAAGATAAAAAGCGAAAGAAGGAAATCGAACATAGAAATCGGAAGGAAGGAAATCGGAAGATAGAAAAGGTAAGATAGAAATCAAGATAGAAAAGGAAGGAAGGAAAATGAGAAGATAGAAAAGGTAAGGAAGGAAATCGGAAGATAGAAATCAAGGAAGGAAATCAAGATAGAAAGCGTAGGAAGGAAATCAGAAGATAGAAATCAGAAGGAAGGAAATCAGAAGATAGAAAAGCAGAAGGAAAGAAAGCAGAAGATAGAAATCAGACGATAGAAAACCAGATGATAGAAAACCAGATGATAGAAATCAGACGATAGAAAACCAGATGATAGAAGTCAGACGATGGAAAAATAGGACGCTGCAGAATGTAGGAGATAGAATCAGCCTTTGTAGTCTTCATAAGAGTTGTAGATCTAGATGTCTACTTTCATATGTTGAAAGAACGAAAACATTGGAGCTATAGATTAAAAGTTATAGCAATCGCGCCAAAAGAGTTTCGATTTGATTTCGGAAGTGAGCATGGTCCGTTGTTTTAGGCATATTTCCCTCATACGACCTCCAAATGAGGTGAGGCTTGAACCATTGGATTTATAAGACACATATCTTTCACTCCATAAAATCCGGTATCAATTGGAGTTAAATTGAGAAAGTTTGTTCTAAAATAAGTGAAAGATCAGTTAAGAGGGCATGTTTCGAGTATGAACTCTCTTAGGTTTTTGGAGTGTATCTTGAGTATATGACTCCGATTAAGGTGATTCTTGTTTCAGGGAGAACTTGAGACATAAAGCTACAAATTATATGAATAAGTCAACCCCGTGATTTTAGTGTATACATGGTGTGTGCTTGCCACGAAGGTGGAGTTACAATTAAGAATCCTGCAAGATTATAAGCGCAAGGTTTCAGGACAACGAAAGTTGGGCTCCGAAAACGGGTTCCGACGTCTATGGTACTATAGTAAGAGTAAGAGTGTCAAGTTTAAGGTCTCAGCAAGGCAAGTGTCTCGGGGATGGGCTCCACTCGGGCTCACATCTCGGGACAGTCGGGCTCCCGAGATCGGGGTCTGACAATATTGCTGCTTTATGTGTATTTTTTTAATTTGAAAATTTTGAATCCATAATAAATTAAGATTAATTAAGAGTCGATAAACATTGTGTTTTGTCCCTTGAAGGAAAGCTATATGGTGCAAAGTTATGAATACTATACTAGGCTTGGTACCAGATTGAGTTCTGGAATGGTACTGTACCGATACCGGTCAGTATCGAATATCATTTCAATTTTTTAAAAAATTTATAAAATAATCCCTAAAATTTTTAAAATTTGCAAAATAGTTCATTGGTATATTGTACAGTTGTACTGTATATTTTACTAGTTTACTGTTTACATCAACCATGTTTTTAAAAATCTTAATAATAAATAATAATGACAATTAATATGAAATAACAATAATTTTTAAATATTTCACATATAAATAATAACCACAATTAATATAAACAAAGACAATCATTGTAACATCCCGTTACTGTTAGCAAGGGTATGTTGGTAATTGGGATGATCGATAGGATTTCAACGCATTCATTGGTGAACTTGTTATCGGCCTCTAATTATAGAGGAACAGGTTTATTGCATATGCATTTATCCATAAGCACATGCATTCATGATTTCTCGGTATTTAACTGTAGACTGAACTGACTGGACTGACTGGATTGGAGGTTAATTGAGAAATTAGAGTTATTGGGTTCAATTGACTGATTTACTATTGGATACGAGTGATTGGTAATTTTTAGCGACTTATAGGAAATTTTTGAGAAATTCGGGCAAAAATGCCCGGAACGGAAATATTTGGATGACTGACTGATTGACCGTATATTACTGAAAGAACTGTCTAATGGCAATGAAAAAAAAATTAGAATTTTACTGATAGGAAATAAATATGTTGAGCCATTGAAATTTAGATACTGAAATTTGAACTGATCTGGAGACTTAGATCTATAAATACTAGGTTTGGGAAAATTTGGGGATTTTTCACCCTAAATCATTTTCCCTCTCTTCTCCTTCGACGGTGGCTTGCGATTCCTCCATCGGTGAGGATTCCTTGGTTTTTCCTCATGGTTTTCCCTCCTTTTATGTTGGTCTAACATGTCTTTGGTGATTGGTGAAGGTTAGAAGCCTTGGTACTGGTTGATCGTTGAGTTTGAAGGATTTAGGGTTACGACGATTTTGAGATTTGGGATTTATCGTCGATTAGTAAGTTTTATTGGCTTTAATGTTGTTATTACTGGTTATTTGAGTATTTATGGCATTTATGGGGTAAGATTGAGTAGATAGAGTGTTTAATAGAGGTTGGTATGTGTATTAATGGCGGAAAATCGATTGGAGAAGAAGGTGGCGCGGTCGCACGTCACGACGTCTGGCGTGCCTCGCCGCGGCGAATAAATTTAGTGTTCGCCGCGACGAGCGCAGCGAGCGCCTGGAGATACGTCGCGACGAGCCTTCTGGCTTGTGTCGCGACGAGCGGCGAAGAGGACGCACGCTGCGGCGAGCGTGCTTCACGCCGGCGCGGCGGCTTCAGATATCGTCATGACAAGCGGACATAGGTCGCGGCGAAGATGGCAATTCTAAAGGGATGATTGTTAGTATATTGGGCATAATTTATGGTATAGACCTCCGATTGAGGTGATTCCAGATTCGTTACGGACTAGAATAAGAGGTCTACAATTGAGGATAATTATAGGAATTAGAATTGATTTAAGTGACATTGATTTATAGAGAATAAGGTCGATTATGATTCATAGTGTGACCTAAGTGTCAAATTGAGACCATTGGAGTTTTGATTGGGAATTACAATAGAGGTTTTGATCGAATGAATAGGAAATTGCTATAGGGGATTCGAATTGAGGAAAATTGACTGGATTTTAGGAATGGATCCTTTATTAGTGATCAATTGAACAAGGAGATAGAATTGGGCTTAAAGTACCGAAATTGGGATTTAACACCGGAAATCGTGAACATGCATTGTACATCATTTCACTGAGATATATGCATTACTGTACTGTTTAATTGAGCAATTAGTAATGGACTGTACTTTACTGTTATAGAGGCACCGTTGGACCGTCGTTCCACTGACGTTGCTGGGACTTCCAGGCAGTAGCTCGGAAGTTACAGGTGAGTAACCTAGTTGGTTTCTCAAATACCTGGTTGTTTACATGCTCTACGTGAATTACATGCAAAGATGAATTGTATGATTACTGTATTGACTACTGGCATGTATTGGATTGAATTGTATGCTTTACTGAACTGAACTGTACTGATACATGATACTGGACTGAATTATCAGATGTCATTTGAAAATCGTAATCTTGGGCTTTATAGCCATATTATCGAATTATCGAGAAGCGCAATATTGGGCTTTCATAGCGACATCGTAAATTATCTTGAACATTGCACTACATGCATAAATACATGATCAGATAATGGACGTGTCCCAAGTTGCTATTTTCACTGACAAGAGCCTTGAGCTCTCACATTTATCTTGACGAAGGGCTTAGCCCAGGGGAGAAATCTCGACGCGTCCCTACATTTCTCGGTGAGCACTTGGGCACAAAACTGAATAACTGGAAAGAGTCACATATGCATTGCATTCACATGATTGACTGTTTGTGACGATTACTGAACTACGTGATGACATGAACTACTGTGGACTGTTACTTGTTACTGTAAAATGTTATAGACTACTGTCAATTGTTACATGTACTGTAAATTGCTATACGATACTGTAAATGGTTATACTGTACTGCTAATTGAATATTACTGTTATGTTGTACGCCATGTGCGTAATGCATGATTTGAGTAAACCATCGATGATGGTTTCTCACTGAGTTCGCAAACTCACCCAAAATTGCAACCTATTTTTCAGGACTGTTAGAGTAGACTCCTAGCTCCGAAGATTTTCTTTCCTGCCGTGTGAGCTACTGGCAAGAGACGCGATGGCACACAGGTCGGTCAGCTGGGTTAGCTTTTGAGGATGACTTAGGATAGATGCTTGTATCAGTTTCCTTTTTGGTTTTGTTCAGGGGACTGATAGACTTGTCTATTCTGTTATTGGATGACTGTATGTGATTGATATTATGATTTTAAAAAAATTTAGTGGTTTCTGATATCGTGTTGTGTTATGGTTTTAAATTATTGCGATGCCATGTGGATTATTAAGGGAAATGTTCTGGTGGTGCACCTTTATCGTGGGATACGTATCGGAGCGACCTTCGGATTTCCCGATGTGTACCCTACGGTGAGGGGGCACTACAATCATCATCATACAACCATAAAACTAAGAATAATAAAAAGTATTTAAAATATTACAATAATATAATTTCATCATTTTAATAAATAATATTACATCAAAATATTCAAAATATCTAATAAAAAGAACAATAAATATCCTTAAATAATTTACAAAAAGAATTGATGACAAAGAAACAATCAAGCAGAAGTTAAACCTGAAACAAAAACATTAGCTACATTACATATATAAAATTTAACAAAAACATCAAATACAAGTAAAATTAAAAGAAGAGGAAAAACAAAAAACTTGGATTTCAATCGTCAATTGGAGGATACTCGCTAGAATTGCACTGATCCCAATGATCATTTGGTACAAAATTCTCATCATTGAGAGAAGCTTCATCATCAATATCATTCAAATTTAATGCATCAAATGACATGTCAATGCTTTCCCATCCAAGATTATCTTCCGAATCCAAATCATTCATATCAACCAAATTGGGTTCTTCAGAAACTCAATATGCCAAAACATCAATATTATCAAAGGCAAATAGATCAATTGAACTACTTGTGCTATTAAGACTCCTAGTAAACCATTAAATTTAATTATTAGAAAATTATAAGAAATTTCATCAAAATTAATAATGATAATAATGAAAATAACATACCTTTCCTGAAGCTTTAAATTGTAACGAACAAAAACCAAGTATTCATCCTCTTATGCTCCAATCTATTTCTTTTCTTTGAATGGATAAATTCAAATGTGCTCCAGTTTCGTTCACACCTAATTGCATTCACATATCAACTTAAAATCCAAATCGCAAATCTTTTCAATTCTAAAAAATTATTTTCGAATTGATCCCACCAAGAAACTGCAAGTTATAAGATAACAAAAGTAGTGTTATCCAAGCTATTTTCCATCTTGAGAGGTGGGAGGAGGACCTAAATCACTCCTTACTGGTTTTGTTACCTAAAACCCCTAACCCCACCCACATTTCCCAGTTCCGACCTATTAGCCTTTGCACGGTGTTCTATAAGATCATTACAAAAATTGTGGTCAATCGGTTGAAAAGCCACCTTGGTTATTTAGTGGCGGACAACCAGTGTAGTTTTATTCCTGGCCGGCATATAATTGATAACATTATCATAGCCCAGGAGGCCATTAACAAGATGCGGAATAAGCAGGGTAAGACGAGCTATTTTGCCCTCAAAGTTGACGTCGAAAAGGCGTATGACTGCCTTCGTTGGGACTTCATACAGGACATTCTTACTAATATAGGGCTCCTGAGTCTCCTCATCACGGTTATCATGCAGTGTGTGACGACAGTTATCATGCAAGTCAACTGGCAGGGCACTCTTTCTGCTCCTTTTTCTCCCTCTGGAGGTCTTCGTCAAGGTGACCTGTTATCCCCATACCTTTTTGTGTTGTGTATGGAACGGTTGGGACATCTGATCCAGCGGGCAGTGCACCAAGGCCACTGGCTTCCGTTTCAGTTTCGTAGGAGGGGGCCTACGCTCTCGCATTTTATTTTTTGTCGATGATTTTGTCCTGTTTGCTGAAGCCACTGTTTCGCAAGTTGAGATTCTGGGCCGCACCCTTGGCCTATTCTGCTAGGCTTCGGGACAACGTGTTAACAAAGATAAAACTCGACTATTCTTCTCCCAAAATGTCCCCCGAGCCACCACTCAGCAGATAAGCCAAGTGTTGCATGTCCAACGTACAAACAACCTTGGCAAATACCTGGGGGTTCCTTTGCTCCATGAGTGCACTACCCACCATACGTATCAGTACATTCTCGATTAAGCCCAGAGGAAACTCTCAGGCTAGAAAGCTCGGTCGTTGACTTTGGCCGGTCGGGTTACTTTAACCCAATTAGTCATTGCCGCCCTTCCCATTTACACTATACAGACAGTCCGGCTGCCTCGCCAGCTTTGTGATAGACTGGAAAAATTGATGACGAACTTCATAGGGGGCACCCATGTCGGGCAATAGAAAGTCCATCTGGTTAATTGGACCACAATCTGTACGTCCAAGACCGCAGGGGGCCTGAGCATCAAGCGGATTCGCTCCTCTAACGATGTGTCCCTGGCTAAGCTCGGTCGAGCTTTCTTAACCAAACCCAATACTTTGTGGGTCCAGATCCTCCGAGCCAAGTATCGGATGGATAATACTCATATCCCTAGGGTCTCTTCGACGTGGCAGGGGATAGCTGCAACGTGGCCTGTAGTGTGGCAAGGGGCAACTTGGAAGCTCGAGGAGGGCCGTTGGATTCTCTTCTGGCTTGACAATTGGCTTGAAGCCCTGGGCCCACTGCACTTATTGACCACCACCGAGGTGGCGTCTAACGTTGTTACCGATATAGTGGCCGACTACCTTGATGAGGTTGGCGATTGGCACTGGCATCGGTTCCACCATTATCTCCTCTCTTTTGTTTGTCTGATGATTGTTGCTCTCCGCCTGCTGCCCAATGGACCAGACACCGACCAATTGGTCTGGGGCCCCACTTACCCCCGTGAGTTCACAGTTGCATCCGCTTATGCCCGTATTGAGCATTCCGAGGTGAATGAGTGGAGCCAGTTTTGGGAGGTCATCTGAAAATGGCCCGGTTCGCAACGCATACAGGCCTTTCTCTGTCTTCTGGCCAAACAGAAATTACTGACGAATCAACAGCGGGTGAAACGCTCCCTTACTCCGGACAGCAGTTGCCATTTTTGTGGGCAGGAGGAGACTACTCTCCACGCCATACGGGACTACTCCTATATGACATCTTTATGGCGTCAGTTCCCTCCTCACCTTCTCGTTAGGGATTTCTTCACTCTTAATGCGGAGGGTTGGATTGGCCACAACCACGGTCAGCCCCTCCAGTTCAATCAGCTTGATTGGGCTCTTGTCTTTGGCGTTGCCTGCTGGTTTATTTGGAAGTGGCGGAATAAAAGCATTTTCGACCCTGTTTTTTCTTGGTCGCTTGACGACATTCGCCTTATCCTGGATTATAGCTTTTAGATTATCCGAGTTCATTCGATAGCTACCTGTGCTTTTCCGAACCCAAGTCTTCCTCGGGGTACCCTGGTGGGCCGGGCTAAACTCCCAAAGGGATGGGTCAAACTCAATACTGATGGCATTGCCAGTGCTCGATCCCTCTGGATCACAGTTGGGGGTCTTTTGAGAAATAGCCTCGGCCATTAGTGTGACGGCTTTCTTCAGCACATTGGTCGGGGTACGCCCCTGGAGGCAGAGTTGTGGGGGGTCCACACTGGGCTCAGTCTAGCATGGGATAGCGGTTATCGTCATGTGGTTGTAGAGGTGGACTCACTGGAGGTAATCAATATCCTCTCCACGTCCACCAACAGTTTGATTGACATCTCTCCTTTGTTGACAAGTCTTCGAGAGTTGCTCCGTCGCCAGTGAGAGGTCCGTTTCCAACATATCCACCGCGAGGGTAACCGGTGTGCCGATCTTCTAGCCTCTTTAGCGACTACATCTCGGCCAGGGCTTCAGTCCTTATAGGATCCGCCGTCGTGTCTTCGTGACGCTTTACTACAGGATGCGACTGGGGTGTCCCACCCTCGCGGCCTGCGCGTCGATGTTTCCGACAACATGCCGCTGTTTTAGCCTTTTAATGCTTTAGTTTTCCTTGTAAAAAAAAGTAGTGTTATAAATAAAATAAAGTGATAATTAATTTTCAACAAATAAGAAATAACTAATACTTTGAGAAAGTTTTCCTCTTTATCGAATAACAATCGGCATTCCAAAATTCCCATAAGACAACTTGTAAAGCTTTATTTGTGAGCTTAAAAGACCTTTATAGAGCTTAAAAGATCTTGCATCGTGTTATGAGGAACAATTGTTGTAATTGTGAAAAGCATTCTTCTATTAACTTCAGCTTGCTTTGTAAGATCCAGTCTAAAATACACACTAAGATTAAAAAATACCCCAGCTGCAAACAATGGAGAAGAAAGTTGTCTTTCCCTTCTTTCATTAATGATTGAGAGATATGGTGTGTATAAAGAAGACCTATTTTTCTGATTGCCTTGATTGCTTTCGTTGCTCTCTCTATATCATCAAAAATATAACTCATTGTTGGTTTTTCTTCATTATTAGCCAATCGAAGCACCCTCACTAAAGATTCACAAACTTGAATAACAAATTGACATTGCGACCAAAATTCTCTATCTTCTAATATAATACTACAAACCTCCACTCCAGCATTAGACCTAGCATATTGAGATGCAACCTACTTATCACTTGTGAACATTTGCCTTAACTCATTCTTCATCAAAACAAAAGACTGAAGTGATAAGAAATTTGTTGCAAATCTTGTCACAGCATGGTGACACAAATTCCTACCATTAGAAATTTCCCTTCTCATCAAATTCAAAACCCATGTATGATTATAAATGAATTTTGTCACCCTTTTAACTTTCTGCATAGTCTCATCAATAACAAGAAAATACCTAGGATCTCCTATATTCTCCAGCATTAAGTCAATACAATGTGCAACATAAGGAGTTCAAAAAAATAGATTATAGGTATTCTGCAACATTTTCCCTATCGCTTTATAAGCAGAATCATTGTAAGTAATAAACTGAACAATGTTATATGGCCCTATTTTATTCACAACTTCATCAAATATCCCAAACAAAATCTCAACATTTCTAATAAGGCTAGATGCATCAATAGATTTCAAAAATATAAAGTCATTTGAAGAATAAACCAAAAAATTTATAATAGGTGCTTGTCTTCTATTTGTCCAACCATCACATATAATTGAACATCCATAAGTACCCCAACTCACTCTTCTTTCAACCAAATAATTTCTAATTTCAGAAACAACATAAATCAAAAGTTTACCTCTTAAGTAATCAATTGATGATCTTTTAAATCCTGGACCATAAAAGGCTATTACATCCATCATAGGATGATAATAATAAAACTGAGAAGCATTGAATGACGAACCTGTATCATACCACCATCTAGCTACTGCCATATCGACATTGTGAGTCGCATCTCTTGATTGCATTGCACTACGAATTAAAGGTTGGGCTCTAGGAGTTGTTCGTGGTGTAAAGAAATTAGTCACTACCTTCTTCTCTTCCTCACATCAGATTCTTCATGATCCTGAGATGGAGCACGATCAATACCACCACTACTACCACTTCCACCTTCAACATTTCCATAATCACCACAGAAACCAGAAAACGAACTTCCACTACCAATTTCAAAATTCAATCTTTCCCTTTTATCTTTCTCAAATTGATGTTCATCAAGTAATGTTTTCATCTGCCACTTCACATCATGACTTACTTTTTTAGACGCTTCTACATCTCCTTTAACCCCAGCTAAATGCCTTTTCAATTGGGTGATTCCTCCACCTTTCAAATGCTTGTTACAAAACAAGCAAATGGTATGATTCTTTTGATCGGAAACCGTACCAACGTGAGCCCAAGCTGGATCACTATATCTTCCTGAAGTAGGTTGATCAGGAGTATTTGAACTTCCTTCCATTTATCTGTACACAAAAATAAATAACACATAATTTCAGTACACAATGACAATATGCATATCCATCTTATATAATATAAGTATAACTCATCCTGTATAAGTCAAAAGCTAACAATTCAAAACATTCAACATATATAATAAGTAACACAAAACATACTCCAACAATTTGCAATTTCAACAATTACAAAACGTTCATTATTGTTTTTCCATTCTTAACAATTTCTAAAAATTTTCAATTCCAACAATCACAAAACATTCATTATTGTTTTTCCATTCCTAACAATTTCCAACAATTTCCAATTCCAACAATCACAAAACATTCATAATTCCATTTCCATTCCAACAATAACCAACAATTTCCAATCCCAACAAACACAAAACAATCATAATTCCATTATCAATTCCAACAATTTCCATCAATCACAAAACAATCATGATTCCATTACCAATTCTAACAATTTTCAATTCCAACAATCACAAAACATTCATTATTTTTTTCCATTCCTAACAATTTTCAATTCCAACAATCACAAAACATTCATAATTTCATTTCCATTCCAACAATAACTAACAATTTCCAATCCCAACAATCACAAAACAATCATAATTCCATTACCAATTCTAATAATTTCCAACAATCACAAAACAATCATGATTCCACTACCAATTCCAACAATCACAAAACATTCGTTATTGTTTTTCCTTTCCTAACAATTTTTAACAATTACAATTCTAACAATCACAAAACATTCATAATTCCATTTCCATTCCAACAATAACCAACAATTTCCAATCCCAACAATCATAAATCCATTACCAATTCCAACAATTTTCAACAATCACAAAACAATCATGATTCTATTACCAATTCTAACAATCACAAAACATTCATAATTTCATTTCCATTCCAACAATTTTCAATTCGAACAATGACAAAACATTCATAATTCCATTTTCATTTCTAACATTTCCAAACAATTTCTATTTTCAATTCCAAGAATTATCAACAATTTTCATTTCCATTTCCAACACAATATTTGGGCGTGCATAATTTTTCTTTTACAATATATCAAATATGAAAAGACAACCTAAATACGTAGTTTATCATTATAACTAATGATTAAAAGGGAAAAAGTGTTTAAATAGTTTCCTTAAATATGTTGTAAACTATATATGTAATTGTAAATAGAATTGGATGTAAATGATTATTTTACTAAAATAAAAATAAACAAAAATTAATACTTTAATTTTGTGATTTGATTTTATATATTTTATATAATAAAAGTTCAAACATATATTTCTAAGCTTTTATTAAAATTGTGAATTTTAGTTAATATGCATTATATTTTATTAATTATAACAATTGATTTTATATATTTTAGTTTTGCATATATCAATTGCATTTAACTTTTAAAGTTCTAAGTTCTAACTAGATAATTATTTATAATTATAACATAAAATTAAGGAATTTAAAATTTTCAATTGATAACCAATGATCCAAATCCAATACCAAATTATAGAACAACATATTTTCATTTCCAATTTCAGTTTTTCACAGTCAACAGCTATACCCATTTCTAATTTTCAAATCACAAAATTAACTTCAAGTCTTCAACAATACATCGTGATCATTAACTTCAACAATCCAAAATCTAACATATTCATATACACTAATTACGCTATACACTATACAATATGTATACAACCAACTCCAATTATCCAATACTGTGACAAAATACAAATCACAAGACAAAACCCCTTCAACTATTCAGCAGCTTCAACTTCAACTAGGCTTTAACAGAATCAATCAACATCGTCAGGTCAGCATAGCAGCATACCCAATTTCAACTTCAATATTCAACTCAATACCAGAATCACCAGTCAAATCCAACCAATCCAACTAATTTAGAAATACAAGCAACCCTAATACCATCGATATTCAACAATCACAATTAGAAATCCATCATCTAACTTTCAGAAATCCATCATCCAACACAATAAAAAATTAAATCAAGTAGGATATTTTCGAAAAATGATAGAAAAACACACACCTAAAAACAAAATGCGGTGGTGCGACTGCGATGTGCGGTGGTTCGATAGGGGGACGGTGCGGGGTGCGGTGTGCGGTGGTGCGATGGACCTCAGTTGCGACGATGAAGACTGTAGTAGGTGGTGGGTCTTCGGGCGGCGTGGAGGAAGCTTGAAGATGAATTGACGAAGACAGCGAGGTGAGACCACGACAGAGGATGAGAGGAGGAGTCAATGGAGGATGAGGTTGAGGCGGTGACACCACGACGACCAAACGTCGACGGTGAGAGTGAGAGAGAGAGAGACAGTGAGAGTGAGTGCGACGCGCAAGAGAGAGATGAGAGGTGAGGATCACAGTTGGGGGGGGCGAGTTTTTAGGGTAGAATTTTTAAAATTTGCAGATAAGTCCCTGAAGTTTTTCTTTTTTACGAAACCATCCGAAATTATCCGGTATTGTTGGTATCGACCGATACCGATCAAAAATAGTCGGTACCGAACGGTATTTTTGTCCAGTACCTTTAATAACCATACTGGTACCGTCCAGTATAGTACGGTATTCACATCATTGATATGGTGTCATTCATGATTTATTATTAAATAGGTGTTTAAATGAGATAAACAAAAGGGAAATAGAAATTTTTTTATAAGTGAGATCATTATATCAATGTGTCGTCCAACCCACTTTGAATTCAATTGCTTCCATTTTAACTCTGTCACAACTTCTTTTGAGAGAGGAGAAATCCTTACTACTAAACAAGGTTAGATAACATTAATATAATTATGTATAGCCTTCTTTCTGCCTTTTTATTCCTATAATTGATTTAAAATAATTTTTTTAATTTATGATTTTGCATATTTGAGATATAAATGAGTTATCCACGCAAGAAGTGGATGAAATTATAAATATGTATGCTTATCGTGTTTTATCATATGATGACATACAGAAAAGGTATTATCATTTCAGTTCCTCTCTTTACCAACTTTTTGATAATATCGTGTGGTCTGTAAAGTGTTTGAGGAGCTAGAACAATAATTCGAATTATGGATAATAAAAACTGAAAATGATTTAATGCTTTTCTAAATCTTTTACTTTGAAATGTATTCCTTTTCCTTTTATATTTGAGTAATGATGCTTTTTTATAATTAAAACATGAATTACTTTAGAGGTGTTTGGTGCTACCAATTTTAAATATATAATTAAAATTTGATTCAAATTAAGTTATTTGAAAAATTTTGTACTAAATTGTGATTTAGTTAAAGGTTTGAAGATAAAATATGCATCTAAAACTTAAATTCAAACATAGATAAAACGAAAAGAAGATTCTATACTGTAATTATTTGTGATCATAAGTCTTTAATTTGCTAAGACTATCTCCTCTAATACATATACAAGAGACAAATATGCTTGAAGAAATATAAACAAAGGAGACAAACGAAACAAAGACAATGTGCGAAGTTATGTATCTGTTTCCAATCTTTTGTTTAATACAAGCCACGCAGGTTTATCTTATCCATCATTTGGATAATAATCTAGGTTAACTCCTTATTATAAGAAATTTGTTAAAAAAAAGCTTAAGCAAGGTTAAGATTAACTAAGTCAAACTCTATATGTTGTTATTGAAAAATGTTAATTGATATAACAATCAAAGTCAGATTAAAAAAAGACAGATTTTAAATGTCTCACGAGCGTGATATGTTAAGTCACTCCCATGAAAAGGTCTCACGGGTGTGACTTAACATGTCACACCTGTGACATACAACATATGGTCAATATTTTAATTCTTTCCTTCATTCCTTTGGTTCCTAACAACATTAACTTGCTAATCTTGTAATAAATAAATAAAATTCCCAACAAATACGATGCATCACGTCAAAAAACATAATCTTCCAACAAATACACCGTCGATTTCGACAGACAATTTTTTAATAGATACGCCGCTGATTTAAAGATGCAATCTTATAAATGAAATTTATTTGATTGTTGTCATTGAAATCTAAAAATAATTAATTTTGTTTTTAACAAACATTTAATGTGTTATCATTTTTTCCATTCTAAGATATGTGTTCGTTATCGTTTCAATTTTGTTTCTCAACAATTACATTCACGAAACCTTCAACCATATTTTTTTTTCTGTGCTTCTCTTCATTTTGTTCTACTTGTTCAAAATGAGGAACAAATAAGCGTTATATCAGTTTAAAGATCTTCCCTAGTCGATTCAGAAAAATAAAGTTGTGCTACAGTGGCTAACCAAGCAAACTCCTCTCTCGCAGAAACAGGTAAGATCTTTCTCTTTTTCTACTTTTCGTTTTCTTATGGATGAAGAAGCTAGATTATATCAATAGTGCACAAAATAGCTATTGGCATTAACATTATTTTCTACCTAATCACAGAAGAAATTTTGTAACAACATTTGTATTAAACGATTCCTGAAAGCTAATAGCGACAACGTTAAGTTGGCTACAAAAAATTTAAAGGCTTGCCTTTCTTGGAGAGAAAGTATAGTTATCGGTAATGTAACAATAATTCTTATTATAATATTATGAATGCAATCAAATTTTCTCACACTTTTGTGTTGCTTCTTAGTCTTATGTTTTTTTAAAAATCAATCCTTTTTCTATTTCTTCTATTCCATTATAAATAAATGTTGTATTTTTCAAAATAAAGAACAACAAACATTGGTTAACAGTCTATCAGATATTGTTTTTTTACTTTATGTTATTGGTTTTTTCTTTGAAACGTAAAGAACTTGACAGTAGACGAATTTTTTACTAAACTCGCAGAAGGGCTCGCTTATGTAGTAGGTCACAATGAAGATTCCAGGCCTATTTTGGTAATTTTTTAACTCCACCAATTACCTTTTATTCACTTATTCATTTTTTAAAACCAACGGAAATTATCAATAATATTGTTTACATATATCTTTTCTACATTTCATTTTGGCATTTGTTACGTCTAAACTCATTCTAAAGCTTTATTCTTCCTTTATTACTATTGGTTAAAGATTTTTTGCCTTAAACAAGATTACCTGAAATTCCGTTTACGAAAACTGTAAGTGAACATATACAATTTTTGATTGTACGTCTATTTTAATTTTTATCCTTCTTAATTGATTATTAATCATATCAAAATTATATCTTTTGCTTTGATTTTTGTAGATTCACACGCTTCATTGCGTTTACTTAGGAAGTTTTGATATCAATCATGTGAAAAAATTGTGAACATTTTGTACTTCTTTTTTATGCAAGTATGTTGATTTTTTCCAAAACTCTGCTGACAACCCATAAAACTATAGCCAATATTTTATCAAAGAAACACTATTATGTCTTTTATGCATTGTGAATTGATAGTTTTTCATAAAAAAAACCTTTTAATTAGATTTAGATTAGTGGCTTCGTTTAACCTGGTCATATATTTTCTTATAATTTGTCCTTTTTATCTTGTTAGGTTTTTTTAGGTCGGATTTAACTTTGATAAATGTACTTTTTTCAACATTGAAAATTGTTACCGGCTATTACCTGTCCACACTTTACAGAGCTTTTGTAATCGACCCACCATCTTTGTTTTCTTATCTATGGAAGGTAATAATGTTATTTATATGCCTGTTATTTATATTTATGTGCCTAATTCTTGTTTATTTTATCTTGCTTTTAACATCTTTATAAAAAATACTCATTATTTAGACATTTTTAAATGTACATGAGCCTATTACTACTGGCCCACTTATGTTACAATTTTACCTTCTTCTTGTTATTTTTCTAACTCGTCGTCTCGTATTAACTTATAATTCAAAGCTTGATTTTTATTACAGGGTATCCAACCATTTGTTGAATTTTCAACAATCACCAAGGTGGTATTTCACTAGACTTTGAAGAATCATTAGAATTATATAATTTATGTAATCATTCGCAAGTCTCTTTCCTTTGATTTGACCCTTCGTCCATAAGATCAACAACTAAAGATGGCTCATGCTCATCAAGGTTTTCATTTACTGTGTCGCAATATTTTAACTCAGTCAAACTATGGTATCTTACGTTATCCCCCCCAGCTTCTTCATAAATTGGGTCCACTAGCAAGTCTCCTTTGAGCTCAACATAGATTAACCTGTTCAATACAAGATCTATCTCATTTGCATCACTCATTGGTAGAACGAGCCATCGAAACATCAACACTTATGCAATGACCATTAACAAAACTTTATTTCCATTTACTTTCATTCCACAGCGTGTCACCACAACTAAGTCGATTAAAATTGTTGAATCGCAGACCCCACAACCCTCTTTCTTTCGATCACTCACCATGTTTTTTTTTCAAAAAGACCTATAAATTTGGCAACTCTAACAAGTCTTTCTTACCGTTCTTAAAATTCAACATAAGCCCCTATGATGAGATCATTTACAAGTCAAATATGTGACCGCCACTTGGTGGTCTTGTGTCTATCATACCACCTCATCTCAAGCGACGTTACATGTCCGTATCGCATTGGTTTTAAACTAAGAGTTAAGTTGAGCACAATGCAAATCTTGTTCGTATCATATACGATGAAATCCTTTTATTTACTAGAAGACGATGTACTTATTATTTACTTGTTTTACATTAACAAAACGACAATTTTTAAGTTTTGCATTGTGGAAAAATTTTATATTTTAAAAAATGTAAAGAAGACCAGTAGCATGTGATGCTTAGCTTAGTTAGAAAAAAAACTGTTAATGCTACAAAAAATTAATATATCTTATTTTATATTAAAATTCACGTTTTTCATATTCACATCTAATTATGACGTAATTTTTTAAATATGTATTATTTAAGATTTATTATAAATCTTATTAGAAAATAAATCCTTAAATTAAACAAATTAACATTTTAGAAGCCATCAACTTAACATGTTAGAAGCGTTTCAACGTCATCTTATAAGTGTTAAAAATTATTATCTTTAAAATTATTATAAAACTGATTAACGTTTGTTTTGACCTTTAATACATATTACACAATTTTAATTATCTATAAATTATAATTTATTGTAAGTATATTTGCAAAGAATTACTATGTACACCATTGTGGCATATCTCTTGAAATTAGTATATAATTTTAATTTATTTATAATGTATAAATTATATTATAGGCATATTAAATAGAATTAGTCATGCAAACAAATTATTTGCATCCTTTAATATATATTAAAATTCGTTGTTCTTTTTTTTAAATATATAATTATTAACTATTTATAATGTATAATTCATCATTTATTATACTATATTATAAAAAAATTAATTGAGTCATCATTCTCAAACTCACGGTTCACGGAAGTCACAACTATGTTAAGGGTCATTTTAGTTACGATTGTGACTTCTCTGACATTTAAGTCATAACTGTGATTTATTTTAATTTTAATTGAAATTATTACCTTAAATCATTGACATTATAACACAATTTCACTTATACTTAGTGAAGGTTGTCAATTAACTCACCGAAAAGTTCCTGAAAATATCTTAAAGTACATAAATTTTAATAACATTAATTTTAATAATGAAATATGCATTAACCTTATTTAATTGTTTATTTTAATAGAATATAGTAAATTTGTTATCTTTAAAAAATATACCATAATTGTTCATTAATTTATTTTTAAAATTTTACTTAATGTTAATTATTATCAACTAAAAAAAAATAAACAGCCACCTAAGTATGCAATTATATTTGTGATCTTGAAATGCAAGGATGTTATTTACCTTGGGATTGAGAGTGTGAAAGCCCACAAAACTGTGGAAGATGTGCTGTTTAGGCTTTTTATTTCCTTAAGGCCCATTCAGAACAGTAAAAACCTCGCCTCCTCTTCTTGTCCAACAAAACCCTTTCAACGTTGCAAAAAACCCTAAAAGGGAGCTTTGCTTAGCGATCAACAATGGCTGACCAATACAACAGCCATCACGAAGCCATCGTCTCCAAAACCTTTCCTGTAAAACCCAAGCTAAAACCCAAATCCAAAACCCCCTCAAAAACCCCTGAATCAAAGTACTGGTCTTCCTTCAAATCCCACCAAATCCCAAACCTGGTCTCCTCAATCCCTTCCATTCAGTTTTCGCCCAAATCACATTCTCATCTTTTCGCAGCTGCTAACTCCGCTTCAATCACTCTTTTCTCCTCCCAATCCCTCTCTCCCACTTCCACAATATCCTCTTTCTCCGATGTCGTTTCTTCCTGCTCTTTTCGCTCTGATGGGTCCCTCATGGCCGCCTCGGACATCTCCGGCCTTGTCCAAGTTTTCGACGTCAAGACCCGGACTCCACTTCGCCGGCTCCGGTCACATACACGTCCAGTTCGGTTTGTCAAATACCCTGTTCTTGATAAGCTCCATTTGGTTTCTGGTGGTGATGATGCAATCGTTAAGTACTGGGATGTTGCGGGAGAGAGTGTGATTATTGACCTACAGGGTCATAAAGATTATGTGAGGTGTGGAGATTGTTCTCCGTCTAACCCGGAGATGTTTGTTACTGGGTCCTATGATCATACAGTGAAGTTGTGGGATGTGAGAGTGGAGAGTAAGAAATGGGTTATGGAGTTAAATCACCTGAAACCAATTGAGGACGTGACGTTCTTGCCCTCTGGTGGAATGTTGGCCACTGCTGGAGGGAACAGTGTGAAGATATGGGATTTGCTTGGAGGAGGGAGGCTGGTGTACACAATGGAGAGTCATAACAAGACTGTCACGTCAATTTGTGTGGGCAGAGTTAGGAAAGATGGGGAAGAGTTAGATGCAGCTCAGGATAGGATTTTGAGTGTGGCTCTTGATGGGTATATGAAGGTTTTTGATTATGCAAGAATGAAAGTGACTCATTCGATGAAGTTTCCTGCTCCACTTATGTCAGTTGCAGTTGCAGGTGATTCCAGAACAAGGGTCATTGGTACTTCTAATGGAATCATTTTTGCCGGGAAGAGGAAGGTGAAGGAGAATATGGAAAAGGCTGGATTGCCAGATTCAATGGGGCTAGTGAGTGTAGAGGAGCCACAGAGGCGGGTTTTAAGGCCAACTTATTTCAGGTACTTCCACAGGGGTCAGGGAGAGAAACCAAGCGAAGGGGACTACTTGATAATGAGACCAAAAAAGGTGAAATTGGCAGAGCATGATAAGTTGTTGAAGAAGTTCAGGCACAAGGAAGCTTTGGTCTCGGTGTTGGGTGGGAAGAATCCGGAGAATGTTGTGGCTGTGATGGAGGAATTGGTGGCCAGGAGGAAGTTATTGAAATGCGTAACTAATTTAGAGGAGGAGGAGCTTGGATTGCTGCTGGGGTTCTTGCAGAAACACTCGACTATGCCAAGACATTCTGGGTTGTTAATGGGGTTGACAAGGAAGGTACTTGAGATGCGAGCGGGGGACATTACAGCTTCCGAAGCTTTGAAGTTGCATATTAGAAACCTTAAACGTTCAGTTGAGGAGGAGATTAGGATCCAGCAATCGTTGCAAGAGATCCAGGGAATTATTTCTCCTTTGTTGAGGATTCCTGGAAGATGAAGATTGCCTCTTTCTAATTTTGTTACAAGGTATATCTTCTTCTTTTTTTTTAATCTTCTCTTGTCTTAGAGAGAAGTTCACATTTTTGCGTAATCTGAGCTTACTTTCTGTGGTAATTTGAAGGTTTTAATGGCCTTTAGAGCAAATTTTAGTCCATTTCTAAACACCTGTGCTTCAATGAGAAGCTCGAATAAGATTGTTGTCAGGCAAAATTGAATTGATGGAAACTGTCGGGGAGCACAGAATTCTTTTAAGAAATTGAAGCCCAACCATGCTTGGGATCGGATCTAAAGTCCAAAACTTGTCCAACTGTAGACCTTTTTGAGATTTTTTAAATTCTCTATTTGAAATTCGACTTTACCTTTGTCTGTAAATTCCAGATTAATGCTCAGATATTCTCTTAAAACTCAATCAGAAATTTATGCATTGTTACTAAAGCATAAGGGAAAGATGATGTCAGCAGTATCTACCTACAAACTGCAAGCTATGCACCTTAAATTTACACTCCACGACTCGATGGTAATATAGTGTTATTAGATCGTCGTCCCTGCCGAGGCCATTTGTCAGGCGCATATCATCGTATACATGAACGGAGTTACCTGCACGACCATTTTCATACATTATTTTCTAGAAGCAGAAGCTCCTGCCCTCGCCGGGCCTTTGCTTTCATCTCTTGACACTTTCAAGTTTCAACGATCTCAACCTGGATGATGGTCTTAATGAATGTATCAATGGAGCTTCCTCTTCTTCCTCATCCTCTTGTTTCTCCTCTTCATCTTCTTGATCAGATGCACTAATCGAATCCTCTTCTTCACTTGAACCATGTCCATCAAAGAGTCTCTTTCCTTCTATATTGCGACGCTTCCTTGGGCGGCCCCTGCGTCTCACACTAGGCCTGTCTTTCTCATCTGTAAAATTCATACAAATATCACCCATGCCTAAAATTCTTTGAGCCAAATGTTCAAGCCAAAATCAAAACATTGCAGTTGAATATATCTTCAGCTTCAAGAATCCTAAGATATGTAACAACCAATGACGAACACCATACTTAACCATTTGGCAACAGTTTATAATGACTTGTCATTGTTTCTGTACCATAAATTTAGAGGTATCACCTAAAATAGAATGTTTTGCGATGGAACATATGAGCATAAAGGGCTCAATGAACAAGGTAGCTACATAATATAAAGCTTAAAAAAACAACAGAACAAGCTAATCAGAACAAAAACACCCACCGGTACGCGCCTACTCCAATATACACATCAAGATTGGAAATTTTCACTTTCTTGGTTAGATATCTTATTGACCAATAAGTAGTTCAAGCGAAATAAATACTTAGCCATGTCAAGGATGTCCATTCTAGAAGGCAACCCACTGTCAAAAAGTGTAGAAGTTGCATCCTACTAATTGCTGCAGGCATTGTCACAGGAACATGCCATAGCATATAACTGCCAATAACAATGTTTTAACACACCAAGAGACTTATAGCTCTTGCCTCTTTGTTAGGTGGCAGAATTGCAAGACTCAAAAAAGGGATAGAATGCTGCGGGGTTCCCTTTTCAACAGATCAGCTTTCACCTTCACTACTTAATGGTGAAAGGTAATGGTCAATAATGGTGAAAGGTCGTGGTCAAAACAATCAATTCCAGCTATATAGATAATCTTAGATACTATAGATAATGTCATTTATAGCATTTACGCCTCACAAAGAAAATCTCCGAGAAGCAGAAAATCATTAATAAACAAAAGGAGTGGAAAGAGATTTAACCACACACATGCACTCCTGCTTGTTAATTATATTCTGATGCATGTGAAGACAGATATGAGTAGGAGAATGCACAGAGACATTAAAAGATTAGCAACCATGTAGTTCTAAATACAGAAATACCCACTTTCAACTAGAGAAAGTCATCAAAATCGTGGTAAAAATAAAACAAAGATTAGTATGGTGGCTATTAAACAAACCTTCACTAAACAAAGGCATTAGAAATAAACTAGAGTTAGGCATAATTTTACCTGGCAAACCTTCATGCTTTGCATACTTTTCTCTTAAGGTATCAATGAATGTGAAGTATGGTCGCCAGCCACTGGGATCTTCATCAGTGTTCACATTCTGTGTCCGGCGTTGGACATCCTTCAGGCTATTCTCAAAATAATCAAGTGTTAGTTATAAAGCATTTGCAGGAGCAAAAACACACCAAGTCATACATTATTTATGTGCCATCTTTGATCAAAATCAAAATAGCAATTCCATTCTTGCTAATTTTACAGAGTCTTCTTTCACTCTAGCAAAAAGAGGGGGCTGCAAACTGAATTATCAGAGAAAGTTGCTCTTACATTTCCATGACATCAGGTGCCGGAAGTTTAGAAACAAAATGGAGCACTGCACCTTCCAGAAAAGACAACTGTTTTGGAGTATCTGTGAAGGCAAACTCTATACCATCCTTGACAAGTCTTAATATGTCTGATCTATGTTTGTTCCGAGCAGCTCCCACGTACATTCCAGAAAGTCGAGTTGCCAGATCCTTGCACTCTTGAAATGACTTACGATAGGACTCGTCATCACTTTTGGCAAGATCTGCCAGATAGCGATAATAAGCCTACTCAAATCATAAAGAAAGAAAAAATCAATGAAGTATCTATCAGTTTGTGCACAGAGAAAGAATCAATCACAGAAACACAGTTAAGAACAAATTTTTTTAAATTATATAGAAGCTCAAGACATCAAAAAATGAAATTGTTGGAATAATGCATCTTCAATATAGCCAGAATATTTTCTGAAAGAAGTCACTGTGTAGATATTGTTTAAAGGATAAGCTAGAAAAACTACCATTAAGCTGAAAATGTCAAGTCAGACACCTAGCTTGAACAATGAAAATAAGGATGAAAACTGGCAAATCCACTACCATGAAACTGAAATGTTAGGTCAGGCACCTAAAAGCTTGAAAAATGAAAGTAAGGATGAATCCGGGCAAATATATTACCATGAAACTGAAATGTTAGGTTAGGCAACTAAAAGCTTGAAAAATCAAAGCAAGGATATTACTGGCAAATCTGTGAGCAAATTTTCCTTGTACATCAACTTCTAGGAAATATGAAGAAAACCAGATATCATGCAATGCTGAGGCAATAAAATGTAAGATGTGAAAAGCAGCAGTTTGACCCAAATAAAACTGTTGATTGCCAAAAGATACAAGTCCTACCCTTTTCAAGGCTTCAAGAAAGATATTGAATATGTTATCATCTTTTTTCTTCATAACAGTGATCAGATGCTTGACAATATCTGCAACACTAGTCCCATGCATCACAAAATGAGATATGATTTCTGGAGAAAGACACTCCTGCATTAACCACATTAGACCAAGTAAGCGAAGTATAAAACTAATGACCAAAGCTAATCAAAATGTAGAAAAGGGTAGATCACCATAATTAAAGCCCATACGATGTGCAATATTGAATACCCTCAATCCCATTACAGCATCACCCAAATCAAAAGAAGGATATAAAAGAACTTAAGTGAACTTCCTCCAGAAAAGCATGAAAGCTACAACTATTATCTTATTGATTCATCAAAAGACACGAGAAAAATAAGTAACCAAACATATGACATGCTAACATACAACATATAATCACCTTGGAAACTGTATCAGTAACAACTAACTTTGCAGCAGCTATCATAACTGCATCTCTGTTTGTCTCCTCAATGTACTCTTTGTTCATGTCCTCGTCTTCTGTTTCATCTGTGATAAATTCACTAAAAGTTATAAGACAGCAATGGAAACCAAAGTAAATGTGTTTAAATGTAAATGAAGTTAAAGATTAAAACCATGTTAGCAGATAGGATCAGCTGCTCCACATGCTTAGTTGTGACATGGAACCACATTAAGGCAAAATAAAATCGTCATAAAGTAAAAGGTACTCAGTCACCTGAAATCTTAAGTTGCTGTTCACAAAGTTTCCAGAATTTTCCAATAAAAGATTCATCTGGATGAGATCCTAAAGTTTCCAGTTTTGTTGAAGAAAAATTGGCCTTTCTGAACAAACACCAAGCTTCTGCAAGTATAATTGAAACCTACACACAAAACCATTCCCATTTGATAAATATAACAGAATTCAAGAAGCATTTGAAGTTTTTTTCTTACTTCACTTGATAAACATGTAGAAAAGAGAAATAGCATGCTTACCCTGCAAGCCAGCTGATTTCCACACGTATTCCCTTCCTTATCTTCAGAAGTGGACTCAAGGAAGTACCCAAGTTCCTCAAACAAGGCATCTCTTTTCAAGAGAAGAGAAGATATGGATGCTTGTGTGGCACTTCCACTGTTTACAATGGCCTGCAGGGACCAGGCTACATGCAAGTACATATTGAGAAGCAGAAAACTAGCAACCTGAGAGTGCAAAAGGTTGAGTAAATGCATGGAAAATAGTGTAGTAAATCCAAATCGTTTACCAAATTACTAACCTCATCGTCCACGCTTCTGAAACTGTGGAGAATCTTCACAAGATCTTCATACATGTTCTCCATAGGCACAGACTTTGATAGCTGAAGCTCATATAACCTTTTCAAATTTACAAGTAATGAGTATTCATCACCATCCTGCAGATTTACGCATGTTACTTTTCCTCACTTTATTATAATAGAAAAATATAACACCAAAAATGGAAACTACCTCTGCTTCTTTCATAGAAGATTTAAGCTTTGAAATTAACTCATCTTCAAGATTTTTCAACTTGTTAGAAGCGAAATCTTTCAGCTCCCCTTGACTCTCACTGGAACAAAATGTAATGGCCTTCACACAGGATCTCAGGGCCTCCTTCTCACCATGTTTAAAGAAAGCTTCTTTAATAAGGTGAAGGACATTTTTGAAATTCTGAAATGACCAACAAATTAAAATCAATATAAGACTACATTTTATGATGATGAAGACATGCACTTGCAGGCATTCAACCAATCACCTGTTCCTGTCTTTTCAAGGAATACAGTTCTAGGTTCATATGCACAATAATTTCCACGAGTGATGGAATTTTTGCTTTATCAGCCATGAATTTGCGTAGAAGCAGTGGATAGTTCTTCATCATAGCAATTGTTATGTCCTGTCTGTTGTTTTCAAATATTTCCTGGCATTGGAGGTAAAGATAGCATTGACTTCCTTTAGAAACTTACAGTTAGAAAATCAAAGGTGAGCATATTAGAATGTTACATATAAATAAAGATTCGAGATAAAATAAAATGCACTCGAGAGATCCTTAAATTTCCAATTTTACAGCTTATCTGACATTAAGCATCATAGTATTTATTCCAGGACTCAGAATAATGTTACTTGTAAGAACAATGACTATCCAAAAACTATATTTAGATAAAGGAAGATGCTTGATAAAAAGAAAACCAACTCAAAAGATCACAAGGTTTTTATTTTAAGGAAAATAAGCCAAGGCCTAAAAGATAAATATTACATACTTTCTGAGCTTTATTGTAATACTGCTTTCGGTTGTCTGAAGCTGGAACAATTCTCTCCCCCACAGCCTTTCTGACAGATGCAAACAGAAGCCTCACTAAATTTGTCGCATCATCATCTGTAAGCTCAATCATTGGGTTCTCATCTAGGAGCATGGAAATAATACATTTCCAGTCCTACAGACAAAAGCATAAATGGCCATCTCAAAAGCAAATAGAAATTGCAATTTAACCAGTAACTATTTGCGTATCTTCTTGATAGATGCATGCAGCAATTTATTGTAGAAAAAAGTTCTTCAGAAGTTACTGTAAAAAAATAGTGCAAGTCCCACCAAATCATTCAGCTAAGGATCCTAGCAATGAGGTCAGTTAGAGTCCATTCTCAATCTGATCTTTCTATGAAGACCAAGTTGCATTCTACAGTTGAGAAGAAAATAATACCTTCATTGCTTTCATGTACTCCCAGACATCATCAATAACATAGATACTCAGTATTGGGTCTGTTGAAAATTCTCTTAAAATTTGTAGCATTCTACTAAGATGAACCTCAGAAGTGTCATTGTCACTGCCTGGAACAAAATCACCATGAGTGTAAGTGCTCTGGTTCATGGAATTTAACAAAATTGAAATTTAAGAACAAACCTCTTGAGCTAGATTGGGAACTACTGAATTTTTGTGCAATCAAGTGGTCATACACCAATTCTCCAATGGCACGCCTGACGTCTGCTGGTTCATCAATAAGTAGGTCATATAAAGGACCCAAGTCATCATCAGGTAGAAGCTGATGCCTGTCACCAAAAAGATAACGAAGATTGGTTTTTAATACAATATCCATTACTATACACAAAAATGCATATCAAGGGAGTAAAGTAAAAAAGGGTTAGCTAAGCTGTAACCTGAGTAGTTGTTTTACAAGTCCAATGGCACATACAGCGACTGAGACATCAACGTCATCAGCAAGCTCAATCATCCGATTGGAGAATCTCTCAGTGAATAGACCAAGAGTGGGTACATTGTCATCCACAGCATAAAGATTTTGCAATGCAAGGACAGATGATTTTCTTACACCAGCATTCTTAGATTTCAATGAATGAAGAAAAGCAAGTTAGAACTCTCACACACACAGTAGAAATTAAGAAAGAACTCGTACTAAATAACAGAGCATCCTTTACTTTATCATTCAATGTCCATCCAAGATACTTCAAGTATAAGTCCTGCAGGAAAAGGGATGGATATGATAAAATCCACACTCCCAATGACTCGATGCATGACATTCTGATATTGGGATCAATGTCTCGGTAACGATGCACAAATAACCTTC
This sequence comes from Erythroxylum novogranatense, assembly GCA_029891385.1. Taxonomy (NCBI): domain Eukaryota; kingdom Viridiplantae; phylum Streptophyta; class Magnoliopsida; order Malpighiales; family Erythroxylaceae; genus Erythroxylum; species Erythroxylum novogranatense. The sequence continues at coordinate 47,210,020 of CM057235.1, read as the reverse complement.
AAAAAGAAACACTAAGATAATCCATGAGTTTGAAGTTTGAACTAATGAAAAAAGTATACACAGTACAAAGAAGGTTAGGAAAAGGAGTAGTACCCAGTAAATATTTTGCGCATCATGTCCTCTAGTACAACTATCTTGTCATGGGTCGTTGATAACCTTTTATTTAGTGACTCTAAACGGGGTCCCTCCGTTCTTTTCTTCTTTTCAGCATTTAACTGCCTCTGAGTAGTTTCTCGTTGTGTGCCAAGCATTTTACCAACAGAAATGAAGGATGTCACAAGTTGTAGACCCATCAAAGAAGCAACTTGGCGGTAAACTCTTGGAGGAGTACTGCACAGTATCATATTTAGAAAATTCAGCCACAGAGAGATGATTCGTCATGTTTAATTGCAACGTTGAAAATCCCAAAAACAAAAGAAATATAGTACTGACCATGACAGTGCTATTATATAGTCCATGCATTTGTCAAACAAGATTTTATCAAACAGTGGTCCATTTTGGCACTCAACAACCAGATTGTCCCAGAAGGACAAGATGTTATCCTTGAAGTTTCTAAAATCCTTCCGCTTTGAGTTTTGATAATCTTCAATTTCCCCCTAATGATCAAAGAGAAGTTAACGTTGTGGGAACAAAATTTTGGTCAATGAAGTTAGGGAGGCGGTAGTGTAACCAAATCTATAAATTTTATTGGAAAAAGCATAAAGAAACGTAAAAAGGAGACAAGAACAGAAAGGATGAGAGAAAGGAAATGTACTCTTCTAGCGAGGTTGACTAAAGCAACTACTACATCATCTACATCAGTCTCATCCAGCACATCTTTGTTGATATAATATTTAGCACCACATGCCTGCAAAGATATCCATTTCATTAGAAAGAGAGGTGCATTAGATGGAAAATTTAGCTCACTTTCGCCAGGTAGCAATCTTCATGTCTTATTTAGGTTTAGAACTTCACTTCTTTTGGCCATTATAATCTGTTGAAACAAAGAAAAAAAAAATACCTCAAAGAGCATCGTTAAGAGTTCAACCATTGCAGATTTTTGATCTTTTTCATAGCACTCAACCCATCGCTTTACTGTCTGAGAAATTTGTCTTACATTACCTTTAATAACATCTGCACAAAGTATAAAAATAGTCAATTGACCCAAATAAAGGTAATACGATACATTGTCCTTTTATTTATTTTCTTGTCTTTTTATCATTTCTCTCAAATTTTAAGTATGTTAAAATATAACGCTCAAAACTCGGTCATTTTCCCAACTTTAAGTTTAAATCCACACCCTGATCTTGCAAACCCTAAACAAGCGTGTACAAACAAATCCACCATCGTTGTCTTGCAAAGAGAACAATAGTTCATCATTCAACCGCCCAAAGAATGCGTCAGTTACCAATCAAGGTATGGTCGGACTTGTGAGCGGACGCCGAAGTTCCTTCCGAAGCACGACTCCGTTTAGCTCTGGGCCGAACCTCTTGGTCGACAGAAGTTTCGCGGTCCACCTGGTTGCGGTTAGGGCTCTCATCGCTGGCGTCGCTAGTTCTCTCACGGTTATCCGCACCACTGTCGCTGGCTTTGCTTGCGTTCTCACTCTGCGCCCTACTCCTCTTCTGCTCAAAAAAAAAAAGAAAGACAGAAAAATTAGGCTCACACGCAAAACTCTGAGGCAACCAAGAAATTGACTACTTACATGAGAAGCGTCGGCCATGAATTAGGGTTTGCAAATTGAATTGAGAGGAGATAATGGGAGAACAGCAACTCCCGCCAAAAAATGTGGATATGTGAGCTATTTATTTCGTCGTAGTCGCGGAGTACTAGAAGCGAGAAGAACTGAGGGTGGGTGAAGCTTATATTTGGATCTGTGATACGACCCGTGCCCGCCCCGATCCAAGAGCTTATGTATGAATTATGATCCACACCTAATGATGTGATTTTCATAATGAACGAAGGTGCATGTGTTCATTAAACGTTTGGCATTCACGTTGGGTGTTAGATTATCTACAACAATTGAAAGTTAAGTTTTATTTCTCCAACTGATTTTATGTTTATAAAATTACTTGATAACTGTTAAAATTCTTCAGAATAAAGTCATAGTTGTACAACGAAGAAAAGACACGAGACAACCATCACGCTTATCTATAGAACGAAGGTTTTCACTAATTCAGAAAACGATCAGAAGACGAAATAAATCACGCCGGCTTCTTCAAATGACTGCATGATTTTGAATACATATATATATATATTGACAGTTTCGTACTAGGGAACAGGGCTCAAAGTGAAAACCCCTCTCTCTTGAACCATATGTGGCAAGAGGAGTAAACAGAATGCCCAAACCCCAATTCTGAAAAGCAACGAGATTTCCTCCAACAACATGCCACCTGGGAACATTCAAGACATACTGGCCATGGAATTCATTAGTACTTGGTAGCCTTCTGGTATTGGCGTCTGTGTCCGTACACACTCTGCCAATATAGGAACATCAGAACTGAGGTCCAGAAACCTTGCCATAAAGAGGAGGAAATGAAAATCAGAAATTCTCTTCACAAATGGAAGACTCTTCATCCGGTCAAGTTGATTCTTCAGTGCCCTCATTGTTACTTCAGTGGCCCTGTTCTCAACAGGAAAGGATGACGAAAGAGGACCCTGTAGCAAATAAGACACAGTGAGGCCATTAAGTACTCAAGACCTTGCATATTAGACTAAGCAATTAATGCTTGCCATTGAACATTTTGCAGAGCACAATGCCAATAAGATAAAACATCAGATAAATGCCCCCCGCCAACAAGGGAAACAATCAAATAAATGCACCCAAAAGAAAAGGCCAGTACTCATATAATATAAGATAAATGAACTCATTTTCATTTTCTTTTTCCTTCTTCTTAACTAATGAAAGGCAGCCCAAGAAAGAACGGGTAATCACCCTCTCAACATCTTTGATCCCCAAATATCATTCATCTTCCCAAGTAATAAAATCACTAGAAACCAATAGGTCTAAATAATAGAACCTACATGCTTACTGTAAGGTTAGATGATACGGATAAATGAGGAACCTCCTCTTCCCAAGTAGTAAAATCACTAGAAACCAATAGGTCTAAATAATAGAACCTACATGCTTACTGTAAGGTTAGATGATACGGATAAATGAGGAACCTCCTCTTCCCAAGTAGTAAAATCACTAGAAACCAATAGGTCTAAATAATAGAACCTACATGCTTACTGTAAGGTTAGATGATACGGATAAATGAGGAACCTCCTCTTCCCAAGTAGTAAAATCACTAGAAACCAATAGGTCTAAATAATAGAACCTACATGCTTACTGTAAGGTTAGATGATACGGATAAATGAGGAACATCCTTTCCTTTAACCATCCTTTATCTCAACATCCATTCATCTTTCACTCCCTCTTCTTCCCAAAGTTACCAAAGAATTGGTACAAGTTAAACAGAAAGTAAAGCCCTCAAAATAAGTACATGGGAGAACAAAGTATGAGTTTTGAAACTAGTCCAGATAAGAAAAGGTGATGTGTCCTAGTTAGCCTCCAAAATGTCCAAGAAAACTGTTTAAATTGTTGTATATTAAATCCACGCAACATCAGTCTACCCAATACCATCATTTAACCTAAGCAACTAATCAGATGCATCTTAGATTAAGAAAGTTACAATCAAATCTCAAGGAAGAAGGCTAGACAATAGTCAATTCATTCCTAACATATTTAACTCTAACTTTAACTAAGATCACAACATGACATGCAGAACCTGATATATGCAGTAGCAGATTCAAATAAACAATAATTACAATATACCAATCATGCTTATCCTCTCACAGCTTGAGAATAACTACATCTGATTTTCCCTTCCATTTTTTTTCTATAACCGTTAAGTTTATACTCTCTCTTTCAATATAAACAGGGTATAAACACTTTCTAGTGATATCTCAATGAAAGTAAGAAACACAAAGTTTGAGTTGCTGATTTAGCAAATTTTATCCGTTTGATCATTGTCCTTAGCCAAAAGGTCCAGTTGGCCATCAAAATATGATTACTAAGAGTGAAACCTAGCTGAAATACAACTTAAATTAATCAAGCACAACATATAACCAAGTAAGAAAGTACCAAGATCCAGAATCCCATCAGGAAACATGAACTCCGCAAGCGAATAAAAACAATTAGAAGTTGGTTAAAACGCACCTCGTGATCTAATATCTTAACCACAACCAAGAAAAAATCATTATCGACCTCCCTAACATCCTTCACACCAACAACAACATCCTTCTTCATCTGAGACAACTTTGGATCGTCATCCTCCCCAATCTCAGTCTCAAACCACCCTTCTCTAAACAACCTTATGCACATATCACTCATCTGAAAAGCCTCAAAGTGTACATCAGCCGCACCATCCTCATTCACCTGTAGCTTCACAACAGCAGTAACCCACTCCTTCAATTCGCTTTCCGCGTGAAGCTCTGCAGCTTGCAGAACCTCCCTGTTGGACAAGGTGTAATCCTTCTTGTCCTGCATTATCGTCTGTGTGAATATAAACCCTACCCTCCTCATCCCCAAACCACTAGCAATCGCATCCACCAATTTTTCCTCATCGGGGTCTCTCAAAAGCATCAAATTTTCCTCTAAACCCTGCTGGGGCGGTTCGTATATGAAATTCACTTCCACTTTACCTTCATCAGACAAAGTTCCGTACATAAACCCACCTCTTTTAACCGCAAAAGCTAGGGTTTCATTAACGTAATGTTGAAACACATTAGCGCAATCGCGATCAAACGACACCGACTCGCAATGCGGAATCTCTTGTCGTGAGACTCGCATCTGTTTGGCGATCAGATCGTCAACGGTCATCTTCCGGCCGAAAGAACCGGCAGGAGTGACGGCAGGTCCGGCGATGGTTCGCTCGCCATCGTACGCGAGGAAGATGATGGAGCCATGCCCCACATTAAGGGCAGAGATAAGGGTGTTGGGGTCCGACATGTCGGTGAACCGGAGTAGGTCGGATGGGGATTTAGCGAGGAGGAGGTTTTGGTTTGTGGATAGGGTTTGATTGTGGCTTGGGATTTGAAGCTGGTTCTGAATTAGGGTTTTGAGCTGCGATACTGTAACGTTGGGGTTGTCGACCGAGATTCGCTCGAGGCCGTCTCTGCTACGAATTCGGATCAACATCTTGTGGATTATGGATGAACTTAATTAGGGTTTTATGTAGAGAGGAAATTGGGAGAGAATTGAGACTTCTAAGGCTTTGAAGGAAGAATAAGAAGAAGACAGAACAGTGAAACAGTCGTCTTTTCCACGTTATAGATACTTACTTCTTCTACAACATTCGATAAAGGGCAGGAATCTGGCCTTGCTTGTGAAGTTAGCGTACCAGTTGGATTGGGATTTCCATTTTCCACTTTACATAACTAAAAAGGATAACATTAGAAATATCCGTTGCTTGTGCCAAATTATTATTATTTTATTAAAAATTAAACTGTTTAACTTATTTTAAAAAACATTTTAATAAAGTAAAATAATTATCCATATTAAATAAATATATAACAAGTGTATCACAATTCGCATTCAGCTTTTAGAAAGTCAATAAGTATTTTTTTTATCGCAAAAGTTATTTTTTAAAAAGTAGGGTTTAAGAATGAATGAATGAAATAATTGTAAAAAATAGTGTTTACTTTGGAGTTTTCAATTCCAAGGGAATAAATTTATTCCATTAAATTTGATAATCTACTAAACTCCCAAAAGAGGTAGGTATCAAGTTTTCATTCCAATATAATTAGTTCATTATTTATACCTCCTCTATATAAGCAATTTTATTCTTAATTATATTATTAATCGCATTATTATTATTATTATTATTATTGTTATTATTATTATTATTATTTATAAGTTTTAAACTTATTATTATTAATTATTGTTGTTGTTATTATTATTATTATTATTATTATTATTATTATTATTATTATTATTATTATTATTATTATTATTATTATTATTATTTATAAACTTCTTAATATTATTATTATTATTATTATTAATTATTAATTATTGTTTTATTATTATTATTATTTATTATAAAATTTAAACTTATTATCCTTATTATTATTATTATTATATAAAATTAATTATCTTATTATTATTATTATTTATTATTATTATTAATGTTATTATATGAAATTAATTATCTTATTATTATTATTATTATTTATTATTAATTTTATTATACTGAAATTAATTATCTTATTATTATTATTATTATAAATTTTGTAATAATAAAATAAATATGATATGAAAAATGGTATTATATTATCTTTCATTCCTATTAATGCAACAAACCAAACAACATTATTGGTATTAATATAAAAATTCAAGTTATAAACCAAACATCATTTTTTATTTTTCATACCCATTCTCATTCCCTTCTACTATTATACCCATATCCATACCCAACCTCGTGCTCAAACCAAACGCCCCTTAAGCCTTTGTTTGAATTGAAGGAAAGCAAGGGAAAAGAAAGGAAGAGAATTGCATTTCTCTTGATTTCCATTGTTTGGACAAAAATAAGACAAGGGAAAGGAAGAGAATGGAGGAGAATGAATGAGAAATTTGGTCCAAATATATTTCCCACCAAATTGATGGGAAAAGAGGGGAAATGGAAGATAAGGAAGGGAATGACATTCTCAACCACAATTTACTTCCATAACAAAATAATAATCAAGGGCATAAAGGTCTTAAAAAATTTTCTTCCATTCAATTCCCTCCTTTGGTAAATTAGGGAAACAAACAAGAGAAAGGAAATCACATTTCTCTTCCATTCTTTTCTCCTCATTTTCCCTCAATATTTCTTTTCTTTTCTCCTATACAACTAAGGGTCCAAACAAAGGCTAAGTGTTTAGTTATAAAACCTAAAAGTATTTTTTTAAATAGAAACGACTTGTTTAGAGGCTAAAATGTAACTTTTTGATAAACTAAAATTTGAAGCTTTTCAAAAAAATACTTTTTCAGATAGATTTTTTTAGATCAATTAATGAGCCTATTTTTTAATTCTCTTTATCCTTATATTTTTATACATAATTTTCATAATATCCATAAATACATCTTCACGTTTATTTTGATATTTATCTAATATTATTTGACTTTTTATATTTTTATATTTATTTTATATTAGTTTTACAAAGATTTGGTTAGATATATTTTCATTTATGTTTCATATGGTTTAAAATTATATAATAATTAATATATTGTACTTTCTATATTGTTTAATATATTTTAAATAAAATATTTATATGTATAAATAATTTTATTACAAAATAAAATATAGTTAAAATTAAAATATTTTTTATTTTTATATTACTAAACAGTTTATTATACGAAGTTTTTTTTAAAAACTTCTTTTTTAAATAATAGTCAAACAGTTAACCTATTTATAAAAAAAAGCTCTTCTTAAAATAATTTACTAACAAAAACTCATCCGATCAAAACTTTGTTAATATAAATCTATCCAAACTGTGCTTTTGTAAAAGACATAGGCAGAGGCAACCTGTTAATCATGTGTTCGGTTCAATTATAGATACTCTGGCCCATTGCCTATTTCTGAACAAGAGTGGGCTGGTATTGTTTTGTTCAATCTGATGCCAGAACAAGATGAGAATTTCTTGGAAGGATCAAATCAAAGCTCAAGATGCCCCAAATATTTTCAAAGGTCTTATCAGTTATCACATTTGTTAACCATGTTATGATTTTTCTAATTCCAAACAGAAACAGAATTATTGTTCGATTTTTTAAAAAAAATATCTTATGAAATATTGAAATTTTTTTGATTAAATTAATACTTAATTATATAAAATAATTATACATTATCAAGTTTCTAATGACTAATTATATAATAATTTATTTTAAAATAAAATAAGATTTCAACAAAAAAATTAAAAATATAATGTAATATTTTTAAATAATAAAATAATTTTAACATAATTAAAATCGTGAGGAGTGTGAGCTATTGTTTATACCTAAATAACTGACCTAAATAAATTATGAGACTTATATTCAATGGTTATACGTTTTATTGTTAATATTAAAATGTGCAAATCAATGAAAATTAACAAAATTTTAATAGAATTAAAATTTTAAGTAATTTAAAATTATGTTTGTGATAATCATAACATATTGGATTGTTTTTAGTTTTTTAAATATTATAGTTTAATTTAACTTTGACAAAAGTATATTTTTAAATTTTGACATTTTAGAGCTTTTAAAAATTTTTAATATTCCAAAATTGTCTAACTTTAATTGTGAAATAACAAAACTCTTAGTAAGATTAAAGTTGTCCTACAAGATATTACACCTTTTATTTTTTACTATTTATATAAGCTTCACACTATCACATATTCTATATGATAGTGTAAGACCCAATGTTTAAAAACTAGATTGAACATCAAACCAGTTAAAGAAAAGCTTAAGGTTTAAATGTTCAACTAGTATTAAACTACTACAAAATTGGTATATAATAAATAAGAAGTAAAAATTTTGAATTAATTTGTTTTTAGTTCGGTTAAATTTATTTTAATAAATAATAACCCTTATTATAAAAAATAAATCAGTTATTAATTAATCATTTTATTTTGTAAATTACTCAATTTTATAAAAAATTAATTAATTAAATTTCATTTAATAGCTTTTAAATAAAATTTTGATTAATAAACAAGTCTTTTTAATCATGTTTAAAATTTTTCAATTTATTTTATTTTAAACCAAATTTATAATAGTGTAATAATAATTGAACTTTTAAACCTTCCAATTTAATTTTTAAAATATTTTAATAAAATTTGAATTTTTAGAAATCTTTATTGCAAAACATTAGGGGGTACTGTTTTCACCCTTTTGCTTCATTTTTCTAATCTTCCCTCTCAACTCTCTCGCCGCTATATGCATGGACCTAGATTAAGATCTCACCCTTTACCTTGAGTATGCTAATATCATGTTGTTATCACTTCTTTTTGAGTTATACACACATAAAATCATGCATTTCTATCGCCTTCTAGGTTTATGCTTTGCTTCATTCCCAACCTAGATGCTTCATTGTATGATTAAAGTTTACTTTGATTTTGGGGGTTACTGTCGAGAAAGGTAGAAGAAGAACTTAATGCTTTTGGTGGAGTGTGAGTGGGTGGTTCTCACACTACTTTTTTTTTCTTCTCTCTTTCAACATACATCAAAGTAGATGCTTCTTCTTCCCCTTATTCCCGAGGGCGGCCCCTCAGGTTGCGCCGGCGTCAGGCGCCCAAATATAACGGACCCGATCTCAACATCTATACATAGTTCGATTCATAAATCACACACAAACATTCTCATACCATCAAGCGCTTACACATGCATTAAAACATGAATTAAACACCCCAATAAACAAAGGGGCTTCATGCCGTTACAAGTCGAAGGGAAATTAAACAAGCATTCTCAAATGTCATAATACAGAAATAAGTCTAAATCTAAAATACATGAATATGCTCCATGCTGATATGCTTGGCGGGCTAACTAAAATACTAACTTAATGCAAAGCTTCTAACTAGCTTGAAGTTTCCGATGCCTTGCAAGGTCAACGATTGTCTCGGTCTGCACTTGAGGAAGGGAGAGTAATGGGGTGAGCTGCGAAGCTCAGTAGTATATACGTTTATAGTCATTGGCAACGAGCCACACCATCAAGCAATATGTATAAAAATACACAAGCTCATAGCAAGTATGCTTATCAATTTACAATCATCACTATCATATGTCATGAGATTCATAATATAACAACTTATCATGTATCATGCTCAGCAAGTCAAATATGAATGCACACAAATGGTTCGAGAGTTCCGTAAAACGATCCGGATAAACCGAAGTTTATACCGTAAACTATCCGAGTCCGATTTCTTAAGAATCTCGTTGCCTCAAGCGGGCAGCCAGCAGCAACTCAAAATCAATCATAAACACATCAACCCACAAAATCTAACCATTTTCGCCCTAAAACCCTAAAACCACCGATTCTACTACTTTCATCTTATATTTTGGTTAAATCCAACCGAGACAAGGTTAAATGAAGAGCAACTTACCCGGAATTTGCTTCAAACCGTCGGAAATCCTCAAAGATCGCAATCCCGCTTCTCTTCTCTTCTCCCTCTCCCACGACTCTTCTCCTCTTCTTCTTCCTTCTTTCCTTTCTTTCTTCTATTTTCTTTCTTTTCTAATTTCTCTAACTCTTCTTATGTTTAAGGACCAACTTACCCCTCTTAGCAAAGCTTAAACCACTCCATCCTAAGAAATTTTCCCAAAATGCCCTCAAACATATTTTATCTTATAATTCTCATCAAAACCACATTAAGCTCGATTATCCACTAATACTTCCGAATAAATCAAACTATGTCTTAATCACATAATTAACACAATTTATGCTTAATGACATCATAAAAAAAATTCGGGGTCTAACATTTCTCCCCCTCTTAAAAAAAAATCGTCCTAGAAATTATTATCTGAGTCATCGAAGAGATACGGATACTTCTCCTTCATAGCGTCCAATGGCTCCCATGTAGCCTCCTCTACCGAATGATTCCTCCACAGGACTTTGACTAACTAAACCGTCTTGTTTCTGAGGACTTTTTCCTTGGTGTCTAGAATCTCCACTGATAGCTCCTCATAACTCAGATCATCCCGCAACTGAACCTCACTAGTCTGAATGACATGAGAAGGATCCGATCTATACCTTCTCAACATAGACACATGGAAGACATCTTGAATCTGGGACAATTCTGGAGGTAACGCCAACCTGTAGGCGAGTGGTCCAATCCTCTCAAGGATCTCATAAGGACCCACATACCTCGGACTCAACTTACCCTTCTTGCCAAATCTCATCACCCCTTTCCAAGGAGACGTCTTAAGGAACACTTTCTCACCGACTTCGAACTCCATCTCTTTTCGGTGCACATCAATGTAACTCTTCATCATATCCTGTGCTGCCTTAAGCCGCTACTTAACCAAATTGACTTTTTCAACCGTCGTCTGAATCAATTCTGGTCTCACCAATTTCCTCTCTCCTTCTTCATCCCAACAGATCAGAGTCCTACATCTCCTCCCATACAGAGCCTCATATGGAGCCATCTGAATACTCGAATGGTACGAATTATTATAAGCAAATTCGACCAAGGGCAAATGCTCATCTCATGCTCCTCAAAAATCTATCACACAAGCCCGAAGCATTCCCTCAAGAGTCCGAATGGTCCTCTCAGATTGACCATCCGTCTGAGGGTGAAAAGTCGTACTAAAATTCAGCTTAGTCCCCAAGCCTTCCTGCAAACTATCCCAAAATTTCGAAGTAAACCGAGGGTCCTTATTAGACACAATCGAATCCGGAATCCCATGCAATCTCACTATCTCATCAATGTACTTCTTTGCCAGCACAAGCAAAGAATCAGTCTGCTTAATCGCCAAAAAGTGAGCTGACTTGGTCAACCGATCCACAATCACCCAAATTATATCGTGCCTCCTACTGGTCTTAGACAAACCCATCAGAAAATCCATAGTCCCCCTTTGCCACTTTCATTCCGGAATAGGCAACGACCTCAACTTGCCCGAAGGTGCCTGGTGTTCAGCTTTGACTTGCTGACACACTAGACACTTACTGACAAACTCTGCTACATCTCTCTTCATGCCTTTCCACCAAAAATGCTCTCTCAAATTCCTGTACATCCTGGTGCTACCCGGATGCATGACATAAGGCGTATTGTGTGCCTCATCCATAATCTCGTCCTTAACCTCCTGCACATCTGGGATACACCACCTGTTCCCCACTATCATATGCCCATCATCACTCACCACTACTTTTGAAACCTTACCATTCTGAATTTCATCCCCGAGTCTACTCAGCTTTGCATCTTGAACCTGCAACTCTCTAACTTTCTCCCTGAGTATCGGTCTCACTCGGAAGTTAGCTAGAAGACACTCCGGCTCCTCCTGCTTCAAGCTTATCTTAAGCTTGGCCATCTCTTTCAATAAAGGAAGATAAACCGACCGAACATGAGCAATCGAAGACTTCCTACTCAAGGCATCCGCCACTACATTGGCCTTGCCCGGATGATACTCAATCAATAAATCATAATCCTTAAGCAACTCAATCCATCTTCGCTGTCCCAAATTCAATTCCTTCTGACTCAGCAAATACTTATTGCTCTTGTGATCGGTAAAGATCCTCGTCTGAACTCCATACAGATAATGTCTCCAAATCTTCAAAGCAAAGATCACAGCTGCCAACTCCAAATCATGTGTCGGATAATTCAACTCATAAGGCTTCAACTGCCTCGAAGCATAAGCAATCACCCAATCTCCCTGCATCAAAACACAGCCAAGACCCTTCCTCGAAGCATCACTGTACACGGTATAACCCTCATCACCTGATGACAAAATCAAAATCAGAGCACTGGTTAATCTATGTTTGAGCTCCTCGAAGCTCTTCTGGCACTCATCACTCCAGACAAATTTCTAATTTTTCCTCAACAACTTCGTCATCGGGGCGGATATCATAGAAAATCCCTCCACAAACCTCCGGTAGTAACCTGTCAAACCCAGAAAACTCCTCACCTCTGCTACATTCTTCGGTGCTTTCCAATTCACCACAGCTTCTATCTTCTTTGGATCCACATGCACTCCTTGCTCGGAGATCACGTGTCCAAGAAATGAAACTTCTCTCAACCAAAATTCTCATTTATCGAATTTGGCGTACAACTCATTCCTCCTCAATGTCTCCAAAGAAATCCTCAGATGCTCTTCATGCTGCTCATCACTCTTGGAATAAACCAATATATCATCAATAAAGACAATGATAAATTGATCCAAGAATAGCTTAAACACCCGATTCATCAAATCCATAAAGGCTGCAGGGGCATTTGTCAATCCAAAAGGCATAACCATAAACTCAAAATGCCCATACCGAGTCCTGAAAGCAGACTTTGGCACATCTGACTCCTTAATCCTCAACTGATGGTAACCCAACCTCAAATCTATCTTGGAGAAGACTTTCGCCCCTTGCAATTGATCAAACAGATCATCAATGCGAGGAAGCGGATATCGGTTCTTCACCGTAACCTGATTCAGCTTTCGATAGTCTACACACATCGTCAACGATCCATCTTTCTTCTTCACAAAAAGAACCGAAGCTCTCCAAGGTGAAGAGCTCGGTCGAATATACCCCTTCTCCAACAACTCCTCCAACTGCTTCTTAAGCTCTTTCAATTCCGCCGGAGTCATCCGGTAAGGCGGAATTGAAATCGGCGCTGTACCTGACAGAAGCTCAATGGGAAACTCAATTTCCCTAGCTGGCGGTAGTCCTGACAATTCCTCGGGAAAGACATCCGAGAATTCCCTAACTACTGGGATATCCTCTAACTTTTCTCTACTTGCCCTGGAATCTATCACATAGGCCAAAAATGCCTCACACCCCTTACTCATCATCTTCTCTGCTGTCAAAGCTGAAACAATTATGGGCGGCCTTGCTTTTCTGCCCCCCATAAACACCACTCTCTTGCCGCTATCTAATTCAAATTTCACTGTCTTCTGCTTACAATGCAAGCGGGCATTGTACCTCTCTAACGTATCCATACCCAAAATGACATCCAATCCTCCCATCTTCAGTGGCATCAAATCCACCACTAGAAGTTCTCCACCAATACAAATCTCACAATCTCTAAATACTTGACTGATAAGAATATACTGGCCGATTAGAGTACTCACCCTCAGCGGAGTATCCAAAGGGCTCATAATTCTATCACACACAGGTCTACTCGAGGAAACAAACGAATGAGTAGAACCCGGATCAATCAAGGCAATCACATCGTCAGAAAAGAGTCGAACCATACCAGTCACAACATCCGGAGCGGTCTCAGCATCCTCCTTAGTCATCGCAAACACCCTAGCCGGTACCTGCCCTCTGGGTCTCCCCGGAATGCTCACTCTCTTAGCTAAATCTGAACTGCCCACTTTTGTTGCAGTCCTCTGACCCACAGTCTCTGCCCTCCTCGGAACTTGCATCTGACTTCTCTCTTGTCGTGGAGGCTGAGGACACTCTCTGGCAATGTGTCCCTTCTCCCCACAGTTGAAGCAAGCTCCTATCAATCTGTAGCACTCTCCTCTATGGGATCTCCCACAGTGCTCACACTTCGGAATGAAAGATCTATCCCCATCTCCCCTTCTACTGCCGCCCACCGTTGAGGCTTGGTGAGAAACAGTAGAAGTCCTCATCGGCCTAGGTCGGCTCGCATGCATTGCTCCTCTCCTCTGATCAACTGGAAACTCCCGGCACTCTGCAGCATAGGAGTACTAGTGCTGCCTCCCCTCTTAAACTGCTCTCTTCCCTTTCTCTTCTTGTTCACTGCACTCTTGATGTTCTCAATATTTTCAACCCTCAGAGCTGCCTCAACCAGCTGTTGGAAATCACAGAAATTCTGCACTATCACTTTTTTCTTGGATGGTCAAGTGCAGGCTCGACTCAAACTGATGACATATAGCAGCCTCACTCAGCATCAAATCCGAAGCATACCTCGCCAACTGAGTGAACCGACGCTCATACTCACTGACTGTCATCTCCCTCTGGGTCAAACTGAGGAACTCCCTCTGCTTATGCTGAATATACACCTCAGACAGATATTTCTTCCTGAAGCCAGCAAGGAAGTCCTGTCATGCTAACCCTACTGGCCTCATCTGACTCCCTGGCACAGTCTCCCACCAATGAAGAGCATCTCCCTGAAGCAGACTTGCAGCATAAATGACTCTCTCGTCATCCTCACACTCCATCTGATCGAGCACCCTCTCGGTCTTTCTCAGCCATGTCTCAGCTTCCTCAGGGTCAGTGGTCCCGTAGAAATCCACTGCTCCATACTTCCTCAATCTGTCGAACCTTCTGCCCTTCTTAATTGGGGCTGAAGCAGAAGGCTGCGCCATCTGACCCATAGCCTGAACAAATACATGAGTGAAAGCCTGAAACAGCCTCGGATCCAATGGGGGCACTTGCTCTGCCTGGCTGGCGACTCTCGAGTCTGCTGACGAGCGGGCTCACTACTAGCCCTCTGAAGCCTCGGCATTCCACAGGACTCTCGACTCATCAGTCCTCTCCTCCCTAGTCGAACAGTCAGGTGCAGCGGGTCCTTACATAACTCCTTGTGTTCTTCTACGAGGTGGCATCGTACTCCTTCAAAGGTAAACACTAATGATTAGCTACAGGGCAATCTGAATTCCTACATGTATGCATGATATGCATGTCACTTAATGAAATCAAATAATGCAACACATAATCATATAGCAAACAATTCATCCTACTATGCATTCTAAACCGAGGACACTAAACCTAGGCGCTCTGATACCAAACATGTTGGGCCCGGGCCCCGGATCCCTATTCCTGAGGGCGGCCTCTCGGGTTGTGCCGGCGTTGGGCGCCCAAATATAACCGACCCGATCCCAACATCCATACATAGTTCGATTCATAAATCACACACAAATATTCTCATACCATCAAGCGCTTACACATGCATTAAAACATGAATTAAACACCCCAATAAACAAAGGGGCTTCATGCCATTACAAGTCGAAGGGAAATTAAACAAGCATTCTCAAATGTCATAATACAGAAATAAGTCTAAATCCAAAATACATGAATATGCTCCATGCTGATATGCTTGGCGGGCTAACTAAAATACCAACTTAATGTAAAGCTTCTAACTAGCTTGAAGTTTCCGATGCCTTGCAAGGTCAACGATTGTCTCGGTCTGCACCTGAGGAAGGGAGAGTAATGGGGTGAGCTGCGAAGCTCAATGACATATACGTTTATAGCCATTGGCAACGAGCCACACAATCAAGCAATATGTATAAAAATACACAAGCTCATAGCAAGTCGACGCTTATCAATTTACAATCATCACTATCATATGTCATGAGATTCATAATATAACAACTTATCATATATCATGCTCAGCAAGTCAAATATGAATGCACACAAATGGTTCGAGAGTTTCGTAAAACGATCCGGATAAATCGAAGTTTATACTGTAAACTATCCGAGTCTGATTTCTCAAGGATCTCGTTGCCTCAAGCGGGCAGCCGGGAGAAGGCTTTATGTCAACGTGCACGTGACTCCATCCGTTACTCTCTCACCCAAACAAAACATATAACTATTCGTTTCATGCTCAAAGCATTTTTCAAAGGTTCCATGCTTTTCATTCTTTTCATTCTCACAAAATGCCATAAGGCCTATCAAGGCCATGCATAATCATAATCACAATGCATGTTCAATTTTTCTCATATAATTCAACACAAGCAATGTCACACAATGCAAGCAAGCATACACAAGGCAATTTGCCCATACACACAATAACCATAAATGTATTACCCACCTAATATCGCTGGAGTATCCGACTCACTGGTGTCCTTCCTCTTGCGATTGGGTCAGGTCGGCTTGGTTTCCTATAATAAACCAAGTTCTCATTCAATTAACATTCAAAGAAAAAAAATATTCAAAAGCTTGAAAATCCATAAGGCAAAGCACTAAAAGTCTCCACTCGACTTCCACATAAAATTTCGAACCCTTAAAGGCTAATTCCGAACTTCCCTTCTTCATAAAAATTGTAGCCCTTTATTTCTAATTCACAACGAATCCAAAATCACCTCAAGATATGCCTCAAATACCAAAAATCACCTTTGCTGACAAAAAGGGTTCGCCGCGGCGAGCTAAATCTCTTTGCATTTCGCGACGAGCCCTCCTCGCACGTCACGACGTCGCCCCTCTCGCACGTCGCGGCGTGCCTCCTTCGCACATCGCGACGAACGCTTCCCCGCTCTTCGCGACGAATTTAATTATTACACGTTGCGACGAACTCCACGTCGCGGCGTTTTCATACTCCACGTCGCGGTGTGTTCATAAGCACGTCGCGACGTGCGGGTCTGGAGAACGACTCCGAAACTCGATTTCTAGCATTAACCAACTTTAATCCTTTCCCAAACACAAATGCAACACACCTAAGTCTTAGATCATGACTTATAATACATTTCTAACCCAGCAGCAACTCAAAATCAATCATAAACACATCAACTCACGAAATCTAACCATTTTCGCCCTAAAACCCTAAAACCACCGATTCTACTACTTTCATCTTATCTTTTGGTTAAATCCAACCGCGACAAGGTTAAACGAAGAGCAACTTACCTGGAATTTGCTTCAAACCGTCGGAAATCCTCAAAGATCGCAATCTCGCTTCTCTTCTCTTCTCCCTCTCCCACGACTCTTCTCCTCTTCTTCTTCCTTCTTTCCTTTCTTTCTTCTATTTTCTTTCTTTTCTAATTTCTCTAACTCTTCTTATGTTTAAGGACCAACTTACCCCTCTTAGCAAAGCTTAAACCACTCCATCCTAAGCAATTTTCCCAAAATGCCCTCAAACATATTTTATCCTATAATTCTCATCAAAACCATATTAAGCTCGATTATCCACTAATACTTCCGAATAAATCAAACTAAGCCTTAATCACATAATTAACACAATTTATGCTAAATGACATCATAAAAAAAATTTCGGGGTCTAAAAGTAATGAAGTTAGTTTAGGAAATTTTGTAATTTAGAATCATTTTAAGCATAAGCATTTAAATTGTATTCAGGTGTATTTCGTATTTTTTTGTATTTTGTATTTTTGAAATGAGTTTGTATAAACTCTCTTAGAGTTCATTTATGAAATATGATTGGATTTTGGCATGTGACTCTCAAAATTTTAAATTGTTTGATGTTCAACTTTTGTAGGCACCCCACCATTATGGGATGATGGATTTTGTTTTGTCTTCGAATGTTTGGACTCCGGAAACGGGATCTAACATTTAAAGTCTTTTCTTTTTGAGAATTTCTTTTTCCTCAAAAGCTTCTTCAAATTTCTAACGATAAGTGCACTGTCTTCCTTATCAATTTTACTAGCTGATATCTCTTCTTCTTTACTTGATTCATTTTTTGAACCTTGAAAGTTAAGTTATTTTTTCTTGAAACCATTATCTCTTTTTGTTTAGTCTCTTTGAGCCTTATTTTGTAGGTAACTAACGATCTAATAAGTTCCTCCAATAGTAGTACTTTTAAGTATTTTATCACTTAGATTGTTGTCTCTTTGGCTTATTAAGACTTCGAAATGGGCTTAAGTATTTTCTTTACCATCTCAGCATTAATATATATCTTGCCTAAGACTTTGAGAGCATTGATAATATCTATAAGTTGTTTTGTGATTCAGTTTATGTCACTGCGATCATTTGTTTTGTGCATGTTTTGTTATTTACGATTTTTTTTTTCATATCTTCTGTGGGGGTTGATTCTCGTAGTTCCCCTTTTTGGGTCGAGGTTGGGTGCTATGGCCTTACGAGTTTGGGTATCCCTGTTTCTCGGTACTAATGACCTCTCTTGAACATCTGTTAATCTTGGTAATGGGTCCTAGCTCATGAACAAGTTTCCGCAGGTTACTGTTTATGCTTTGCATGTAGTTCGTGGGAAGGGATGGTGACGCAGGGCTGCATGCACGACAATCGAGGAATGCTCATACACGTTGAGTAGGGTCTTCTAGCACATCACGTGTCGTATTCGCAAGGTTTCTCGAGCCTCCTGACATCTTGTCGTTCTCCACAAGAAACCGCCAGTTTTCCCCTGTTACGAATCGTTGCTACCACGCTTTTTAACCTGGCGTATTACGATTTACAAGTTCATTATTCTTCGATTCTTTTTACAAACACGCCTTCCCTTTTAAAATCGCTCCTCCCATATCCTTTGAAATTTTTTTCCTTATTAGATTATTATCCCTTTCAGTATTATTCGTAGTAATTTTATTTGTATTTATAAAAATTTAAAATTATTAATTAAAATTTTATTTTGTATTTTGTATTTTATTTGATTTTACTTTAATTTTATTAGTATTATTATTATTATTATTATTATTTTATTTTATTTTATTTTCCCCATTACTTGTATTTTCATTTATTTTATGTTTTAATGAATTATTTTTGTCACATGTATTATTAGTTTATTGTCTCATTTGCATATGGGTCCATCGAAAACAGCCTCTCTATTATGTAAAGGTAAGGTTGCGTACTATTGAACCTCTTCAGACCCCGCTTCATTGTGAGATTTCGAACTAGGTGATGATGATGATAATATCTATAAGTCTAATATACAAGTTATATATGCTTTAATCATGCTTCATTTTAAACTTTTCATATTTTATGTGTTAAAATACTCACTTTGCTCTCATTTACTTGATTTATTTCTTCATGTGTAACTTATAAAGTATATCAATTTCATATCTTATCTCATACATAGAGACTCTATTGAATTCATTTCTTCTTAATACATAGAATAAAATGTGAACAACTTTGCTATTCAAATAAATTAGTCTTTTTTCTAGAGGATCTTATTCTTATTTAGTTTAGAAACTTTTCTATATTCTTATTTAGTTTAGAAACTTTTCTATCTTCCATAACTTTAGGAGGAAGTGGACCACTTAAAACAATTTCTTACAAGTCAATATTTAGCCATTAAGAAATTTTTATGTTCTAAATCATATATTATAAATTCATTTACACACACATATATAATATATGAATTGAATTGAATAATATTTACTATAATTAAATTTCATTATCGCTCCAATAAAGCTAATCATTCCATCAAAGAAAGACCTACTAATATTTTGGTCATTTTGGCTAGATGAAGATGTAGATGTACCTAGATACGCCATAATGATCTTTTCTCAAATTTCGTTCCAAAGAGACCTACTCTAATATCGTTTGTTGGTCCTCAATAGCATAAGGTGGTAAATTAGATTTTAGTAACTTTTAATAAAGTTTTGTTTTGTAACTCAATAAAGATATTTAAAAGATTTTAAAATGAATGAAGATATGTAATGTCAATTTTAATAAGCTCAATCAATCTATCAAGTGAAAAATAAAAGCTTATAGTGAGGCGAGGTTACAAATCGATTTTATAGTGGTTCGGTAAACAAATATTATCTACATCTACTCCCTAAGTCTCTTTTGAGATTCCATTAATCTCTTTTTTCTAGTGGGTAAAAAGAAACCTTCTTACAACAATCTGTAATTGCTAAGGAAGAATTTTTGTGCAGTCTTTCTTGTACAATGAAGAGGAACCTTAAAACTTTATGAAACACAAAAATATAAGAAAACCAACCTCCTGTTGATCTGTACAACTCAAATAAACCTTGTTTGTAAATGTTGTACAACTCAAAGGCTCTTAATCACTTCGCAACCAATGAATGAATGCTTGTAAATGCTTAAAAACTCTTATAAATGTGTTATTATAATTCCTAAATATAATAAAGATGACAAAAAACCAAAATCTTAAGTATTGATATCTATAATAGCTCCAAAATATCGTTGAACACATAAAGTAGTCATTTTAGGCCATCTCCAACCAAGACACCAAAATACCAAATTTGGTGTTTTGGTGCAAAAAATCTTCTCCAACCAAGGCACCAAAAGTACACACTAAAATAGTGCAATGAATAGTAACACACCAAATTTGGTGTGTTACTATTCATTACACCAAAAGTACAAAAAGACAACTTTAATTATGTACTTTTAACTTTTCCTTTTATATCCTTTTCACAAATTGATTTATTTACATAATTGATTAAGTAATTAAATTTAACTTATTTATTACTTTACACAAAATATATCATTACAAAGATCTCATTGAGACATTTAAAACAAGACTAATATTGAATATAATATTAAATTTATTTTAATTTTATTTTTAATTTTATTTATAATATTAACTTTATTTTAGCACCTTCTGCTCATTATGTTATTCAAGGGAAAGTGTTTGATACTGGATATTATTTAGGTGATAATATTTAACCTAAATGATCTACCTTGGTACAAACCATTCATGATCCTCGAGGCCCAAAAAAGAAGTTATTCGCGAAGATGCAAGAAGCATGTAGGAAGGATGTCGAGCGAAGAGCGTGCATTTGGAATTCTCCAGTCAAAATTTGCAATTATCAAGGGATCGACACGCTTTTGGGAAAAATCCCTATTACATGATATTATGTCAGCATGCATTATAATGCACAATATGATCATTGAGGACGAACGAGATACTCAAGTGGCTATACAAGATTGGAGCGAAACACCAGTCTCTGAAATTAATATCAATAGAGACGATACAGTTATATTTCAAGAATTCCTTGCTAGACATAAGCAAATTAGAGATAAAGAAGCTCATTATGAACTTCGTAATGCACTTATTGAACATTTGTGAGAACGATATGAAAATTCAAATTATTAGAGGTTAAATGAGAAATTTTAATCAATTTATATTTGTGTATGTTATTAATTTGTTGTTGCAATAATATTAAATATATTTTGTAAAAATATTAATTTAATATAAAGTATATATTAATTAATTAAGAATAATGATTTTATTTTAATAAATAAATAAATAAAAATTCTTGTATAAATATAAATTAATTTAGTTAATAACTAAATTATTGTGGTTATATAAATGTAAATTAATTTAGTTAATAATTAAATTATTGTGGTTATATAAATATAAATTAATTTAGTTAATAACTAAATTATTGTGGTATATTCTTTGAAAAAATTTTAGTGTAAAAATTTGGTGTAAAATGATTGGAGCAACACCAAATTTGGTGTAAAAAGATTCTGAGAATATTCTACTTTACACTAAATTTGGTGTAAAAATTTGGTGTAATGGTTGGAGATGGCCTTAACAGTGATATCTCCTAACACATTGACCAATCACACATAAAAATTGACCGATGATTATCTTTAGAAATAACACATTAGTTAACCACACATATGCATTGGGCGATCAATGCGTTTGAAAAAATATTTTTAAATACCTTTTGAGTTCTTTCAAAGATCAAATCACATTCTTTTAATTAAAAAATGATCAAAAATATTTTAAAAAGTTTCAGAACAAGTATTTTAAATATCAAGAGAGTTTTCTTCAAAATCAAAACCTTGATTTCTCTTGATAGATAAAAAAATTTATGCATTAAGTTCAAATCATTAAATCATTAAAATAACCAAGTAAGACATATAAGAAAGATTACAAACAAAATTGTAGACTTCTTATGCTTTGGTGTTCCTTAATCTTGGTCTTCTTCTTGAGTTGAATGCACTTAGTCTCCACATATTTTTCTTAACTTCATTTCATATTACTTTCTCTTCGAACCAATGTTTTAAAAATCAGATCGGGCAGCGAACCGGTCAGAAGAAAGGTTTAATATTTAAATATTTAATTGGTATTAAACAACTATAAAGTGGCATATAATAAATAAAAAGTAAAATTATAAAATAAATAAAAATAAAATGTTTTATCTTAGTATAAAATACACTAATGTTTTGTTTTGTATTTTGAGCAACAAATACTAATATTTTAATATCATAAAATTAAAATTTACATCTTCATCTTATTTTAGAATTTTACTATTTCTTTCTAAGTATAATCTCTTCTCCTTATAGTATACATAGAGATTGATATTTTCAAAGAGTAAGAACCAATTATATGAACAATTATTTGACTAATTATTAGCGGTTATTTATCCTTTCATTAAAAATATTTTTATATTTATTTTTACCATTGACTTTTAACTTTTATACTGTGAGTGGAGCCACACAATGCTAGAGCCTCAAAGTACTACTACTAGTAGTGGAGCTACAAGGCAATGTGAGTGCAGCCCCCGTTCAGTCATTTGTGGCTTAACCTATGATAAAATGCAATTTCGGCCATTGTCTTGTAATTATAATATATTAATATTTTCAATTAAAACAATTTAAAGTAACTAGAATACCAAAAACCTTAACTCTTTTGTCTTCACTCTTGTCTCTCATTTTTGTCTTCTCTGTACTCTCTCTCTATGTAACTACACAGTCCAGAATGTTACCCTTAGTCGTTATTTTACCTTAACAATTCCTCTTCTTTTTATTTCTCGTTCAATCTTCACCCTCCGTTGCCAACGTTAGAGTTGTCTCCCCTATGTGTAACGAAGCGAGTCTGAACTTATGAATTTTAAATTTTTGTTAAATGTTGTGTTAGATATGGAGATATAATGCATGCAAGCTTGGATGTAAGATTTTTGAGTCTAATCCTCGTAATGAAGTTCTTGTTGTTTTTGTGCGGTTACTGGTTTGGACGACAAAGACGTATCTAGTTTTGCCTGATTTAGAGAAAACCGACCAATTTATTATTTAACAAGTCAATTTCTTATTCAGAATGGTCAAAAGAAAGAATCAAATCAAAAACTAGTTCGGTTCATGCTTTACTTGGTTAAATCGGCTGGTCTGATATGATTTTTATATCGTTGCTTAAAACATCAAAGAATAGGTAATCACTAACAACTATGGTTTGCTGTCGACAAGACATTTATTAAAACATCAAAGAATAGATAATCACTAACAACTATGGTTTGCTGTCGACAAGACATTTATTATTTTATTGTAACTTCCTTTAGTTTAAAAAGAGGGCAAAACAACTTGGAAAAAGCATCGGGGTCTTAAAATGAGAGAAAAAAATTTGAGAAAACTAAGAAAAATAGGGAGAAAACAATAAATGGAAAATGAGAAGACAATAAATAGAATTAAAATCTTGAAATTTACATAATTTTTTATTAGCTAAAATTACTAAATTAAAGTTAGAAAGTATTGAAATGCTAAATTATTTATGAATGCTCCAAAATATTATGATTGAAAAATACATATTTTGTCATCTATGTAAATATCAAGATTAAAAAATGTTATATCAATAATAACGTAACACTTAATTGATGAAGGATTAAAGTTACGTTGGTTTTAAATTAAAAAGGATAATATTAAATTTATTTTCAAAATTGATATAATAAATAAATAATACTATGCTTTTAGGCGTATAAATTTCAACGTAAATGTTGAGACTCAGAAGAACTGTTTGGCGAGAACACAACAGTCACGAAAGTAAAGCAGGAAAAGAAAATAATAATAATAATAAAGACAACGTCAAATCACATGGAATTGGATGCATTGGCAATTGGTTGGTGGGAGTCTGAGTTTGAAATTCAAATCTGCGCAGGACGGACCCATCCGTATCTTTGTTCAGTTAATTAATGGCTGCGATCCAGTGTGGCACCCAACGCAGACTCGCGATCAATCTGCTCCGCTCCCTCTTCTTCTTCCTTGTTTTTGGAATCTCTGTCTATCCTATAATGACGAGACTGCCCCTTCCAGTAATAACAAAGACAAATTTCTTTATTTCCCTCATTTTAAAGAGCCATATTCAAACATATGTAACAGTTGATAATAATCAAACAACATCAAGATGGTACAGGAAAGGAAAGGAATCCAATGTTAACTTAAAATCCGTGTATGTGTTATAAAGGTTTTGGCCGCAATGTTGTTCCAAAAAAAAAAAACGCCTGCAATCACGCCAAAGGCGGCCTCAAAAGGAGATATTGGAAGTTTCAAAGCTGTTTTGACCCTTTGATTTGAGACACGCCCCAACGGTCTTTCGAATTTGCCTTTTTACAACAACCGAAGTACGAGTCTTTCCTGCTTGCCTGGTTGCATGGTCTTGTAGCAGAGAAATGATTCAAAGAAAACAATTACAAGAGATTCCTTCAATAACAACAATAGAAGTCTTACTTAAATGCGAGATTTAGATAGATTTGATAATACACAATTTTATTCCTATATTTAATAAAGAGAGTATTTCCAAACAAATAACAATAGTAAAAATTTTATTAAGCGTAAGTTTTGAGAAAGTCAAATAACATGTGAAATTACTTACTCGCCAGTCGCCACTGCCCAATGTATAGATAGGGCGTTGATTTAAACTATTGTCAATGGCATTTTGGTAAATAAAGAAATATCTGAAGTGGAAAAAGTTCTGAACAAAATTTAAAACGGGTGGCCGTTTGAGCTCCAGCTCGGAAGAGAGCTTCAATTAAAACTTGAAAAAATCTTTCTGGTCAATGCCAACCATATACACACACACAACTTCACAGTACCATTAATCTCTTTCAGCTAACCTCTCCGCCACCTCATAACAACACAACAACCTCAGAGTATTTTGGAACAAAAACTGTGCTTTGAAGAGGGAGGAGTCACAAAAGATCAACAAAATGACTGGTCTTGTAATGGTGACAAAGGGAGGTGGCTGCGGAGGCGGCGGTAAAGGGTTCAAGGTGGCGAAGGAGAGTGAGGAGGAACAGACCCAACTATCCATGGTGACGATGCTTTTGGCTGCTATAAGGAAATCGCTTGTGTCTTGTCGGATTGAGGAACAAGAAGACGTGATTTCTACCGTCCAGCAGATGGAGATTGGGTGGCCTACGAACGTTCAACACATAACCCACGTTACGTTTGATCGGTTCAATGGGTTTTTGGGCTTGCCTGTGGAGTTCGAGGTCGAAGTCCCTTGTCGAGTTCCGAGTGCTAGGTATACATATCGCCTCTCCTTTTCGGTTTTTTGCTTTCTTTGTCTTCTACTTGGGTTGTTGATGCATTCGGGTTTCTGGGATTGCTTTTAGTTGACGATATTTGAGCTGTGGGTGATCCAGAATCATAAAGTTTTGACCTTTAGAAAGGAGATGTTAGATCTGAGGAAGAAAACGACTTTTGGGCTAAGTATTCCCGATGCATTTACTTCTCGCCACTCTGGAATGAGAAACTGAAACTTCATCACACAATTTCTGAACTAGAGAAGTTAGATAACCTTGGCCACCTCCGAAGTGGTTACTGACCATTGACTCATTGTTTGCAAATCTTTATCAGTTATTTGGACGGGAAAAGAAAGTGGATTAACTTTTGTTTTTTTCTGTTCAGATCTTTTCACTTGATTCGGCTGATAAACTTGACTGAGTTCACAAATTCTCGATTTTTTCTAAGTGATTTAAACTGATGCACTTAAACTTCGTTAGTGCTAGTGTATTTGGCGTCTCAGCGGAATCAATGCAGTGTTCTTATGACTCGAGAGGGAATAGCGTCCCTACAATTCTCTTGCTAATGCAGGAGAGGCTGTACTCACAAGGGGGTTTGAAGGTAATTATTTAAGGATAACTCTAATATCAATTATTTCTGTGACGCAAGATTGAGAGTATCTACACTTGCCTTCACCCCTTCCTTTGGCTGCTTTACAGGCCGAAGGCATTTTCCGGATAAACCCAGAGAATGGCAAGGAGGAGCACGTAAGGGTCCAACTAAACAGGGGCATTGTGCCTGATAGTATTGATGTCCATTGTTTGGCGGGTCTTATAAAGGCCTGGTTCAGAGAGCTTCCGTCAGGAGTTCTTGACGGACTATCTCCTGAAGAAGTTCTCCAATGCAACACTGAAGAAGAATCTGTTGAGCTTGTGAAGCAGCTAAAGCCAACTGAAGCTGCGTTACTGAGCTGGGCCGTTGATCTTATGGCTGATGTTGTTCAGGAAGAAGATTTCAACAAAATGAATGCTAGAAACATTGCAATGGTCTTTGCTCCTAACATGACTCAGGTACATATGGTCAATTGGTGCCATTAATTTGTCCATGCTCATGTTTCAGCCACTGCTTTATGTAGTCTTTCTATAAAAATTAAACAGTTCTCTCCCTGTGAAGCAGATGTCTGATCCGTTGACAGCACTAATGCATGCTGTTCAAGTGATGAACTTGCTGAAAACCTTGATCATGAAAACACTCAGAGAACGCGAAGAGACCGCTACAGGAGGATGTTCACCAATGTCATCTGGTTCATCTGATGGGCAAACCGATGAGGACTTCGACAGCCAGCATGAGATGGATACAAGTTGTGAGCTGAGGCAGGAGCCCTCAGATTATGATGAACATCCTCGTTACAACTCTGGTACTGAAGATGATGATGAAGTTGAGTCATTAAATGAGATTGAAGAATGCTTCTTGAGGCAGTTGAATGAGAAAGGAAATGCTACAAGTATTGTCTTGGACCAAACCGCTGGTGATTTAAGAAGCGAGAATGGAAGTCCTGGAAGTTGTATGGGAACTAAGATGGAATCTGGTGTATCATTTACTGGTAGAAAAAATGAAAATTCCAGTGCCTCCACAAGTGATGAAGAAGACTCGACTTCAATAGCAACTGGAGGTCAAAACATTAGTAGATGGAGCAGTTCCGAAGAAAGCAAAGAAGCTGATGATGTGCAGATGGTTGACATGCAAGCAGACTCCAGCTTTCCTGTGCAGTCTTTCGTGCCTAGTGAATCTGTCTGACTGACTTAGTTCATAATCTGTAGGAGGATTCTTTCTTTTCTGATTTTAGTTTGTTTTCTATGGACCTGGCTTCTGTACATTACTCCTATATTAACTCAATGGCCTTAGCTGAACTGCCTTTGGGAGGAGTGCGTGATTTTTGCTAAATTATGTAACAGTCACAGTTCAACTGTAGGCTGAAACATGCGTAATTTCAGCTTGGAGCTGAAATTATTTGTTGTTGATATGTATACTTCGACTAGGCACGAATGAATGGTTCCCGAGTCTAATCAAGCCTGATCAGGCATGCAAGGTCTCATGCCAAATTCCTTCGGTTTCTTCCTGATCTTAGTCCATTTGTGATGAAATTGTACGTTTCATATGAGTTTTCCATGAGATCTAATTAAACTTCGGATTTCCTTTCAGAGGATTAGATTTGATCGTCAACTGTAGCTATAGTGAAGCAATCCCATCATTGCGTGCTCCTTACCGCTTAAAGACGGTGAACATAAATTTCTCAGAGATTGTCATGCATGCTGATGGCGTGGTGGTTGCTGCGGTGTTTAGGGTTGATGGTTTAAGTTTTGTAAAATCTGGAATTTCTCGAATACAAACAAATAGGCAGATTGTAAAGTGAATTCCAGACAAATGGTTTAGAATTTGAAGATGATTTTTGAGGCAAAATTGTAGAGCAGGGTGTGAGCTACAACTTTGATGAAGGAAGTTTTTCAATTGGATCAATGAATTAGAAGTTATAGTTGATTTAGTTCGTATGTGTCTGGAAAGGTGTGACAACAGGTAAATTTAGATAGATGAATTGGAACACGTTTTCTAGGCAATTGATTGAAGTAGATAGGGTCAAATTATATGCCAAATTGAAGTTTGAGATGTGAATTACAATCTTGAAGAAGGAATTTTTGTGAAAAAGATGAACGGATTAAAAGATATGAAATTTCTTGGCTGGGTGGTTTCTGAGAAAAGGAACAGGCTGAAATTACGGAACCAGATATTCAAACGATTTTTTAGCCCATTTTTTAGGCTAACGGTTGAACGGAATTTGGTGGAATTATATGTCAAATTAAAGTTCAGAATGTGAACTATAATATTGGTGAAGGAATTTTGTTGAAATGATGAGCAGAAAAAAAAGATATGATTTTTCTTGTTTCGATCGTTCTGGATTAAGAATCTGGGCGGATTTTCAGGAAATGATGAAAATGGGCTGATTTGATAAATTTGGCTGAAATGGAAGATTAGATGAATGAAAGGGCACTATGTTGGCCCCTGAAATCTTCCTTATTGTTTTATTGAATTAAGCACGATTTAAATAAGTTTTTTTGAGGTTTTGATATATTAATTATTTTTTGAGTTAATTACTATGTCAAAGTTAGTAGGATTTATTGAATGGGTTAATTAAATTAAGGTAGTAAGATTTTATAAGGATATTTTTTGTAAGTCACTTAAGCATAGTAGGTTGTAAGGTTTAATGGGAAGGCAAAGTGGACTTTACATATTCATTTAGGGTATATGTGGAAGAAGAGTGTTGTCTTGTATTTTGAGAAGGAAGAAACGAAAATAAGAAAGAAAGAGAGAGGAAGAAAACGTGGAAAGAAGAAGAAGGAAGATGATTTGCTAAGGTAATCATCTCCTTCTTGCTTTGTTAGAAAAGGGTTTAGAGAAATGAATTTATGTGGGGTTTGTGTTAGAAGAAAGAAAGGACTAAAGAATCATTTTTGATTTTTAGGGGTTTCTAAGCTAGGGTTTCATGGTGATTGAAAAAGCTATGGATAAACAAGTATAAGCATCCTTCTTTTTTGATTTGATGAATGAAGCATGTTTTGGTGATAGTTAGAAGTAAAATGAGGGTGAAAATGAAGTAAGTGAAGAGTGAGAATCTAGAAAAATTTGAGAGAGGAGTTGAGCTTTTGCGAAAGTTCACGGCGACAAAGTGCTCATAGATCTCCACGGCGGAGTCCCCATGATTCTCCGAGGCCAATTCTGTAGTTTGCCGCGGCCAACATTGAAAAAAATCAAAGTTCATCGAGGCGAAGTTTGTCTGAAAATAACTTGAATATATTTTGGTATTTTAGGAATAACTTTTTCTGTAGTTAACGAAATGTAATGATTTTTTATTTTGAGTAAACTAGAGACATAGAGCTACAAACTTTATGAAGGAATCGAGTTCAAATTCAGTCTCTAAGAACTTCAATTTTTGTATGAAATTTGGGCATAGAATATTGTTTCAGTATAAGAACAATCCGAAAATATTTGAGGTTTAACTTTCCAATTATTGAACCTAATTAAATGATTTTGGTGTCATTAGAAACTTAAGACAATAAGAATCATTTTTTTTAGAAGAAAGTTTTATCAAATTTGGTCATTTACCTTATCAGAATGATCATGAAAAATTGACCTAAAGGTCTGGACTTTTGGAAACGTTTGAGTATTTAGAATTTACCTTAGTGCATATGCATTATGGGTTCTCAAATTTGAATTCTTATTGAATGGGGATCGTTTCCATTGTTAAAGGAAATCAATAGAGGCCAGAGGAGTAGGAGGAGAGGTATCTTTGAGCAAGGTTTAAGCAATAAATTCAAGGTAGGTATATGCTTATAATAGAGTAAATAAGCCACTAAATGTTTTCTTTGAATCAAGAAAGTTTAATGATTTCAATTGCATCATAGATGTTGCATTAATTGCTTCTTGAATGGATTGTGAAATTGTTATATGTTTGATATATGAATTGTGTTGAAGATTTATGAAAAGACTTTAAAAATGATTCTTTTTGAAAAAATACATGTTTTATAAAATTAGATTTTCGGAAATGATTTTTCAAAATATCTTATGTTCATGGAAAACAAGTTTTAAAAAATGTGTCATTTTGGGTAACAAGTTTACAAGATATGAAATACATATTATGTGAGTTTGTGGTGATCCCCTAAGTTAAGCCAAGTGCACTTTGACATAAGACTTCTCCCACCTGCCTGGTAGTGGCATGAAGCTCCTTCACAGACTCTCATAAGTTCACGACTATGCAAGATCATTTGTGGAATTCCGATAGTACGTTCTATTCATGGCTACACATGATCATTATGTGGAAATATGTAGTACGTTCTGTTTTTGGATCCACCCAAACCATTATGATATACTTATGTGCTTATGATATACTGACAAGTTGATGCATACATGATTTGAGTTATTGTGAAATTGTTGAGAATTTGAGAACTATGCACTTTATGATTCAATAAGAATTTTTCCATGAAAAATAAATATTTCAATGGTCTTTGCTTGTTTTTTCGTTATAAACTTGTTACCTACGAGCTTTCAAGCTCAATCCTCATTCCTCCCCATCTTCAGGTGATGTGCAAGAGATCGAGTAATCAAGAGCATAAAGGCATTTGACAACTACAAGATAGTTAGCTTTTGTATTAAGTTAGTTTGATTTTTGTGTAGCTTTAGCAACATATTAAACATGAGCATCCATATGTATTTTGTATTAACCGAATGATGTCATGTTGATATGTGATTAAAGTTTTGTAAAACTCTTTACTTTTGAGGTTAATGAAATATGAATTTGCGTATAGATGAGATTGAGTTGAAATTAGGTATACTTGAGGAAGTTATCGTTTTGAGATTGATCATTTGATTATGAATTGTTGTAACATATAAGTGAGATATGATAAGGAAAAAGAAAGGTAGGAAATTGTGAAGAATGAGAATTAGTTATAAGAAACGAATTAAATGTTTTAAGAAGAGAAATTAGAGAGTATGATGAAATAACATTGGTAGTTGAATTGTCATGAAATGATGTTATCTTAGAGGAAGTGAAATTGGGAAAAGTTAGAGTGAAAGTAAGGTTAGGATAGATGGAGAAACCTAGGGAAGACTTTTGAGTGAACCTTTCCTGAAAGGCATTATTATTGTTAATTATTCATCTTCGTTGCGGCGTATATATCCCAAGAGATGTTTGGGTCTAATATGGGAACTTTGCCGCGACAAACTTTTCCCGAAGGGTCTCCATAGAAATTCTTGTCCGTTCATTGCGGCGAACCCACCCACCAGGACTCAGGGATGCAACATGTTTGGTATCAGAGCATGAAGATGAACCGATGATGGTTAAGGAGATTTCATTGGATTACGCTCATGTTTCATGACTCCGAAGTTAGAATTTGAAAATGAGGTCCTACAGTTGTGGTATCAGAGCACCTAGGTTTAGTATCTTACATGGGCATTTCATGGTATGAGGAAATGAAAGTTTGTGGATATTTAGAAATAAGAGATATTACGTAGCTCGATATGTTAGGCACAAATTCAGCATTTGTGGTTATGTCAGTGAATTTGGTGACGAAATTTTGTTGTAGATATGTACTTGAATTGACATGGATGTGAAATTATATTCATGAATTGACTGAGAAGAAATAGAAACATAGGCGGAAATGACAAGATTTAAAGTGTTTTATGCAAAGTGGAATTGAAAGGTTGAACTTGGAATTTAAAATGATCGTTTAATTTGTAACATCCCATTCTTGTGGGAAGGTTAAAATGGTAAATGTGAGGGATTAATGAGAGTTAGAAATGCATTTTCATGTTTATCCATATTATGTCATACACATACATATGAATAGTGAAGTTATGGCACATAAAAATAATTGTACATGCATTCATGAATAATTCCGGGTATAATTAAATTGAGTTATAATTTTTTGGTATTTTGAGAATTGTGAATTTTGATGAATTTGGGCATAAATTTTTGGAAAATTTTGGAAAATAGGAAAAAAGACATCAAATTGAGTTTTGGAGATAGTTGAATTGTAAAGATGAGAGTTAAGGAAGTTAGTTTCAAAAGAAACTAAGTTAGAGCTTAGATACAAGGAAAATGACAAGTGTCACTTAGGCTTGGTCCTTTGCTAGATGTAGGTTACTGTTTCTGAGAGTTGAAAAGTTAAGTTATATGTCTAGGTTCATTCTTGATGGTCATCTTCTTTAAGTTTCCTTCACACACACAGAGTTTTCCATCTAACCCTTCTAATAGATTTCTTTGTTTTCCTCCCTACACTAAACCCACCTTGTTATTTGTATCTTCTACTCTAAGAAAAACCAAAAGCTGGTCATTGTACACAGTGAAATACGTAAATTGCATGGAGTTTAGGACTTGAAGATTTTTGGAGTTTCCAACAGGTAAGTAGTGAATAAATCCTTTAGCGTTGGTGATTTATGAAAGAAAATTAAGGAGTTACTGTTGTTTGCATGGAAAGTGACACTTAAGTGTATATTCATAAATACTGGGTGGTTGGGAGGAAATAAATTTGGTTATAGTGTAAAATTAGTTTTTGAAAGATTTTTATTTTTTTGGTGATGTAAAATATTGAAAGTTTGAAAATTTAGAAAATGTTCATTGAATACGCTTCAGTCTTTTAGCCATAACGTTTTCATTAGTTGTCCAAACGAGATGATTCTTAATTTGGATTAACCTAGAGATATATGGCTACATTTTGTATGAAGACATCAAATTTTAATTCTGTATCTAAGAGTCTCAAAATTTCATAAAGTTGAGAACTGGGTGCAGTACATTGGGAGCTGAATGTAAAAATTTGTGTTCTGACTTCGGGAAAAAATCTGGAGTAATCTAGATAGATTTTGATAAAGTTGCCTTCTTGAAATTGTAGATCTTTTTTTTAAATCTTTCCAACGGTATATATTATGGAAATTTTGGACATCTGAGTCGAAATTTATAATCTTTTTATGTGGAGATCCAAAAGTAAGACGATGGAAACTAAGACGATAGAAAGTACGACGATGGGAAACTAAGACGATAGAAACTAACACGATAGGAACTAAGACGATAGAAACTAAGACGATAGAAAGTAAGACAATAGGAAACTAAGACAATGGAAACTAAGACGATGGAAAACTAAGACGATAGAAACTAAGACGATAGGAGCTACGACGATGGAAACTAAGATGATAGAAACTAAGACAATGGGAAACTAAGATGATAGGAACTAAGACGATGGAAACTAAGACGATGGAAAAACTAAGACAGAAGCAAACACAAACTGGATTCTTTTAGACATAACTTCTCCTTTAGACATCCAAATGATCTAATTATTGAACCATTAGATTCGTAAGACATCACTCTACATTTCCACCAAAAATCATAGCCATCCAAAATGAAGTGAGAAAGATTAAGTGAAAAACATGGGACGGGTACAGTGTGTGTACTCTTAAATTTTATGAACTGATGTTATTCTACTAAATATACTTCTATATTTTGATGATATCTTGATCTGTAGAGCTCAAAATGAGATGATTTCTAATTTGTGGTAAACTAGAGACTTGGAGCTACAAATGTTATGAATAACTTGGAATCTAATTCAGTGGCTAAGATGTTTAAATTCCAGATCGAAGTTGAGTATGGGGGTACTGTCTCAGAATAAAAGTAGTCCGAAAATATTTGAAGTATAACTTTCATATTGCTGAACCAAATTGAGTGATTTTGGTGTCAATGGAAACGTAAGACATAGAGGAATATTTTTCTAGAAGAGAGTTTAACCAAATTACTTCATATTCACCTTCTGATTGTACATGAACTGTAGACCCGAAAGGGGTGTCTTGGAA
Source organism: Erythroxylum novogranatense (assembly GCA_029891385.1). NCBI lineage: Eukaryota > Viridiplantae > Streptophyta > Magnoliopsida > Malpighiales > Erythroxylaceae > Erythroxylum > Erythroxylum novogranatense. The sequence continues at coordinate 47,176,175 of CM057235.1, read as the reverse complement.
AAATTTGAAGTGATTCAATGAGAAATGAATTGCGAGTTCAATGGGTTTAGTGAGGCATAAACCTAAGTATAAGTTATACTTAGATGAGTTTGGTATAGGGATAGTTTTGTGAAGAATTTATGAAGTGATACCCGGGATTGTCATGAACATGCCTTGTACATATTTCATTGCATTCATGTGTATTATTAAACACCTATGATTGTGCAAATTGTGATATATACGTATGTTATTTGTTATAGAGGAGTAATTGGAACGTTAACCCACAGACATTGTCGCAACTTCCAGACAATAGTTTCGGGAGCAACCAGTGAATAACCTAGATGGTCTCTCAATTATTGTTTGCTTATAATTATGTTTGAATAATGAATGAATGTGAACGTGAAGACCTATAAGTTTTATCAAGTGATTCATTGTGTTACATACATTCCATTCATGAATGCATAGTCAGATAATGGAAGTTGGGATTAAGGCAGCCAACGATCAGAGCTTAAAGCTCAATGTGAGGAAATGAGCCTTGAGATCAAAAGTGTTTCAGAGCCTCAGGTTCAACGTGTAATGAGTCCTGTATCCTCATCAGATAAGGGACAGTACAAATGAGCCCAGTATTCAAAATAGATACGGGATAGTTCAGGCGTCCAGTCACGACAACGTAACAATTGGAAAGTGTCTCATGGGTATTTCATATGCATCTTGTTAAGTATGTTGATAGAGTGAAATACAAAATTGCCTATGTTTAGGGGAAAGTGTGTTACTCATATGAAATGCAAAATTGTGATATGTATTGATGTGTTGCATGAATTAAGTGAACCATTGATGATGGTTACCTCATTGAGTTCACAAAACTCACCAAAATTGCAATGTTGTCTTTTTAGGACCTAGGGACGACTCTAGTTATTGAGAGGCTCTATTGGAGTGTAGATTGTGATTTGACCAGAGAAGTCATGGCTTAAAGGTCGATCAGCTGGGATTTTTGGATAGCTTAGATAGATTTGATATATTCTTCTATTTCATGTAGTACTTTTGTACTAGGTTTTGTTGAAGTACATGCAGTAAAGGTTGAAAGACACAATATGGACTTTTGATTTTTGAAAAAAAAGGAAATGAGGAAAAGTTGGTTTCAAAAATATTGTGATTCCTTATGATGCTTTTAAGTGAAGATTGTTATGATGTCATGTGAACAGAATGTAGTGATCGAATGTAGCTCACCCTTATCGTAAGATATGTACCGGAATAACCTTCGAGCGTCCTAGTGTGTACCCTACGGTAAGGAGGCGCTACATAATTACTGTGATAAGAGTTATGATCTGATATAAGATTGTGTTAGTGAATATGAGATCAGAATTTCAAGATGGCTATGCGTCTATAATTTTAAATTGATTAAGAAAGTACGTAGAAAAAAAGAAACAAATGATAGTGATATATGTAGAAGTTTTCAAGGTTATGTCGACCAATTATTATGAATGCATATTCGACAATGTGGTTACATTGTGAATGTGGTTACATTGTGAATAATGTGATTGGGTACATATGAGATCTATATTTGGATATGGTATAGGATGGTAATTGTAGCGCCCTTATCTAAGGATACGCACTGGGGTGCCCAGAGATAATTCCGGCACATACCCTAGGATAAGGGCACGCCACGTTCGATCGCTACACTCACTTTACAGGACATGGTATTATAATCACTTGTAAAGCATCATAAGAAATCCATTATGTTTAAAAACCAACCCTTTTTTTCATTTCCTTTTGTAAACATCGAATGTCTACATTGAGTCTTTCAGGAAATTCTATATGTACATTCACAAAATCTAATACAAGAGTACTACATGAAAGAGGAAAATAAATCAAATTTATCTAAGTCACCCAAAAATCCCAGCTTACCGACCTTTGAGCTATGACTTCTCTTGCCAATACACAAAACTACATAACAGTAGAGCCCCTCAGTAGCTAGAGTCTTCTCTCAGTCCTAAAAAGATAACGTTGTAATTTTGATGAGTTTTGCGAACTCAATGAATGAACCATCATTGATGAATTCACCGGATCTTATACACATATCTCATATTACATAAATTACTCATTTGTAAGTATACATTTATTGTCCAGATACTCACATAAGATGGCTGGTCACATAGTCATTCAATATCACCTTGCAAACCACTCATGATCTTCAGTCTTATAATACCATATGCATGAGACTCGTGTTCATTCTTATTATTGTGACCGAGTGCCAATCACTTACACAAATACTAGCCCATAGGGCTCAATCAGAACAGAGTTCACGGAGAATAGCTCTACGTGCAGAATCAGAGTTCACGGAGCAAAGTTCTGTAGGAAAATCCCGGTGTGAGCATCACATGCCCACGGTGCGGAAAACAAAATTTTTTTGTTCCGGGACCTTCCCGAAAGCCAGGATCCATGTGTATATATATAACAAACTCAAACCGAACGACCAAAGGAGACCGTCTCTAACGGTATCCACGCAGAGATCGGAGAACCTAACCGGGACAAACCCTTTGACCCGGGAATAGCTAGAACAAGTTGAAGACTGCTATATCTTACCTTGTTCTTGGAAAGCTTGGAAACCAACGATGAAGAGGAAGAACGCTTGGAGAGGAAGAGAGCTTGGTGATGAAGGATGAAGAAGTGATCAAAGCTTAGGATTTTAGAAATCATTTCCTTAAACCCACGATGATCACTATCTCCTTCATTTCTCCATATGTCTTTCTCAAAGACCAAAGAAGAAATGAATTTCGTGTGCCATGAAGAAAGAAACTCTTTCATTCTTCAAGAGCAAGACCCACAAACATGCATCCTTGTTTTTCTTATTAAGAAAGAAACTATTTCTTTCCCTTTTTAACAAAGACCACCGAACCACCATCTTCTCTTCACTTTCTCTTTTGTCTTTAACTAATTAAAGAGCATTAAATGCTAAGGTGAGTTATCCATCCACCTTAGTTTATATATATATATATATAAAGTTAAGTCTTTCTCCTCCATCCACGTAGAACACACATATATATATATATTAATTAATTCTTTAATTAATTAATTATATATATATATATATATAATTGCTAAAGTGGTCGCGATCTCATCGGGACATATCTCGATCTCATCGGGATCCATTTAATCCGATTACTCTCCATATATTGGAACTCTGTCCAAAACTATTTTACAAGTTCTCCGAGACACTCTTATGCGTGTGACCCATTAGGTTCCCGGTTATGTTGGCCACTTAGATTAACACTTAATCTAAGCAAGTCATGAGCGGTATCTAGCAATACATCACGACCCCCAATTGACCGGAAAGTAATTGGTTTGACGAATGAAGCTATATTCATCATGGACCATATCACGAACCTTTCCATAGACAATTACCGTGCAATTCGTCCTTTCACCATCCTATACCCCACTTGGTTATGAGTATGGGCAATGTGTCAACTCTCACTAGACTGACTACGTCAAATCTAGTCCAAGTGATTTCAGTTCTTGTCCTGGGACTCATTACTTTATATGTCACTGAAGACACTCTTCATGACATACATACTCCGGCCAGAGATTTCTAAGTAATGACCTTGACAAGAGGCCATGGGTATCATCTTCTGCTATCACAGAAGTGGTGAATCCTCTATTGGCTACTCAATTACCTTCGAATACCTCAAACTGTACCCAAGCACCACCCTATGAGCGACCTCTGTAAGGCAACAAGGAATGGAGTCAAAGCACATAATCAGTATCCAAGATATCCTTGAGCACCTCAAGTCTAAGGATACTTGCACCATTGCTATGATGAGATTATCACTGACATTAGAATAGGACATCCATGTGATGATCTCATGGCAGGTCATCCAATGTACTTACTACCTCTAGTAAGCATCCACATCTCAACCCTAAATATCTCATATTTACAGTTTCTGAGATCCACTGCTTGATCAAATCAAGGAACATGAGATGTGCTAGTCTTTCCGGATTACCGATGTCCAGTCTCAGTAATCCTATGACTAGGGATAATTTAGATAATGACATAATTGCACATGATAGGAATCTCGGTAGTGTGATCACATCATAATTTCCTTCATGCTATGTCATATATCATGGACTTCATTAATTTGATTACAGATCTATATCAGTTCATAAATAATGAACAACAAATTAATGAAATATGCCTTTCTTTATTTATTTATAAAGACTGTACACGAATTTGTACAAAATGCGCTAAAGGCGATTGCCTTTAGGACACTACTCTAACAATCTCCCACTTGACCTAAAACCAATCGCCTTGATATCTAATGCTATAGGCGAGTACATGAGAATCAAAACTCTTTTGTGACAATGGCTTCGTCAACGAATCAGCAATATTCTGCTCGGTGGGAACTCTCTCGATTTGGACATCACCACGTCCTATGATCTCCCTTATCAAATGATATCTGCGGAGTACGTGTTTGGATCGTTGATGAGACCTTGGTTTCTTCGCCTGCGCAATAGCCCCATTGTTGTCACAATACAACTGTATGGGCCCATCACTGCTAGGAACCACACCAAGTTCAGTAATGAACTTCTCGATCCAAACTGCTTCCTTTGCTGCTTTTGAAGCGGCAATGTACTCTGCCTCGGTTGTTGAATCGGCAGTCGTCTCTTGTTTGGAACTCTTCCAACTGACTGCCCTGCCGTTCAATGTGAATACATAACCTGATTGAGATTTGGAATCATCCTTATCAGATTGAAAACTGGCATCTGTATACCCGCTTACTTGGAGATCTCCATCCCCATATATCAAGAAAACATCCTTAGTCCTTCGTAAGTACTTAAGGATATTCTTGTGACCACCGATGATCCTCACGGGATCCGATTGGTATCTGCTCGTAACACTTAGAGCATATGATACATCGGGTCTCGTACATAGCATAGCATACATGATAGATCTTACCGCTGATGCATACGGGATCATATTCATGCGCATCCTCTCATCTTGTGTCTTAGGACACATAGATTTCGAGAGTGTTATCCCATGAGTCACGGGAAGGTACCCTCTCTTGGATTGCTCCATGCTAAACCTCTTTAGCATCTTGTCTATGTACGTTGATTGTGAAAGACTAAGCAACCTTTTTGATCTATCTCTATAGATCTTTATCCCAAGGATATAAGTTGCTTCACCAAGGTCTTTCATGGCAAATTGTTTGGACAACCAAATCTTGTTGATTGCGGCATAGAGACATCGTTTCCTAGTAATAATATGTCATCCACATATAGCACAAGGAATACGTTTGCATCCCATTAACCTTCTTATACACACAGTATTCATCCGGATTTTGAGAAACCAAACTCTTTGATTACCTCATCAAGCGGATATTCCAACTCTAGATGCTTGCTTGATCCATAGATGGATTTCGAAGCTTGCATACCTTTTCGCCATCATAGGAGGTGAAGCCTTGAGGTTGTGTCATATACACATCCTCACTAGATTTCCATTTAGAAAGCGTCTTCACATCCATTGCCATATCTCATAATCATAATGAGTGACAATGGCTAGGAGTATTCTAATGGATTTAAGCATTGCTACTGGGTTGAAGGTCTCGTCGTAGTCAACTCCTTGTCTTTGACGAAAACCTTTAGCCACAAGCCTTGCTTTATAGGTAATTACATTACCATCCATGTCGGTTTTCTTTTTGAAAACCCATTTGCACCCTATGGGTTTTATTCCTTCGGGTGCATCAACCAAAGTCCATACTTGGTTTTCATACATGGAATCCATTTCGGCCTGTATGGCATGAAGCCATTTCTGAGACTTTGAACTCTTCAGAATCTCTTCATAGGTAGTAGGCTCATCATCTTCTATGAGCAATACGTCATCCTGTTCATTCACGAGAAATCCATATCTCTCGGGAACAGAGCGTATTCTACGTGACCTACGAACCGTGTGTTGTAGAAGGTTGAGCTGTTACTTCATCGTATGAGTTCTGAGTTTTAGGTTCGAGCGATTGATCTGCGTCATTACGCATCTTGAACTTCTTCAAGTTCAATTTTGCTCCCCTTGTCTTCTTGTAAAAGAAACTCTTTCTAAAAGACAGCATGCTTTGAAACAAACACCTTTTGTTCCTCAGCAAGGTAGAATTGATATCCCATTGTTTCTTTAGGATTTCCTACGAACAAACACTTGTCAGACTTTGCATCAAGTTTATCTGACTGAGTCCGCTTCACATAAGCAGGACAGCCCCAAACTTTCAAATGAGTAAGATAGGGTCTTTTGTTAGTCCACATCTCATATGGAGTAACATCAACTGTCTTTGATGGAACTCTGTTTAGCAAGTAAACAGCTGTCTCGATTGCATACCCCCAAAAGGATTTTGGTAACTTTGCAAAGCCCATCATTGATCGTACCATGTCTAACAAGGTTCGATTTCTCCTTTCTGCCACACCATTATCTTTGTGGTGTGTAAGGAGGAGTCCATTGAGATAAAATCTCATTATCTACGAGATAATCCAAAACTCTTGGTCTAAGTATTCCCACCACGATCGGATCGTAATGTCTTGATACCTTTCCCAAGTTGGTTTTTACTTCATTTCGAATTGTTTGAACTTTTCAAATGCTTGATTTGTATCTCATCGATCAAGTACCCATATCGAGAATAGTCATCGATAAAGGTAATGAAGTAAAGATAACCACTTCTAGCATGGATGGACATCGGACCACATACATCCGAATGTATTAGGTCTAATACTCCGATCGCTCGTTCACCCTTTCCTTAAAGGGTAACTTAGTCATCTTGCCTAATAAACAAGATTCGCATGTGTCATATGATTCATAATCAAATGATCCTAAACTACCACTCTTATGGAGCTTAGCTATCGTCTCTCATTTATATGGCCAAGCGACAATGCCATAAGTAAGTTGATTTTAAATTATCTCGTTTATGTCTTTTCGTGTCATTGACATTCATAATTGGATGTAACATATCTAATATGTAAATTCCATTGCATAAAGTACCGATACCATAAAGCATTCCATTCAAACTAATAGAACAACCATTGTTACTAAAAGTCAAATGGAAACCAGCTCTATTTAAACAAGAAAGCAGATAATATGTTCTCTGTTAATCTGGTACAAAATAACAATCATCCAATTTAATTACAAGCCCAGTGGGGAGTGACAAAAAGTAAGTGCCTACGACTAATGCAGCAACTCTTGCTCCATTTTCCACACGCAGGTCTATCTCTCCCTTCATGAGTTGTCTACTGTCCCTGAGGTCCTGCATATCATTGCATATGTGTGAGCCACAACCGGTATCTAATACCCATATGTTATGATCAGAAGCAGTATTAACCTCGATGACAAACATACGAAGAAGTCGAGGCATCGATGCCTTCTTACCTTCGATTCCTCCAGATAGACTTTACAGATTCGCTTCCAGGTGACCGGTCTTGCCTGATGGAAGCAAGTTCCTTTAGTGCGATCTCTTTGGTTTCTTCTTGGCTGCACTTCCTTTGAGATGCTTACGATAAACTTTCCGATCCTCATCAGAAGCATCGACAGCAAGTGGATCAGGAAGTGGAACATCTAGGACATATCCCAGTTCCTCAGATCTGAGAACAATTCTCAGATTTCTCAGCTAATCGAGAAAATTTGGTCCAGTTAATTTGTTGGAGTCCATAAGCGAGCGCAAGTTCACACTGGAAGACATTTTCAATAACCTAAAGGGAAAAGAGAGAAAGAATGTTAGAATAGGAATAGATGCATAATCATAAGGACTTGCATGATATGCATATGGCTCCCACTAGTTTCATAGAATCCATAACCCTCAGTACGAATCCAAGAAACATTATGACAAAATGTCCTAGTGGGTCGATATCCGACATTCCTAAAAATGACCTTGGGTTTGCCCAACAAGCCACCTTAGTTCAATCGGTAGGTATCGGTCATACCAATTGCATCATAGATAGATATCCGACATTCCTAAAATGACCTTGGGTTTGCCCAACAAGCCACCTTAGTTCAATCGGCAGGTATCAATCATACCATTTCCATCTTAGGTGTAACTATCGACTAGTGCTATCAACTTTTGATGTATGCACACACATTGGGTCATCAACTCTTGATGCGTGTACATCTGATGTACACTACCCAATTTTGCCTCTGTCCACGTTAATCTTGAGTTTGCTCAACAAATCAACCCTTCTAGTGAAAACCGACCCATTAATCCGAAAATCTCATTTTCCATGATTCGAACATATCCGTATAGAGTGAGCTTGGGTTTGCCCAACAACCCAACTCTATAAGAACTCTGGTTCTCCCCATATTATTGGAAGGCGTTAGTTTTCATATGATTTGAGGGTTTTCAGGTCTCATCTTCTTCTTCTCCAAGCGGTAGGATTATAGTCACTATGACTATATGGAATGATTTAGGGCATATGATCAATCACATTGAGTTTATACCTAAAATCATCCATCATCCCTCATTTGCATATTATAAGTCGACTTGTGTATGTATAAGTCGACTTATGCCTCTGTGCAAGTCGACTTATGCATGTGTAAGTCGACTTGTTCGCTCGACTTATGCAGCTGTACACGAACAAGTCGACTTGTACCATTGTGCAAGTCGACTTATGCGTCTACAGTGCAACAAACAAGTCGAGTTATGAACGTATAAGTCGACTTGTGCAGTTGGAATTGCTATCTTAATTGGATAATTTCTCAATTCGTATAGTTCAAATTCCCAATACCAAGTCTAATACACTTTACCTTGATGTACCAACGAAACACTTTCATTGTTGCTTACCATATATAGTCAAACTATATATGAAGAATTTGAAATCGGTGAATATACTATTATTCACTTGGATTTCCAAATAATTCGAGAATATCAAATTATCAACCTAAGTATCTCTAGGTAGTCTACACTTTATCAAGACTACTTCGGCACTGGTCACAAAATTTGTGGCGGCCAAAACAATCAAGATAAGGGAATATACTAACGAGACGCTAATGAGACACATTTGACATCCGAAAATTATTTGGAAACCTAATTTCAAAAAATTCATTTAGGCAAGCATACAAAATCAATGTAACACATTTTTAATCACATTAAAAATGATCCAAGGCATTGGAACTGAAATCTACACAATTTCTTAGTTCAAACAAAACAACTCCAGCAATTTTCTCAAAACTGCCAAGTTCTATGTTTTGCTTGAAAAACCCATTGAAACAATTTCAATAAATTCTTAGAAAATTAAAGAGGTCACTAAATGTTTCCAAAATGATCCATGAATTTTTTCAGGATTTATTTCCATCAAAAACTCATTCAACCTCAGCAACAAAGCCAATGCAAAATCTGTGTTCCTTAACACAGCTATTCCCAGCAGCACACAATAAATTCTCAAATAAATAGTAAATCACCTTGAAAACATTTTTCCATCCACATAGACATTCATAAACATCTTAGGGACATGTAGGTGAAAGAAAATACAAAAAACCATTTTTCTACAATTTATTCTCGAATTTATTGGCATTCCTGTTCAGTGAATGTGCACAAAGACAGCACCCAGCACATTAAGGAATAAATTAGCAAAACCATATCAAATCACATTGATAAATTCCGGGCTTCCACAGACATATGCAACAACATCTTGTGAACATATCTGGGCAAGAAAATTTAGAAAACTATATCTCATACTGAATTCGAAATTCAACACATACAACATGCATCATCATCACAAGCTATAGCAACTCCGACCTAGTCATGGTTTCGTTGTTATATACGACACAAGTGGCTTTGATACCACTGTAGGAGAATCCTGGTGTGAGCATCACATGCCCACGGTACGGAAAACAAAATTTTTTTATTTCGGGACCTTCCCGAAAGCTAGGATCCATGTGTATATATATAACAAACTCAAACCGAACGACCAAAGGAGACCGTCTCTAACGGTATCCACGCAGAGATCGGAGAACCTAACCGGGACAAACCCTTTGACCCGAGAATAGCTAGAACAAGTTGAAGACTGCTAGATCTTACCTTGTTCTTGGAAAGCTTGGAAACCAACGATGAAGAGGAAGAACGCTTGGAGAGGAAGAGAGCTTGGTGATGAAGGATGAAGAAGTGATCAAAGCTTAGGATTTTAGAAATCATTTCCTTAAACCCACGATGATCACTATCTCCTTCATTTCTCCATATGTCTTTCTCAAAGACCAAAGAAGAAATGAATTTCGTGTGCCATGAAGAAAGAAACTCTTTCATTCTTCAAGAGCAAGACCCACGAACATGCATCCTTGTTTTGCTTATTAAGAAAGAAACTATTTCTTTCCCTTTTTAACAAAGACCACCGAACCACCATCTTCTCTTCACTTTCTCTTTTGTCTTTAACTAATTAAAGAGCTTAAATGCTAAGGTGAGTCATCCATCCACCTTAGCCTTTATATATATATATATATAAAGTTAAGTCTTTCTCCTCCATCCACGTAGAACACATATATATATATATTAATTAATTAATTCTTTAATTAATTATATATATATATATATATAAAATTGCTAAAGTGGTCCAGTCACACTGGGGTCGGTCCTACCGGGCCCCGGCATGGAAAAACCACCGAAAACCTTTTTCAGCAATATCAATGTCGCGATCTCATCGGGACATATCTCGATCTCATCGGGATCCATTTAATCCGATTGCTCTCCATATATTGGAACTCTGTCCAAAACTATTTTACGAGTTCTCCGAGACACTCTTATGCGTGTGACCCATTAGGTTCCCGGTTATGTTGGCCACTTAGATTAACACTTAATCTAAGCAAGTCATGAGCGGTATCTAACAAAACATCATGACCCCCAATTGACCGGAAAGTAATTGGTTTGACGAATGAAGCTATATTCATCATGGACCATATCACGAACCTTTCCATAGACAATTACCGTGCAATTCGTCCTTTCACCATCCTATACCCCACTTGGTTATGAGTATGGGCAATGTGTCAACTCTCACTAGACTGACTACGTCAAATCTAGTCCAAGTGATTTCAGTTTTTGTCCTGGGACTCATTACTTTATATGTCACTGAAGACATTCTTCACGACATACATACTCCGGCCAGAGATTTCTAAGTAATGACCTTGACAAGAGGCCATGGGTATCATCTTCTGCTATCACAGAAGTGGTGAATCCTCTATTGGCTACTCAATTACCTTCGAATACCTCAAACTGTACCCAAGCACCACCCTATGAGCGACCTCTGTAAGGCAACAAGGAATGGAGTCAAAGCACATAATCAGTATCCAAGATATCCTTGAGCACCTCAAGTCTAAGGATACTTGCACCATTGCTATGATGAGATTATCGCGACATTAGAATAGGACATCCATGTGATGATCTCATGGCGGGTCATCAATGTACTTACTACCTCTAGTAAGCATCCACATCTCAACCCTAAATATCTCATATTTACGGTTTCGAGATCCTTTGCTTGATCAAATCAAGGAGCATAAGATGTGCTAGTCTTTCCGGATTCACCGATGTCGGTCTCGGTAATCCTATGACTAGGATAATTTAGATAATGACATAATTGCACATGATAGGAATCTCAGTAGTGTGATCACATCATAATTTCCTTCATGCTATGTCATATATCATGGACTTCATTAATTTGATTACAGATCTATATCAGTTCATAAATAATGAACAACAAATTAATGAAATATGCCTTTCTTTATTTATTTATAAAGACTGTACACGAATTTGTACAAAATGCGCTAAAGGCGATTGCCTTTAGGGCACTACTCTAACAAGTTCTACCTGGAAGCGCTTCAAACTGGCTACTCAAATCACAATGCCTTTATTTGAGCTTGCATTTTATGAAATGCATCACATCCTGATCATGTCATGTAATGCCCCACTCCCGTATGACCCGAACCCGACATCGATGGTGATATCTGAGTCAGTGTCTTGTGAGGGTGACGTGCTACATCACTCAATCAAAACTCAGTATAAATTTTTTTTGAAACATATACATACTATATATATTATGCGAAAAACAATTTACATAAATAATCATCGATGAGTTCAATGACCACGAGGGCCCTTTTGTAAATACAATTTCATGCAGTTTGTTGACTTTTCAACATGACCTATTCATTTGTACAAAATTCAAAAAGTACAAATTTTTTTATTAAGCTCTAATGCAGAAGCAAACTGATCCCGACCTCTTTTCTCACTCGCATGAGGTTGCTATACGCCCGTTGCCTAACGGGGTATTCTTCTGAGTCCTGAAAAATAGTTACAAATTTTGGGTGAGTTTTGCGAACTCAGTGAGGAACTATCATCGATGGTTCACTCAATTCATGCAACACATCGTTTCACATAACATATATTCACATTGTTGCATATTTAATCACATTGCACAATTTCACGTGAACATAGACAATTTGATACATTTCATTCTATTTGACATCCATAACCAATTGAATTCATAAAACACTCAAACATAAGCCAATTGTTTCATAATTTACATTCGGAATGATTGGTACCACAGAAACATAAGGCAGTTAGCCTTTCACTCAATCAAAGAGATTAAAAATCAGATGCATATAACATGCGCATGTGACACTTTTCTAATTTATTTCAGTGTTGTGACCGAGCTCCTGAACTGTCCAAATATGAGCGCATTAATCGTTGAGCCTGAGGCTCTGAATCACTGTAGGTCTCGAGGCCCAACTATAAACGTTGAGCTTATAGCTCTCGGTGGCTGCTCTGGTCACAACTATCATTAACTGATCATGCATTCATGCATGGAATGCATATGTCGCAATTGAGCAATATCACATTACAATCAAACCCAAATGATCACATTCAAACAATTAGTTCACAATTATTCACATTAAAATCACTGTCACAATTTATCACATTGAAAACACGAAGGTCTCACATTCTCAGACAAATAACACTTCTATGTCATAATCTCCCAATACATCGGACACCTTCGGTCCGGAATCCAGTCATAAACAACGCACAATCCTACCATTCTTCTCCACAGAATTATAAACGCAAAATAATAAACAATAATAATTGAGAAACCATCTAGGTCACTCACCAAATAGCTTCCGAGCTAATGCCGGGAAATCTTAGCAACGTCCGTGGGATGATGTTCCAACTGTGCCTCTATAACATTCAAAATATTCACACATTACCAAATGCACAATCAGAAATATTAAATAATGCACATGTAGCAATTTAGATGTGTACAATGCATGTTCGTGACATTCCCGGTACTATTTCACAATTTCCCGTCACAACAATTTTCTCTAAAACTTTGAAAGCCATAGACACTAAAACCACTCAATTCGGACCTCTATAGGTCCAATTATTAATAAAAGACGGATCAGAAAAATCATTACCCGGTCCTCTCACTTCGCCCAAACCAATCTCCGACAATTTCAGCTCAAAAAATTTCCAATTTTATAAATAAATGAAATTAAATATTTCACGAATCCGATGCCTCAAGAATCAGGTCAATCGAATGTCAGACGGAAAAGATACTCCCAAAACACGTTCAGACCAACACACTACACGTAACTTCACTCTAGAAATTGAACATCTTAGGGGTTAAATTGAAGTCTGACCTCTTCATAACATTTGTATATCTATGTCTCTAGTTTAATTAGAAATAAGAATTAGATCGATTGGAGCTCTATAGCTCAAGATATCTCTAAATTACTGAACCATGTTTAGACTTTTCCAACCAATCTGCTCACTTTGATCCGATCGATCTTTCTCAGTTTGATCACAAAAATCATAAATTTGGTATGGAAAGATAGAGAAATGTATTAAGAATCAAACGCTTCGAAAATCAGATCGATCGGAGGTCAGACGAAAACGTTATGGCCAAAAGAGTGGAGAGAGGTCGGTCGGTCGAAAGTCGATCAAATGCGGAGACCATGTGATGAACTGCAGGCAAGATGAGCTCATCTTCGCCGAAGAGGCGAGTAGCCGAGCAGTCGGCCACGCAATTCCGACCTCCTAACCTCTACCCCTCATAATTTTTGACTCCGAACTCCGAATTTGACAAACTTGATACCAATTCAAAGATCAGATTGACTTCTAAAGGGGTCAAAAATTCACTCCAAGATGACCGATCGACAAGCTCCTCACAAACTGTACCAAAACTTGTAAACATCATAACTTTTCATCCCCTTAACCAAAAATTCCAAATTTTATATCAATCAACGAGTAAAACAAATGCTACAACTTTCATAAATAACGTAGAAGCCAATTCCAGCTCTAACCAAATCAAATTCTCAAGAAAATCTTCTGCCTACCCAAATTATTCTCAACAATAACCCAATCTTCCAACATGCATAACTCCACATCCCCTTGGCGAAAAATTCCATACCATATAACAATAAAAATCTCAAACAATATACTACAATTCTCAAGAAGGACTTAGAACCAAATTCCACCTCTAACTAGGTCAAATCCTCCCATTAATGTGGCTGTCCAGTTAGCGTTTATGAATCAGCATTTAACCGAAACCATAACAAAACTTTACAAATTTATATCTTATAATTCTTACATCCATAATTCTCATATAATATCTCATTAGAAAGCTAAAATAATCCTCTACAACTTTCCAGAAGGTCACTTGAGCCAATTTCACCCTTAACAGTCTAAAATTAATATCAGAACACAAAAAGCACAAAACCTATACACTTAAGAGCTATTTGCACTCAAAACACATTTTCAGCTGAATGACTACCTGAACATTAACAATTCATAACTTTCAACGTACAAATAAAAAAAAATCATACTTAGTGGCGTTAGAAAGCTAACAAGTAAATCTTCAACTTTCATGAAGACTAATTCCACAAAATCAGTCTACTTTAGCCTAGAAAAATTTCCAAAGTTTCTGGTCTTCAATGTTAGACCCAATATCAGGACACTATTCACACAGCACACATAACTCACATTCCCAAGCAAAATTTAAAACCTTTAAGGCCATAATTGGACAAAACTTCCTTCATGTGAAATCTAGCCAAACTTCTTAAGTTTAATTTAAGCCAAAGCTCATCTCAATAGGACCACCATGTCAAAAGTTATGACAAAAAATCTGAAACCTACTCAAAGTAAAATTTTCCAGATTTCATATCAAACTCAACTTCTTTCATTCCAACGCCAATCCTACATTAATAAGCATCCAATTTAATCTCTAATTCAGCCACAAAATCATTAAGACCTTCACTTGAACATAACCCCACAAAATTCCAGCACAAATACTCAATCATTTCCTTTTAAGCATTACTCATCTAACATTACTAAAATCCATCCCAAACACACAATTTAACTATACTTTACATGTTATATTATTCCTCCTTACACAAACATAAATTTATACCCATCCAAGCTAATCCCATGTACCATGAAATTAATGTTCAAGACATCACAAATAAAGCATCAACTACTAATTTAAGACCATAAAAACAAAATATTTACTTAACAAGCCTTTAATGCTTCAATTCTTCACCAACTCACCAATTCCTCCTTTTCACTTCACATACACGACAATCGCAATTTTTAAGGGATAAAGAAGACTTAAGCTAGAACACATGAAAAGGAAACACTTATGATAAAAGAGCTTTAGTTGGAGGAGAAGAATAGGACCTTACAAGGAGAAAAGCATCAACGAAGGAGGAGGAGGAAACTTTCGGATGAGAAGGAAAGTAAATCACTTTAAAAGCATCCTTCACTCTCTCAAACTTAAAATGTCGTGGAAGCTTACCAAAAGGTAAGATATTTATTTAACAAGTGAGAAATAAGACTAAGTAGGCAAGTGACATGTGTCACTTGCCACTTGTCATGTTTTAAGCCCTCATTTTATTCATTTCCAATAACAATGCAATTTCTAGTCTAATTTCTCTCCAAATTTCAATGGCTCAGAAATCCTAAAATCATGTATCTAATTTTTCAGTGCCATTGGACAATCATTTTCAGTACCAAAAATTCAATCAGTCCGTTACTTAGCAATTTTCCCGGTTCGGAAATTTTCTCCGAAAAATTTCAGAAAAATTTCTAAAAGTCCCCCAAAAATGAAAAACGCACATAAATCACTTCAATTCAATTTTTCAAACACAATTAACATATTTTCACAAAAAAAACACATATGCCGGGAAATGTCATGAATGCATATACAATCATGTGCATATATTACAATTTATGTAAAAATAGAGACCATGATATGCATGAACATGCCGAGACTAGTTTACACACTCATAATCCATCCCGAATTACCATTTTACCCTTCCCATCGGTGATGGGATGTTACATGTCATATCACATATAATGATAAATCAGAAAATTATATTCATCGGGCCTAATTATGGCATTCAACCTTCGTTAAGAAATCACATAACATATAGAATTTCACAACAGATCAAAGCACTTCCAGCACATGCCTAACTATTATACTCCTCGAACTTCAAGTCTGGAACTCAGAATCGGATCACAAACATTTCAATAATATGGAAGTTTAAACAAATCAAATCCATTTAGAACAAATCAATCCTAGGAAAACATCTTGGTTGACTCACAAGTTGCTCCCGAAGCTAATGCCTGGAAGTTCCGACGTCTGTGGGTTGACAATCCAATTGCTCATCTATAACAAATAACATACACATATATCATAATTTGCACAATCATAGGTATTTAATAATGCACATGAATGTAATAAAATATGTACAATGCATGTTCATGACAACCCCGGGTACTAATCCATCAATGTTATCACAAGATCATTCTCATATCAAAACTCATCTTTGTTATTCCAAGTCACCCCTTTCGGGTCTAGTATTCATATTAAATCAGAAAGTGAAGCTGAGGTAATTGGGTCATACTTTCTTATCGAAAAGTATTCCTTTATGTCTTATGAATCCATTGGCACCAAAATCACTCAACTTGGTGCAATAATTAGGAAGATATATCTCAAACAGTTTTGGATTGCTCTTGTCCAAAATGATGTACTATGCACAATTTCTATCTGAATTTTAAACATCTTAAAGACTGGATTAGATTCTAAGTTCCACATAACATTTGTAGATCCATGTCTCTAGTTTACCACATATCAGAAATAATCTCATTTGGAGCTCTACAGATCAAGATATATTCAAAATACTGAAGTATGTTCAATAGAAACATCAGTTCATACTATTTAAGAATACACTCACTGTACCCGTTCCACTTTTTCACTCAGTCTTTCTCAATTTGATTCAGAGGGCTATGATTTTTGGTAGATATTTATAGAAATGTCTTACGAGTCCAATAGTTCAAGAATCAAGTCATAAGGATGTCTAGAGAGGGAGTTATAATCAAAAGAATCTAACATGTTCTTATCTTTACTCAAATTGTACATATCTTGGCGCAATTGTCATAACTTTTGTTATAGATGTCGGATTGACTTCATTTTTAGTTGGTTTAAAAAAAGACTTCTAGATCTACAACTTTTATAAAGACCACAAAGTGAGCTTCTACTTATAAAAGGATCAGAAATAGGACAGAAGATGACGATACAAATTAAGACGATGCAGAAAAGGGCAAACTAAGATGGTCAAACTAAGATGCAAAAAGTCAAACTAAGACGAAGTAAACTGAGACGGTCAAATTAAGATGCAAAAATTCAAACTAAGACAAAGCAAATTGAGACGGTCAAACTAAGATGTAAAAAATCAAACTAAGACCAAGCAAATTGAGACGGTCAAACTAAGACGCAAAAAATCAAACTGAGACGATCAAACTAAGACGTAAAAAGTCAAACTGAAACGAAGCAAACTGAGATGGTCAAATTAAGACGCAAAAAATCAAACTGAGACGGTCAAACTAAGACGCAAAAAGTAAAGCTAAGACGAAGCAAATTGAGACGATCAAACTAAGACGTAAAATTTCAAACTAAGACGAAACAAACTGAGACGGTCAAACTAAGACGAAAAAGTCAAACTAAGACGAAGCAAACTTTACAACTTGCAATGCTCATATCTCTCAACTTCGATATGCAAAATTTACAAACTTTATATCGTTGGAAATATGGAAAGATCATCTACAACTTCCAAGAAGACAATTTTGCCAAAATCAATCTAGATCAATCCATAATTTCTCCTGAAGTTAAAACATGAATTTTACATTCCGCTCCAATGTACAACACCCAATTCTCAACTTCATGACAAAGTTTGAGATTCTTAGAGATAGAATTTAAATTTGATTCTTTATAGGAAATGTAGCCATATATCTCTAGTTTAATCCAAAACAAGAATCATCTCGTTCGGACAATTAGAGAAAACGTTATGTCTAAAAAATTGAAGCATATTCAATAAACATTTTTAAGATTTTTAAACTTTCAATATTTTATATCACCAAAACACCAAAAAATTTTCAAAAACTAATTTAACACTATAACTGAATTTATTTCCTCCCAACCACCCAGTATTTATGATTATACTCTTAAATGTCACTTTTCATGTAGATGACAGTAACTCCTCAATTTTCTTTCACAAATCACCAACTCTAAAGTATTTATTTACTACTTACCTGTCTAAAACTCCAAAATCTTCAAGCCCTAAACTCCATGCGATTTACGTATTTCACTGTGTACAATGACCAACTTCTGGTTTTTCTTAGGGTAGAAGACACAAATAGTAAGGTGAGTTTAGGGTAGGGAAGGAAAAGCAAAGAAATTTCTTAGAAGGGGTTAGATGGAAAACTCTGTGTAAGAGAAGAACATTTGAAGAAGATGACAATGAAGAATGAACCTAAACGTATAACTTAACCTTTCAACTCTCATAAACAGTAACCTACATCTAGCAAAAGTACACACCTAAGAGACACTTGTCACTTATCTCATATCTAAACTCTAACTTAATTTCTTTTGAAACTAACTCCTTAACTCTCATCTTTACAATTCAACTATCTTCAAAACTCAATTTGATGTCTTTTTCCTATTTTCCAAAATTTTCCAAAAATTTATGCTTAATTTCACCAAAATTCACGATTGTAATATTCTTACTAACCAATAGAATTTTTCATATAAATAAAATTCAAAACACTCAAAAATCATAACTCAATCTAATTATACCCGGAATTATTCATGAATGCATGTACAATTATTTTCATGTGCCATGACTTCACTATTCATATGTATGTGTAACACCCCACTCCCGCATGACCTGAACCCGATATCGTTGGTAATATCGAAGTCCGTGCCCCGCGAGGGTGACGTACTACATCAGTCGGTTAAAACTCATTACACATATTTTTTTTTGAACCAATCATTCCACGTCAAAAGGAAATAGTTTCCGTTATTACACGATCACGCAGAAGTAGTAAACAGTAGAAAATCTTTGCAGTTATAATTATTGCTATCATTTAGCAATATTTTACAGTAACCAAACAGTTCACATACTAATCAGTTTAAAAAGATTGCGGAATACAACATTAAGAAATACTAATGCAGACGCGAACTGATCCCGACCTCTATCTCAACTTGCACCCAGGAGCTATACTCCCGTGTCAAACGAGGTACTCTTCTAGTCCTGAAAAATAGATTGCACTTTTGGATGAGTTTGCGAACTCTATGAGGAACCATCATCGATGGTTCTCCCAATTCATGCATCATATAATAAATTACAGTAATAAGACAGTCTTAGTAATGATAATACAGTCAATATTACACAGTCAATTTCACAGTCACAGAAAAATAAGACGATCCACAACAAGTATAGGCAATCACAAAGACAAGCGATCATACAGTCATGTAGAGTAAAAGCTATTTCAGGCATTCAGTATAGTATGCAATGCACATGTGACCCTTTTTCTAGTTTTATTTCAGTATTGTGACCGACCGCATAAACAGTAAACAGTGGACGCTTAGCGTCTAGGAAGTAGAACTTCCTTCGAGCTTGAAGCTCGCAGTATCAGTATCAGTCAGTGGACGCTTAGTGCCTAGGGAGTAGGACTCCCTTTGAGCTCGAAGCTCGCAGTATTAGTATCAGTGGTGACTCGGTTCATAATTTTTCCTTTATCAGTTTATGCATCGGTGTATGAATGCATATGCCCAATTGAAGTCAATAACCAGTCCTATTTCACAGTCCATAATTCCTAATTCACAGTCCATAATTCCTAATTCACAGTCCATAATTTACAAGTCACAGTCTATAATTCACAAGCACAGTAATCCCCGTAGGACAATCAAGTCACATTAACCACATAGATTGAGATAACCACCTAGGTTACTCACCTGTACTTTCGAGCTAATATCTGGAAGCCTCAGTGACATCGGTGGACCGACGCTCCAAATGTACCTCTAAAACAGT
The DNA here is from genome assembly GCA_029891385.1 of Erythroxylum novogranatense. Taxonomy (NCBI): domain Eukaryota; kingdom Viridiplantae; phylum Streptophyta; class Magnoliopsida; order Malpighiales; family Erythroxylaceae; genus Erythroxylum; species Erythroxylum novogranatense. Next base: position 47,155,837 of record CM057235.1, on the reverse strand, counting down.
TACAGTATATAAACATTACCAACTACTCAATCAGAACTATTTAATAATGCACATGTAGCAGTTTGCAGGTGCACAATGCATGTTCATGATATTCCCGGCCCTAATCTCATTTTGTTCCATCAGAAAAAATCCGTTTCAGAATAAGAAATCCAATGGCGCTGACGGCGCTCAATTTGGTCCTGTATAGGTCCCCAATTAAATAAAACAGTGAGTAAAGGCTCCGTTACTCGGGCCCACGTCAATTTTCCGTCCACAAATCCTCAATTTCTAAAAAAAATAAGATTAAATAATCAATGAATCCGATGCCTCAAGAATCAGGTCAATCGGACGTCGGACAGAAAAGTTATTCATGAAAGAAACCAAAATTCAAATAAAACAATTAATATATATATATATATCTATAAGCCCTTATTTCCTCCTTTTTTTCCTGTTTTCTAACCGAATTTCAATCCTCTATAGCTTTTTGTACATAATTTAGAAAATTGCAAACCATACCTTGTTGGAAAGATAATGAAACCCTCAACAAGTTTCATTTAGACCATTCAACTTAATTCCACCCCTAAGGGTGTCAAAAATCCCATGAAAGCTACTGCTCACTCAAAGTCACTCAACACAGTACAGTATCTTGTAAATTCAGTAACTTTAATTCTCTTCAGTCAAAAATTACACAATAAATATGCTCAGAAAGATCACAATGTGATCTACAACTTTCATGAACAATCTAAATTCAAATTCAATAGCTAACTAGGTCAAACAATTCAGTGAATGCTGCTGCCCCTGAAAGTACTCAAACTGGACAGTGATTTTTCAAACAGTATAACTCCTTGTACAAATGTCACAAAATTGCATACTTTATACCCATGAAAGGATAAAACACAGTACTACACTTCTTATGAGGGGCTCAGAATCAAATTCCATCATTAATCAATTTAAAACAGTCTTGCAAGTTACTGCCCTGATCAGCAGTCCATGACCTAACTTCAGTCCAATCTTTGAAAAATTATAAGTCCCAATTCTGTTATCCAAAAATAGCATGCTATATACCATTTTCAAGATAATTGTTTCCTCTACAACTATTTAGAAGATCACTCAAGCCAATTCAATTCAAAGAAATTGCTAAAATTGCTTCTAATCAGAATGTGCATCAAATTCACACTTAGTCTAGGTTTCACCAAATTGCTCAAAATCAGTCAATATTGTACAATGCATATCTCCCAATATACAGATCAAAAAATTGCCAAATCAGTGGCATTGGAAAGCTAACAATACAGGCTTCAACTTTAATTTAGACCATTTTCCCTAATTCCTTCTCAATTAATTTAGAAAAATCATCAAAACTAGTAGGTCATTGATCCAGATAATGTTCACATAAGTCCCAGCAGTAACATTCGAAGCCAAATTTCAACCTCTTAAGGATAAAATTAGACAACACCTATTTCACACAAAATTGTAGCCAACAAACCAAAGTTTCTTTGGGAACAAACCTCACCTCATTTAGATAACCACACAATGAGTTATGCTCAAAACAGTAAACCATGTACAAATGACAATTTTCCAGCTTTGATGTTCAATTCAATTCCTTTCATTGCCATGTCCATTCTACTTCAATTAGCACTCAATTTAACTCATTCATTCACCCTAACCTTCATCAAACACTTCACTTCAATATCAATACCTAAAATTGCAGCATCATACTCACTCATTTTCCTTTTACTATAATAATCTAATATGACTAACTTCACTTAAAAAGACATAATGCATGCTACCCTCATCCATTCATACTCAACCCTAACCTTATACCCAATAACTCAACCATAGGTTTCAAGACCTTCATGCATCATACATCATCATTTATAATGAACAATAACTTCCAATTCATGCATTAAAAACAACCAATTGATTCATTAAAAACATAATGAAAGCTTAAAACCAAACTTACCAAATCAAGCTTTCAACTTTTCAATTCTCCAACTATTTTACTTCTTCTCCATCCCATGCAAGGTTATCATCAAGGTAAGAAGGTAGAAGCTTTAAGTTTGCAAGCATGCAAGAAAATCACTCAAGGTTGGAGGAAAACAACAACTAAATCAAAGAAAATTTGAGAGAAATCCAATGAGAGGCAAAGGAGGAGGGTTTTTCGGATGGAACATAAGGAAAGCTAGTAACTCATATAACTATTCCCTTCATCTATTGGAACAACCGAGAATGCTTGTCTTCAAGCATTAAATGAAGGTAATATGTGTCAAAATAAGACTAGCCCATTAAAGAAGAAAAGTCAAAGTTCATGACTAATTAATAAATCCTCATAATTACATCTTTAATAATGCATTTTCAAAGGGTCCCAATTTCAACCCTAACACAAAATATCCAATAGGCCAGTACCATTTGATAGCAATTTCGATGCCGAAAATCGACCGGTTCGTCACTTGGCGATTTTTTTCGGTCCGGAAATTTTCTCCGAAAAATTCCAGAAAAATTTCTAAAAATTCCTTAAAATATAAAATAGTCAATGGCTCACTCAGAATAATTTTTTTCAAACCCAATAGCCACGTTAATCACAATAAAATTACATTAGGCACGAAAACCGGGAATGTCATGTATGCATGTACAGTTATTTCATGTGCACAGATTTCACTGGTCACTAGTACCAGTATGCATGAACAATACGAATAAATCCCTATCAATCTCTTCCTATGCCAATTTACTATTTTACCCTTCCAGTCGGAGGTGGGATGTTACAGTATGTGCATAACATAATATGCATGAACATGGAGATACATTTCTAACTCTCATAATCACTCACATTTACCAATTTAACCTTCCCATAGGTAATGGGATGTTACAACTCTTCCCTCCTTAAAAAAAATTTCGTCCTCGAAATTCTTACCTATTTGCTCAAATAGGTGGGGATATTGTCTTCTCATATGCTCCTCTGTCTCCTATATTGCTTCTTCAGTTGAATGCTTCCTTCAAAGGACTCTTATCAATGGAATGACCCTGTTCCTCAACTGCTTGATCTGTGATCTCACAATCTTAATCGGCTCCTCAATATAGCTTAAGTTACTAGCAACCTTAATCTCCTGAGCCGGTATCATATATGTCGGATCCGATTGATACCTTCAGAGCATACTCACATGAAACACACTATGCAGCTGAGATATCTCATTCGGTAAAGCCAACTTATAGGCCAAAGATCCTATCTTCTCAAGGATTTCATAAGGACCAATGTACCTAGGGCTCAACTTGCCCTTTTTATCAAATCTCAACACTCCCCTCTATGGTGACACTCTTAGGAAAACCCTGTCTCCCACACTGTACTCCATTTTGCGTCGGTATTGATCCACATAACTCTTCTGCCTATCCTGTGCCACTTTAATTCAACTTCGGATAAACTTCACCTTGTCTACTGTATCTTGTGTTAACTCTCGGCCTTCAACAATTCTCATGCCCTTTTCATCCCAATATAATGGCGTCCGACACTTTCTTCCATACAATATCTCATAGGGTGTCAATCTGATACTACTGTGGTAATGATTATTGTAGGCAAACTAAATTAATGCAATATATTGATCCCAAGCTCCTCTAAACTCCAATACACAAACCCTGAGCATATCCTTAATAGTCTTGATTGTCTTCTCACTCTGTCCATTTGTTTGAGGATGAAATGTTGTACTGAAGTTCAACTTAGTACCCATAGCCGATTGCAAGCTCCTCTAAAACTTAGAAGTAAATCTGGGATCCCTATCTGATACTATAGACACTGGAACCTCATGCAATCTCACCACTCATTCACATACTTCTGAGCCAAGTGATCAAGTGAGTTATTCTCTCTCACTGGTAAGAAGTGGACCGATTTAGTCAATCGGTCCTCTATGACCCATATAGCATCATTTTGCCTTGGAGTCTTGGGCAGTCTCATAATGAAGTCTATAGTATTTTGTTCCCATTTCCACTCTGGAATAGGCAACGAATGGAGCTTCCCTACCGGAGCTTGATGCTCAGCTTTCACCTGCTGGCATATCATACATCTAGATACATACTCTGCCACTTGTTTCTTCATTCCTGGACACCAAAAATGCTGTTTCAATGTGTTATACATCTTGGTAGTACCAGGATGCATAGTATAGGCGGCTATATGAGCTTCCTCAAGAATCTCTTTCCTCAGATCATCTACATTAGGCACACACAGCCTATGTCTCAACCATAAAACCTTATCCTTCAACTCAAACTTGGAATCTGAATTTGCCTTCACTTTCTCTATAAGCTTTACCATATCAGAATTTTTGTTATGTACTCTCCTGATTCTATCATGTAGCATCGACTTCACCTTCAAAGTAGCAATTAGTGCCTTATCTTACTCCAGATTCAGCTCTACATTCAGTGCTCTTAAATGAATCAGATTAGGTAGCCTCAATAGCTGAATTTGAGCTGCACTGATATTACACTTCCTGCTCAAAGCATCAGCGGCCACATTAGCTCTCCCCGGGTGGTACTCGATAGTGCAATCATAATCCTTTAGTAATTCAATCCATCTCCTTTGTCTCAAGTTCAACTCTCTCTGACTCAGTAAATATCTCAAACTCTTATGATCTGTTTATATCTAAAAAGTCTCTCTATATAAATAATGTCTCCAAATCTTTAGAGCAAATACAACTGCAGCTAGCTCTAAGTCATGTACTGAATAATTGAACTCGTGAGACCTTAATTGTCTCGATGCATAGGTGATCACCTTGCCATGCTACATCAATACACATCCCAATCCTTGATGTGAAGCATCACTATACATCACATATCCTCTAGTCCCCGATGGAATTGTCAACACCGGTACAGTAGTCAATAGATGTTTCAGCTCTTTAAAGCTCTTTTGACACTCCTCATTCCATTGAAACACTACATTCTTTCTCAGAAGTTTTGTCAAAGGGGCCGAGATCAAAGAAACCTCTCAATAAACCTCTGGTAATATCCATATAATCCTAGGAAGCTTCGAATCTTTGACACATTTCTCGAAGCTTTCCAATTCATCACTGCCTCAATCTTCTTCGAATCTACTTGTATGCCATCTTCAGTCACTATATGCCCCAGAAATACAACTTGATCCAGCCAAAATTCACACTTATTGTATTTGACATACAACCGCTTTTCTCTCATAATCTGTAAAATAACTCTCAGATGCTTAGCATGTTCCTCCCTGCTCCTTGAATACACCAACATTTCATCAATAAATACAATAAAAAATCGATCTAGGTAGGGCTAAAACACCCTATTCATCAGGGCCATAAAAGCTGTCGGGGCATTAGACAACTCAAAAGACATCACTAAAAACTCGAAATGCCCATACCTGCTCCTAAATGCACTCTTAGGTACATCAGCTTCAACTATCCTTAACTGATAGTACCCTAACCTTAAATCCCACTTTGTAAATACCTGAACTCCCTACAAATGGTCAAGTAAATCATCGATTCTAGGTAGTGGGTACTTATTCTTCACTGTCACCCGATTTAGCTGCCTATAATCGATGCATAACTTCAAAGTCCCATCCTTCTTCTTCACAAACAACACTGGAGCTCCACAAGGTGAAACATTGGGCCTTATGAAGCCCTTTTCCAACAACTCCTGCAACTGAGCCTTCAACTCTTTCAGTTTCACAGGTGCCATCCTATATGAAGGAATAGATATAGGGGCAACACCTAGAACCAGATCAATTGTAAACTCTATTTTTCGATCTGGTGGTAAGCTAGGTAACTCCTTAGGGAACACATCCGGAAACTCCCTAACCACAGGAATATCTATCATACTCTGCTCGACTCTAGTATCAATGGTATGACCCAAAAAAGCCTCACCTCCCCCTACATCAACCTTAGTGTACTCATGAATGATATCATCCTGGCTGGTACTGCCTGACTAATTCTTTTGAATATTGCCCTCGGCTGACCAAGAGATTCCAGTACTACCTCCTTGGTGTAGCAGTTCATGATAGCCTTATGGGCAATGAGACAATCCATGCCTAGATCACATCTATCTCTCTTAACTGTAATACAATCAGGTCTGTCTTTAATTCTACTTGATCAATCTTAATCGAGCACCCCTTGCAGACCTCTCCTAAGACAGTAGTACTACCTAGAGATGTACTCACCTCTAATCCATACTGCAGTAACTCCTTATCACAATGCAATCTACATGTCAAATGTGGTGCAATAAAGGAGTGTGTGGATCCTGGATCTAGTAATGCAAATGCCTCAAAATAATAAACAAGAAACGCACCTGCTACTACATCTGGTGAGTTTTGGGCCTTCTACCTGGTCATAGCATAGACCCTGGCCTGGAACTGCGGTCAGCTGCCTTGTCCCTCAGGCCTCATGGAAGAACTCCTAGCTCTCCCTTTGTCTCTCTCTCGACCTCTCTGTCCAGATCCACCACCTTTGCTCTGCTGAACTATTGTATTACTCCCAGATCGCCCACTGACAACAGACTGAGTCCCCAAAGTAGTTGGACAATCTCTAACCTGGTAGTCTATGGATCCACATTTAAAACAAGCCCCAGACATTCTCCGACATTCACTACCATACCTTCTCTCATAATATTCACAAACTGGAAGCTGATTCTGAGCTGAACCTCTCTCACTACCAGTTTGTGACTTCCTGTCCCTCAGCCTAGATCCTGACTGCCTAGATCCACCTAAGGATCTGAATGGTCTATTCTGGCGCTTACTAAAGCTCCTGCTAGAATTGCCCTGACTTTTACTAGACCTCTTTCCTCTGGACCCTTGCCCAGTCTCTGCTTGTTTCTCCTTCATCAGCTGTTTAATTCTAATTGAGGCAGCTCTTAACTCAGTGAAAGTGCCCATATCTGACTTCGCCAACCTTGTTCTGATCTCCATATTAAGCCCATTCTCAAACCTTCTGTGCTTGTCTTCTTCTGTAGGGATTATAGCAGTAGCATAACCCATCAATTCATTAAATCGGACCTCATAGTCCGCCATTGACATCTTGCCTTGCTTTGATTCCAAGAACTCTTGCATCTTCATGTCCAAGTAGATCTTGGCCATGTAATTGTCTCTGAAGACCCTCAAAAAGTCTTTCCACTTCAATTGACAAGGCCTGGTGGTATTGCTTGGAATAGTCTTTCACCACTGGTAAGTTGGGCTCTGCAGTAATGATACTGTATAGTCAAACCTCTCATCAGACTCGCAGTCCATCTGATCGAATACTCTTTCCATCCTCTCTAACCATCCCTCGGCCTCAACAGGGTCTGTGATGCCATAGAAGTCCACAACTCCCTACTTCCGTAGCCTATCATACCTCCTCTCCTTTCTCTTGGGAACTCTAAGAGGTAATCCCTCAGATCGAGATACCGAGGACTCTCTACTGGCTCCTACAGATCCTTGGTTAGCTGGTTGATCAATCTTATAACCTAAAGTGAATGACCTATAACAAATAATAACTTCAATCATTATCCACATTTTTCACAATAATTCATGCTTAACATTTCTATATGTCCCAATAGATGCTAAACCATGCTCTGATACCACCTAAATGTAGTGCCCCTTACCTAAAGATATGCATTGGGGCGTTTGGAGGTCATTTCGACACATTTCCTAAGATAAAGGCACGCTACGTTCGATCGCTACACTCACTTTACACGACATGGTATTATAATCACTTGTAAAGCATCATAAAAAATCCACTATGTTTAAAAACCAATCCTTTTTTTTCATTTCCTTTCGAAAACATCGAATGTCTACATTGAGTCTTTCAATAAATTCTATATGTACATTCACAAAATCTAATACAGGAGTACTACATGAAAGAGGAAAATACATCAAATCTATCTAAATCACCCAAAAATCCTAGCTGACCGACCTTTGAGCCATGAATTCTCTTGCCAAAACACAAAACTACAAGGCAGTAGAGCCCCTCAGTAGCTAGAGTCTTCTCTCGATCCTGAAAAGACAACGTTGCAATTTTGATGAGTTTTACGAACTCAATGAGTGAACCATCATTGATGAATTCAACGGATCTTATACACATATCTCATATTACATAAATTACTCATTTTTAAGTATACATTTATTGTCCAGATACTCACATAAGATGGCAGGTCATATAGTCATTCAATATCACTTTGCAAACCACTCATGATCTTCAGTCTTATAATACCATATGCATGAGACTCGTGTTCATTCTTATTGTTTTGACCGAGTGCCAATCACTTACACAAATACTAGCCCATAGGGCTCAGTCAGAACAGAATTCACGGAGCATAGCTCTACGTGCAGAATCAGAGTTCACGGAGCAAAGCTCTACGTGGAAGCGCTTCAAACTGGCTACTCAAGTCACAACGCCTTTATCTGAGTATGCATTTTATGAAATGCATCACATACTGATCAAGTAATATCATATATGATGATAAATCCGAAACTTACATTCATCAGACCTAAGTCCGGCATTCAACCTTCGTTGAGAAATCACATAACATATAGAATTTCATAACAAATCAAAATACTTCCAATACATGCCTAACTATTATACTCCTCGGGCTTCAAGTACGGAATTCAAAATCAGATCACAAACATTTCAATAATATGGAAGTTTAAACAAATCAAATCCATTTAGAACAAATCAATCCTAGGAAAACATATAGGTTGACTCACAAGTTGCTCCCGAAGCTAATTCCTGGAAATTCCGGAAACGTCTTTGGGTTGACATTCCAATTGGTCCTCTATAACAAATAATATACACATATATCACAATTTGCACAATCATAGGTATTTAATAATCCACATGAATGCAATGAAATATGTACACATGTTCATGACAACCTCGGGTACTAATCCATCAATGTTATCATAAGATCATTCTCATATCAAAACTCATCTTTGTTATTCCAAGTCACCCCTTTCGGGTCTACTATTCATATTAAATTAGAAAGTAAAACTGAAGTAATTGGGTCATACTTTCTTATAGAAAAGTATTCCTTTATGTCTTATGAATTCATTGGTATCAAAATCACTCAACTTGGTAGAGTATTTAGGAAGATATATCTCAAACAGTTTTGGACTGCTCTTGTCCAAAATGATGTACTATGAGCAATTTCCATCTAAATTTTAAACATTTTAGAGACTGAATTAGATTCTAAGTTCCCATAAAAGTTTTAGCTCCATGTCTCTAGTTTACCACAAATCAGAAATCATCCCATTTGGAGCTCTACAAATCAAGATATCTTCAAAATACTGAAATATGTTTAGTAAAATAACATCAATTCATACTATTTAAGAATACACTCACTGTACCCATTCCACTTTTTCACTCAATCTTTCTCAATTTAATTCAGAGGCTATGATTTTTGGTAGAGATATATAGAAATGTCTGACGAGTCCAATGATTCAAGAATCAAGTCATTTGGATGTCTAGAGACGGAGTTATAGCCAAAAGAATCTAACATGTTCATGTCTTTACTCAAATTGTACATATCTTGGCGCAATTGCCATAACTTTTGCTATAGATGTCATATTGACTTCATTTTTAGTTGGTTTGAAATAAGACTTCTAGATCTATAACTTTTATGAAGACCATAAAGCAATATTTTGCTTCTAAAAGGATCAAAAATAGGACAGAAGATGACGATACAAACTAAGATGATGCATAAAAGGGAAAACTAAGACGATCAAACTAAGACACAAAAAATCAAACTAAGACGAAACAAATTGAGACGATCAAACTAAGATGCAAAAAATCAAACTAAGACGAAGCAAACTGAGACAGTCAAACTGAGACGGTCAAACTAAGATGCAAAAAGCCAAACTAAGACGAAGCAAATTGAGATGCAAAAAGTCAAATTGAGACGAAGCAAACTGAGACGGTCAAACTAAGATGCAAAAAGTCAAACTGATATGAAGCAAATTGAGATGGTCAAACTAAGACGCAAAAAATCAAACTAAGACGATCAAACTAAGATGCAAAAAGTCAAACTAAGACGAAACAAACTGAAACGGTCAAACTAAGACGCAAAAAATCAAACTAAGACGAAACAAACTGAGACGGTTAAACTCAGACACAAAAAGTCAAAATAAGACGAAACAAATTGAGACGATCAAACTAAGACGCAAAAAGTCAAACTAAGACGAAGCAAACGTTACAACTTGTAATGCTCATATCTCTCAACTTCGATATCCAAAATTTACAAACTTTATATCGTTGGAAAGTTGAAAAGATCATCTACAACTTCGAAGAAGACAATTTTGTCAAAATCAATCTAGATCAATCCAGAATTTCTCCCGAAGTTAAAACATGAATTTTACATTATGCTCCAATGTACTACACCCAATTCTCAACTTCATGAAAAAGTTTGAGATTCTTAGAGACAGAATTTAAATTTGATGTCTTAATAAGAAATGTAGCCATATGTCTCTACTTTAATCCAAATTAAAAATCATCTCGTTCGAACAACTAGAGAAAATGTTGTGGCTAAAAAACTGAAGCATATTCAATAAACATTTTCCAGATTTTCAAACTTTCAATATTTTATATCACCAAAACACCAAAAAAATTTCAAAAACTAATTTAACACTATAACTGAATTTATTTCCTCCTAACCACCCAGTATTTATGATTATACTCTTAAATTTCACTTTCCATGCAGATGACAATAACTCCTCAACTTTCTTTCACAAATCACCAACTCTAAAGTATTTATTTACTACTTACCTGTCTAAAACTTCAAAATCTTCAACCCTTAAACTCCATGCGATTTACGTATTTTACTGTGTACAATGACCAGCTTCTGGTTTTTCTCAGGGTAGAAGGCACAAATAGCAAGGTGGGTTTAAGGTATGGAAGGAAAAGCAAAAAATTTTTTTAGAAGGAGTTAGATGAAAAACTCTGTGTACGGGAAGAATATTTGAAGAAGATGACAATGAAGAATGAACCTAGAATATAACTTAACCTTTCAACTCTCAGAAACAGTAACCTACATCTAGCAAAAGTACACAGCCTAAGAGACACTTGTCACTTACCTTATATCTAAGCTCTAACTTAGTTTCTTTTGAAACTAACTCCCTTAACTCTCATATTTACAATTCAACTATCTTCAAAACTCAATTTGATGTCTTTTTCCTATTTCCAATTTTTTAAAAAAATTTATGCCTAAATTCACCAAAATTCACGATTGCAATGTTCTTACTAACCAATAGAATTTTTGATATAAATAAAATTCAAAATTTCCAAAACACTAAAAAATCATAATTCAATCTAATTATACCCGGAATTATTCATGAATACATGTATAATTATTTTCATGTGCCATGACTTCACTATTCATATGTATGTGTATAACATAATATGCATAAACATGGAGATACATGTCTAACTCTCATAATCACTCACATTTACCAATTTAACCTTCCCACAGGTAATGGAATATTACAATAATCTATGATCCCTATAGTTAAAATCTTGAGATGAATTAGAGTAAACGAATATGCCTCTTATTTCATTGAGTTTTATTATAAAGAATATTTTGATCATGTAAAGTCGAAAGAAATTGAAATTATTGAAATATCGTAAACAATGAAAATTGATCTTATTGAGGTATTAAGAATAACTGAAACAACAATGAAGAATATAGTTGATTGATAAAGATCATGGAAACAATGTAGATGATTAAGATAAAAAACCTTTTTGTGATAGAGATGTTTTTATCAAATCATATCGTGTGAATCAAATGTTCCATTTCGAGGAATGAATGATTATTAAATAAATCAAAAGTAAATAATGGAGTCATATCCCTAGTAGAAACTCAAGCATAAGAGGTAGAAGATACCACTGAGAATGTATGTATTTTGTTTGATGTAAAGTATCCAACTTTGAGAGTGGATTCCTGAATTTGAGGAGACATTGATTTCTAATATGAGGAGTATATAAGTTCACGTTATTTTCTGAGTAAATATGCTTAAGAGATACAAATTTGACCTGATGAATGTATTACTATGGTATTGAAGATTAAAGCAATCCAAGCAAAAATTTGATGGCATGTTAAATGTATTCGAAAAGTTGAGAAGAATAGTTTGAATACTTGAGGAAAAACGTATAAATCATATGAGTAATCAAAGTAAAGAGAATTTTGAGGAATTATAATACCGATTAATTATATCGTCTAAATTTGTAGATTTTATAGCATACAATGATGTTGTATAAGATATTAGGATCAAATCCAATGCAGCATGATAAAGTGATTTCATATGCATGGAGACAATTGAAACCTCATGGGTTGATTATTTAATACATGAATTGAAACTTGCTACAGTAGTGATTGCTTGAAAGTTAGAGACATTATATGGACAGAAACATCTTGGATATATATAAATATATAGATCATTAAACTTTGAGGTAATTACTAAGTCGAGAGAAATGAATACTAGATTGAGACAATGAATAGAAGTATTGAAAGATTATGATTGTACAAATGAGTATTACATTGGTAAAGCTAGTGTTGTAATCAAGTGCATTGAATGGAAAATTCAATAGGAGTGTATTACAAATTTGGATATTGAGGTTATCAAATCTAGTGCAATAAAGAGTGTATAATGGAGTTGAATTTGGGGCAAAATGAAACATTATTAGCTGCACTGAAAATTAAGATCAGTTTCATATGAAGAAAGCCCAAATTGAGGATTCAAAAATTGTGAATCTTAAAATTGGAAATGAATACAATTTTTTAGTTCGAATAGGAAAAATGATACTTTGTGATTGAAATAAGAAATATGTGTACCGATAAAGATGATTGAGCAAAGAAATTGTTAGATAAGCATGAATAACAACCTATGATATACATTCTAGTAGGAATACGTCGAGATAGCATTTGATGGCTAAAGAGGTGGAAACAAATAACCACACTTGTGAGTTGCCAACAGTCTTGACTGTTATAGATATACTTAAAGCTTATATTTTTGGAGTTCACAGGAATATGAGATCAATGTACAACTTTGATTGACTTTAAGCATAACAATCATTAATGCAGTGATGTCATTAGATTATTGTATAGGGCATTTTAGGACAAAAGGATTCGTCTGCCCTTACATTTAAAATGAAAAAGGCCTAAAATGATTGGAGGCCAGGATTGATTCAAAGGATATTATTGATGAGTGAAATGAATCTGTAATAGAAATTAAGCGATTCAAGAATGATAAAGGAGTTGGTGGATCAACACAAAAGGTGTCGAGTAAAGTGAGATGAACATAAAAGTTAAGTGTATTGACACTACAGTAATGTGAAATATGAAGCAAAAGATTAAATATTTTTTAGAGTATCACCTTCCCAAGGTGTGCTTAGATTGAGTACAAGATGTGCTCAGATTAGGATAAAGAATCAACTAAGCTTGAATTGTATTGGTCCATATGAAGTTACTAAGAGTCGGACCATTGACTTATGGTTAGTATTACCAACAAAGATGTGTTATTGTGAGTATGTTAAGAAATATCAATATGATCTGACATAGATGTAATGTCAACACAGGAAGTGAAATTTGTGAATAATTTGAGAAATATTGAGGAACCAACTAAGAAAATGAATGACTAAGTAAGTAATAGAAAGACCTGGTAAGTCTATCGACTATGGCCAATTAGAAGAAATTATTTGAGTGAACGGAGGATTATATGAGAAGAGATACCCCTGCCTCTTGATTAGTCGGGTAAGAATTTCGAGACAAAATTTTTTTAAGAATGAGAGAAATGTTAGCCCCTGAAATCTTCCTCGTTTTATTGAATTAAGCATGATTTAAATAAAAATTTTGAGATTTTAATAAATTAATTATTTTTGGAGTTAATTACTATGTCAAAGTTAATAGGATTTATTACATGGGTTAATTGAATTAAGGAGTAAGATTTTATAAGGCATTTTTGGTAAGTCACTTAAGCATAAAAGGCTATAAGGCTTAATGGAAGGGCAAAGTGGATTTTGCACATTCATTTAAGGTATAAGTGGAAGAAGATTGTTGTCTTGTATTTTGAGAAGGAATAAACGAAAATAAGAAAAAAAAAGAGAGACGAAGAAAACGTGGAAAGAAGAAGAAGGAAGAGGATTTGCTAAGGTAATCATCTCCTTCTTACTTTGTTAGAAATGGGTTTAGAGAAATGGATTTATGTGGGTTTTGTGTTATAATAAAAAAAGAACTAAATAATCATTTTAAATTTTTAGGGATTTCTAAGCTTGGTTTTCGTGGTGATTGAAGAAACTTTGGATAAACAAGTAAGTATAAGTATCCTTCTTTTTTGATTTGATGAATGAAGCATGTTTTGGTGATAGTTAGAAGTAAAATAAGAGTGAAAATGATGTAAGTGAAGAGTGAGAATCTGGAAAAATATGAGAGAAGAGTTGAGTTTTTGTGAAAGTTTTCCGCGTTGAAGTCCTCATGATTCTCCACGGCCAACTCTGTAGTTCGCGGCAACCAACATTGAAAAAAATCAAAGTTCACCATGGCAAAATTTGTCCGGAAACAACTTGAATATGTTTTGTATTTTTGACATAACTTTTTATGTAGTTAACCAAATAGAATTATTTTTTATTTTTAGTGAACCAGATATATAAGGCTACAAATTGTATTAAGGAATTGAGTTCAAAGTCAGTCTCTAAGAACTTGAATGTTTGGATAGAATTTGGGCATAGAATATTGTTTCAGTATAAGAACAATATGAAAATGTTTGAGGTATAACTTTTCAATTATTGAACCAAATTGAATGATTTTGGTGTCATTAGAAACTTAAGGCAATGAGAATCATTTTTCTAGAAGAAAGTGTTATCAAATTTGGTCATTTACCTGACCAGAATGATCATGGAAAATTGATCCGAAGGTTTGAACTTTTGGAAGAGTTTGAGTATTTAGAATTTATCTTAGTTCATGTGTTGGGACCCGATCCGGGAACCGGATCCCAACCGAAACAAAAGCGAAGACGAAACGAATACGAAATCGGAAGAAGCAAATCGGAGTGATTGAATCAAAAGCAAATCGAATAAACATAGTGAAACGCAGCGAATGCAAATCGAATCGAATAACAAATCGAAATAATTAATAGAATCGAATCATAAGGCATCAATCCGAATCGAAGGGACGGAAGCATAAGCGATCGAACGGACCAAATCAATTTTCCGACATCCGTAACTTATAAATTAGATAGACGACGTTGAATACCTTAAGACTAAACCAACGTAAACCGGTAATAATTTTTTTTCTTCTTTTCTTTATTCAAACTCATACTCATAATCACTCCTTCAAAACATAACCAATCCATACATTTCTATTCGTTTTCACTTCATTCATTTTAATCATTTCTTATACATCTAAAACATCTTAATACAACTAAATCTCTTCTTATCTTAGCCGGTTTTACCAAAAATCGGAAAGATAACTACTGTATTTGGACAGTCCAAAAATTTAAAACACAAGAAACACACTTCTAATATTACAACTCAACAATACCAAGCAACATCGGACCTCCCGTCCGGCATCCAAACACCAGCAGAAACACAAACCTAAATCTAATACTTCCAAAATTCTCAATTCAATACCAAACTCATAATTCAATCAAATTCTCAAATCAATCATACATATATATTCCCAAATCATTCCCATTTCTCAATTCAATATACATATACGTAATTCATTACATAACCGTAATTCACTTTCCATTCTATATACAAATCCATAAATCAATTTCATCATAGCATACAAGCCATACACAATCGAACAAGCGGTCTTGACCATCTTTCATCCAATCTCCGCTCAATTACGGAGATGGGGATGAAAGGGGGTGAGCTTATAGCTCGTGGGTAACAGGTTTATAACGAAGCATAAGCAAAACCGTTGAAAAGTTCATTTGTTTTACAAAATCACAATCAGTTCATAAAACGTTTTGCTCCCAAATTCTCAGTCAAATCTGAAATTCTGAGTTCAAATCCATAGTTGAAAAGTGTCATTGCATAGTGAAAAGTATTATCACATCAACACAACATGTCCAATCAATCATCAATATCAAATGCTCAAATTATGCACATACTTGACAAGTCATAGATGCAATGCACAAACAAATGGCTCGAGGGTTCCATGGAAACAAAAGGAAGAAACCAAGTTTACATCACGAACGAAATGAGTCCATTCGGATCTCATAGCCCCTGGCGGGCAGCGGGAGAAGGCTCTTGTCGGCGTGCGTGACGACGAAATGGTTCCACTCTCGCACCCAAACAAAAGCACATAATCATACTCTTTCGTGCTCTTTTCTTTCATTTTCGAATATGCAAAATGCCATGAATTTCACAAGGCATGACATAAATGTCTCAATTATATGACATAAATATTTCAATGCATTCTCATCTTTATTTTTTGCAAATCATTCACGGTAACAAAACAATATTTACTGAAATAGTTGAAATCATTCTTGATTTGGGAGAACACTTTAGTGGCTCATTACTAAATTATAAACATGAAACCCACCTGAAATTTCCTTGCTTATAAACTTGTTTAGGTATGCCTCTCCTCTTGTTCCCTTGCTCCTCTTTCCTCACTTGGTTTCCTAAAACAACCAAGTTCCATTTATTCAATATTTATAGTAAATATTCAAAGCTTGGAATCCAAAATAAAGCATTATAAATCTATCTTGACCTTCTCCTAAAATTCAAACCTTGAGGCTAATTCCAAACTTCCCAACTTCATAGCACTTGCAATCTTTGATCTCTAGTTCATAACGAATCTGAAATCACCTCAATCAGATATCTATACCAAAAGATATGCCCAAAATACTACAACTCTCACTTGATTAAGCGGACGTTCGTCATGGCGAAGGCTTCGCGACGTCATGACGAACAATCGCCACACGTCGCGGCGAACAAGTCATTCGTTGCGACGAGCAAGTCGCCACACGTCGTGGCGAATAAATATCACACGTCGCGGCGACTCCTGCGTTCCACACGTCGCGACGAATAATCGTAAAATTATTTACACGTCGCGACGTGGCTCCCTTCCTCACACGTCGCGGTGCCATTCATACATGCGTCGCGACGTGCAGTGCGGAGTTCGACTCAAACCGCAGAACCCAACTTCGATTCTTTCCTTAACCAAATCCAACACATCTCAACAATAGATCAAGACCTATAATGCATTTCTAACCCATTCTAAGCTTCAAATCCATCACAAACACATCAACCCAAGGATTTCTAAACATTTTCCCCAAAACCCTAAACCATCGATTCTACTTAATCCACACGATCCTAAGGTTTAATCCAATCATAAACAAGATAGAAAGGACTTAAACTTACCGATTGAAGCCTTAAAATCGTGAAACCACTGAAATCACAAACTCTTTCTTCTTCTCTTCTTCCCCTCTCGTGGCGCTTCCTCCTTCTTTCTCATTTTCCATTTCTTTCTTTTCTTTTATTTCTTCTTCTTCTAATTTATATTCTTAAAGGGTAAGCAATGTCCATTTGCCCTCCATCATAAGCTTTAAAACTCTTAAACTTAAGTACCATGCCCAAATTACCCTTATATATTCTTATAACCTTAATACCTCAATATCATAAATTCAAAATCTTGAGCTGAAGTAAATTTTGATTCCTTCAAATAATTACAGTCCCATGCCTCTAACTTATTTAGAAACAATAATCAACTTAATTGGATCTCTACTGATCAAGATATCATCAATCATACTGAACCATACTCAAAAAATATCTAACTCACTACGACTCAAAAAATCTCTTAACAATCATAATTCCCCGTCATAATGTAGGTCGTTGCCTTAGTAATCCAACGCTTCAAAAATCATATTAATCGGATGTCGGTCGGAAAATTTAGAAGCACAAGAATGAAAGAGGGCTGGTCGCCCTAACAGTAACGAAATTTCTGAAATTTCTATCTTTATATGCCAAGGTCCAAAATGGCATACTTTATAGCAATGAAAGGATCGAATACAATCAAAAGCGTTCACGAAGAACTCAAAGGCAATAGAAACCTCTAATTAGGTCAATTGTCGATCAAAGCTTACACTAGGGATGTCTCATCCTATACCTCATCCAAACTTATAACATTTCATATCTCTCAAATTTCATAACCAAAGATATCATCTTATACATCATCGACAAGCTAGGATCATCTTCTATATCTTTCATATAGATCATTGAACTTAATTCAAAACATATCTATCTATAAATTGCCTCAAAATCACATTACACATCTAAATGTACACTTATGAACAATTTCACCAATACTTAAGCGGTCTTAAGCACATTTACAATTCTGAGTCAAATAACCTTAACTTTGATGATCATAACTTTCACTCCCGATATCGAAAAATGTCATACTCTATGGCTACAGAAAACTCTTAACATAATCTACAAGTTTCATGTAGATCATTTTATCAAATTTTGCCTAAATCAAAAGTCAACCATCAAAGGCCAAAAGTCAAATTTTCACAATTCTTCAATTTCTCACTCTTTCACTATTTATTTCAGTATTCCTCAACTCCATTTCAATCAACTCATCCACTTTCACTTTCTCTAATAAATTGCATAATACTACACCAAATTTACTCAACCTCATATCAAATTCATTAAACTCAAAACACTCATTTCAAATACTATCCTCAAAATATCATCTTAATCATTCAAACCGACATTGTTCACATCAAACCTTAAACATAATCATTCAAATTCATAACTTTTTCTTCCTTTACACATGACTAAGTCACCTCAGTTTCTCATTTAATGTCAATTTACAAATTCACAAATCTAAGAAAGTTCGGGTCCAACATTTCTCCCCTCTTAAAAGAATTTAGTCCTCGAAATTCCTACAAGAAATAATCATCAAGTAACTTATTTTCTCAAATACATATTTCTCAATTTATTCACAATCTTTCACTTCCTGAATCTAATACCACCAATACCATGTCAACATCACTATATCCACAAATCAATGTTTCTTAACATATTTGACTCAAATCAATGGTCCAATTCTTAAGGAACCTTAATATGGACCAATCATCATTCAAAATCAACCTTTTAACTTCTATACATATATCTCTATCACTCATCTCATTGTTCAAATATTCCGCTATTACATCTCATATATATGTATTCGAAGTCAATCACCTAATTCATCATGACCTTCTAATCTTAATTTTCCATACATACAATCTTAAAATCAACCATCCTCTTAACACTTAAATCAAACAGTCATTTTAATTCCTCGAATAATTCATGAAAACTCATTCACATCAATATCACATCCTCACTAATTCAATCATATAACTCATCACCTTCCTCAAACAATCATTTAGATTCGTCAAATAATTCCTGACAGAGACAAACACATCATGCACACATTCTCACAAGATTAATCTTATCCTCACAAACTCTTATCCATTTCTTACTCATACTCATATGCCCAAGTAAGATCATATTACTGGGCTCTGATACCACAAATGTTGGGACCCGATCCGGGAACCGGATCCCAACCGAAACAAAAGCGAAGACGAAACGAATACGAAATCGGAAGAAGCAAATCGGAGTGATTGAATCAAAAGCAAATCAAATAAACATAGTGAAACGCAAAAGCGAATGCAAATCGAATCGAATAACAAATCGAAATAATTAATAGAATCGAATCATAAGGCATCAATCCGAATCGAAGGGGCGGAAGCATAAGCGATCGAGCGGACCAAATCAATTTTCCGACATCCGTAACTTATAAATTAGATAGACGACGTTGAATACCTTAAGACTAAACCAACCAGAAACCGGTAATAATTTTTTTCTTCTTCTTTTTCTTTATTCAAACTCATACTCATAATCACTCATTCAAAACATAACCAATCCATACATTTCTATTCGTTTTCACTTCATTCATTTTAATCATTTCTTATACATCTAAAACATCTTAATACAACTAAATCTCTTCTTATCTTAGCGGTTTTACCAAAATTGGGCGGCATAACTATTGTATTTGGACGGTCAAAAATTTAAAACACAAGAAACACACTTCTAATATTACAACTCAACAATACCAAGCAACATCGGACCTCCCGTCCGCATCCAAACACCAAGAGAAACACAAACCTAAATCTAATACTTCCAAAATTCTCAATTCAATACCAAACTCATAATTCAATCAAATTCTCAAATCAATCATACATATATATTCCCAAATCATTCCCATTTCTCAATTCAATATACATGTACGTAATTCATTACACAACCGTAATTCACTTTCCATTCTATATACAAATCCATAAATCAATTTCATCATAGCATACAAGCCATACACAATCGAACAAACGGTCTTGACCATCTTTCATCCAATCTCCGCTCAATTTACGGAGATGGGGATGAAAGGGGGTGAGCTTATAGCTCGTGGGTAACAGGTTTATAACGAAGCATAAGCAAAACCGTTGAAAAAGTTCATTTGTTTTACAAAAATCACAATCAGTTCATAAAACGTTTTGCTCCCAAATTCTCAGTCAAATCTGAAATTCTGAGTTCAAATCCATAGTTGAAAAGTGTCATTGCATAGTGAAAAGTATTATCACATCAACACAACATGTCCAATCAATCATCAATATCAAATGCTCAAATTATGCACATACTTGACAAGTCATAAATGCAATGCACAAACAAATGGCTCGAGGGTTCCATGGAAACAAAAGGAAGAAACCGAAGTTTACATCACGAGCGAAATGAGTCCATTCGGATCTCATAGGCCACGGCGGGCAGCCGGAGAAGGCTCTTGTCGGCGTGCGTGATTGAGCGAAATGGTTCCACTCTCGCCCAAACAAAAGCACATAATCATACTCTTTCGTGCTCTTTTCTTTCATTTTGAATATGCAAAATGCCATGAATTTCCTGAGGCATGACATAAATGTCTCAATTATATGACATAAATATTTCAATGCATTCTCATCTTTATTTTTTGCAAATCATTCACAGGTAACAAAACAATATTCTGAAATAGTTGAAATCATTCTTGATTTGGGAGAACACTTTAGTGGCTCATTACTAAATTATAAACATGAAACCCACCTGAAATTTCCTTGCTTATAAACTTGTTTAGGTATGCCTCTCCTCTTGTTCCCTTGCTCCTCTTTCCTCACTTGGTTTCCTAAAACAACCAAGTTCCATTTATTCAATATTTATAGTAAATATTCAAAGCTTGGAATCCAAAATAAAGCATTATAAATCTATCTTGACCTTCTCCTAAAATTCGAAACCTTGAGGCTAATTCCAAACTTCCCAACTTCATAGCACTTGCAATCTTTGATCTCTAGTTCATAACGAATCTGAAATCACCTCAATCGATATCTATACCAAAAGATATGCCCAAAATACTACAACTCTCACTTGATAAGCGGACGTTAAATGCGGCGAAGGCCTTCGCATGTCGCGACGAACAATCGCCACACGTCGCGGCGAACAAATTGCTTGTTAGTTACGACGAGCAAGCGCCACACGTCGCGGCGAATAAATATCACACGTCACGGCGACTCCTGCGTTCCACACGTCGCGACGAATAATCGTAAAATTATTTACACGTCGCGGCGTGGCTCCCTTCCTCACACGTCGGCGCCATTCATACGCGCGTCGCGGCGTGCAGTCTGAGTTCGACTCAAACCGCAGAACCCAACTTCGATTCTTTCCTTAACCAAATCCAACACATCTCAACAATAGATCAAGACCTATAATGCATTTCTAACCCATTCTAAGCTTCAAATCCATCACAAACACATCAACCCAAGGATTTCTAAACATTTTCCCCAAAACCCTAAACCATCGATTCTACTTAATCCACACGATCCTAAGGTTTAATCAATCATAAACAAGATAGAAAGGACTTAAACTTACCGATTGAAGCCTTAAAATCGTCGAAACCACTGAAATCACAAACTCTTTCTTCTTCTCTTCTTCCCCTCTCGTGGCGCTTCCTCCTTCTTTCTCATTTTCCATTTCTTTCTTTTCTTTTATTTCTTCTTCTTCTAATTTATATTCTTAAAGGGTAAGCAATGTCCATTTGCCCTCCATCATAAGCTTTAAAACTCTTAAACTTAAGTACCATGCCCAAATTACCCTTATATATTCTTATAACCTTAATACCTCAATATCATAAATTCAAAAATCTTGAATGAAGTAAATTTTGATTCCTTCAAATAATTACAGGTCCATGCCTCTAACTTATTTAGAAACAATAATCAACTTAATTGGATCTCTCTTGATCAAGATATCATCAACCATCTTGAACCATACTCGAAAATATCTAACTCACTACGACTCAAAAATCTCTTAACAATCATAATTCCCGTCATAATGTAGGTCGTTGCCTTAGTAATCCAACGCTTCAAAAATCATATTAATCGGATGTCGGTCGGAAAATTTAGAAGCATAAGAATGAAAGAGGGTCGGTCGCCCTAAAGAATGAAATTTCTGAAATTTCTATCTTTATATGCCAAGGTCCAAAATGGCATACTTTATAGCAATGAAAGGATCGAATACAATCAAAGCGTTCACGAAGAACTCAAAGGCAATAGAAACCTCTAATTAGGTCAATTGTCGATCAAAGCTTACGCTTAGGGATGTCTCATCCTATACCTCATCAAACTTATAACATTTCATATCTCTCAAATTTCATAACCAAAGATATCATCTTATACATCATTGACAAGCTAGGATCATCTTCTATATCTTTCATATAGATCATTGAACTTAATTCAAAACATATCTATCTATAAATTGCCTCAAAATCACATTACACATCTAAATGTACACTTATGAACAATTTCACCAATACTTAAGCGGTCTTAAGCACATTTACAATTCTGAGTCAAATAACCTTAACTTTGATGATCATAACTTTCACTCCCGATATCGAAAATGTCATACTCTATGGCTACAGAAAACTCTTAACATAATCTACAAGTTTCATGTAGATCATTTTATCAAATTTTGCCTAAATCAAAAGTCAACCATCAAAGGCCAAAAGTCAAACTTTTCACAATTCTTGATTTCTCACTCTTTCACTATTTATTTCGTATTCCTCAACTCCATTTCAATCAACTCATCCACTTTCACTTTCTCTAATAAATTGCATAATACTACACCAAATTTACTCAACCTCATATCAAATTCATTAAACTCAAAACACTCATTTCAAATACTATCCTCAAAATATCATCTTAATCATTCAAACTGACATTGTTCATCAAACCTTAAACATAATCATTCAAATTCATAACTTTTCTCTTCCTTTACACATGACTAAGTCACCTCAGTTTCTCATTTAATGTCAATTTACAAATTCACAAATGTAAGAAAGTTCGGGGTCCACCAGCATGTGTATTATGGGTTCACAAATTTGAATTCCTATTGAATGGGGATCATTGTCATTGCTAAAGGAAATCAAGAGAGGCCAGAGGAGCAGGAGGAGAGGCATCTTTGAGCAAGGTTTAAACAAGAAATTCAAGGTGAGTATATGTTTATAATAGAGTAAATAAGCCACTAAATATTTTTTTGAATAAAGGAAGTTTAATGATTTCAATTACATCATAGATGTTGCATTTATTGCTTCTTAAATGGATTGTGAAATTGTTATATGTTTGATATACGAATTGTGTTGATGATTTATGAAAAGACTTTGAAATTGATTCTTTTTGAAAAGATACATGTTTATAAAATCAAGTTTTCGGAAATGATTTTTGAAATATCTCATGTTCATGAAAAACAAGTTTTGAAAAAAATGTGTCATTTTGGGTAACAAATTTACAAAATATGAAATACATGTTATATGGGTTTGTGATGGTCCCCTAAGTTAGGTCAAGTATACTTTGACATAAGGCTTCTCCCGCCTGCCTGCTAGTAGCATGGAGCTCCTTCATGGACTCCCATAAGTTCACTACTACGCAAGACCATTTATGGGATTGCGATAGTATGTTCTGTTCACGTCTATGCTGTAAACGATCTAGAATGGGGGTTGAATAGATCTTTAAAGCTTTTTGTAAAATTCTACAATAAAATCAGAAGTTAATTCACACAAAAACAATTTAAACATATTTAAATGTAAAGAGTAAGGAAGAAGAGCAAACACTGTTTTTATAGAGGTTCGGTGCTAAGACCTACGTCCTCTACCTAAGCTCCCACTTAGGATTTGGCAAACTACTTTACCACACACTTTTTAGTTTAGTGTGAACTCTTACAACACCACTTGATTTCCTGCTCAAGCTATCTTTACAGCCGATTTGTTTTCTGGCACAAATCCTACCGACACTACTTGATTTCCGCCTCAAGCTACCTTTACAATCGATTTGTTTTCCAGCACAAATCCTACCAACACCACTTGATTTCCAGCTCAAGCTATCTTTACACTTGATTTGTCTTCCGGCACAAATCCTACCTCACAAGTGATCTCCTCTAATCACTCAACTCACAATAATCACAATGATAGAAAATAGAAATGCTAACTCTCAGTACATATCAGGACCCGACCCGTAGACCGGACCCCAACTGTTGGATCCGAGACCCGACTACATGGAACTCATACTTATTACACTTGTTATTAACCCTAAATTCCTACATAACCCTCATAACTCTTAACTTCCAACTTCTAAACACTTGATACTAGTATCTTTCAAAGCTCATAACTTCTCATTCCTAGCTCCTATTGATGCATACTATACCTCTATGGAAAGGAAATGAGATGAACTACAACTCTTATGAAGGATGCTATAACTAACTCCATCATTTAGTAAGGTAAAAATTCACTCAAAGGTCCACTGCTCCATTAATATCAATGTAACAGTGCTATGGCTAAATGAACAATAACTGGTTGTGTTCTAATCCTCATAACTTTTTAACCCTACATCCAATTGAGACATACTATATACCCTTGAAGGCTCTAATCTTCTACTTCATTCCTCATGAAGACTTATTAATCTAATTCAAACCGAAGAGGGTCTAAGATTGAGTAATCTTGCCAAATTTTAGGAAAATTCGACAGCACCTCCCCTATTTTATTCCTAACCCTATTCTTCAATCTAGACCATAACCTGCACAACAATTCTACATTTAAGGGCAGCAACACACTCTTAGCTTTCTAGCCATTCTCAAACCATATCCAACTAACACAATCACATTCTTAATCATCTAATAACATCTATACTATAACAATGATGCAATTTGTCTTATACATACATGAATTTCTCAAATACATTAAAACTTATCATTCTTGCTTTCATAATTCCTTCATTCATCATCATCAAAACCTATCATATTCATACAATGCTTTAGTGGGCATTTTAAGCCCAATTACATGAAACTTCAAAATACAACATTTTCTCAAAATGCAACTAAAGCATTGATGTTACAAAATGATTTCAAATTAAAAACAACAAAAGAAACTTCTTGGGTATGCCTTAAGCCCGCTCCTCGGGATCCTGCTCATTTCCGAAATTGGTGGGGTGAGCTAATGCTCCGTAGGTAACACATTTACGTTTATATCATAAGCATGTTCATTCACTTATCCATGCATTTAACAATTCCTCACAAAATCATAATACACGTTAGTAAACCAATCAACCATGCATATCATCATCATAATTTATCATAATTCACTTATTCATCAATCATCAAACATTCATAATTCTTCAATCATTTAACAACCTTCCACTTTCATATAGATTCATGTAAAACACATAATTGGCTCGGTAAGTCCTTATTCTTGGCAACCATGTGATCCCATTTAATGAGCTCACATGGGCAATTCTTGAGAGTCAATATGTTGGATCATCTATGCCACAATCGGGCGGCAGGCGAAGGCTTCTTGGTCAGCGTGCGTGACATATCTTGAGGACTATACCTTACCCACTTAACATATTAATCATGCATCATCATAAAATTGGACTGTTCTTGTCCAATTCATTGTTTCTTGAAAAAATCATCTTTTCATCATATTTCATATCGTATAATTCATGCATAATTCATATTGCACATTCATGCTCATTTAAGCTATTTCATTTATATCCCTTTTTCATCATGTTCATGCAAGTTAGTTTCTCAACCAACTCAAACATCATCCAATCATCAACATGCATTATTTTCATTCACATATAACTCATCATTCATACATTCTCAACTCAACAATTCCAAGCATTTCCAATCATCATTTCAACATTTATAATCACATATCATAACACGTACAATTATCCAACAACCACAACTATAGCATTCATATCATTCATTTATGGTTTTCAACAACCATAATAACGTTCAATGCAATCATCAATATCAACAACACAAGCAATAAATATCATAAATATCATTTAACCTCAACTAACACAAACATTATCAACCATCAACAACTATCATTAATGTCATTTATTGAATTTACATTAAATGCTCAAAACATAAAAGTAAAGGTGTAACCCACCTCTTTCACTTGACAATTCTTGGTTCAATGATACTCTTCTCCTTCTCCTTCTTCTCTTCTTTCTCTCCTTTGGTCAACTTCATGAAAATCAAATAACCCAAAGTCAACTCAACTTCAATTGAGAAACCACAATACATCCTTTATGAAATCAATGGTGGAATCACAATACCCATTCCATTTCTACTCTTTCTAACTAAAAACCCAACCAAGAACTTAAACCTTAACTCAAGGCTTACCTTAAATCTCCACCAACACAAGTGCTAACTTGGTTTAAATTGAAGCTTGAAGTATTCTCCACCTTTTATCTCTTTGACTTTCTTCCAACTCTTCTTCAAACTCTTGGAAAATGAAGACCTAACTATCTTCTTCTTCTTTCTCCTTATGCCATCGACACTCACCTCTCCCTCTCCTTCTATTTTCGTTTCTTCCTTTCTTTAACCTCTGACTTACTCCTTTCTTCATCCTTTATACTCCTCACTTAAAAACTAAGCCCAAGCCCAAAGCCCATCTTCATTTCCTCTTCTCTTATCTTCCTTTCTTCTTTTAATTCCCTACACTACTCAAAGCCCACTAACTCATTTAAAGCCCAATTTATGCTCTTCTCCTTCCTACCTCATTTAAAGCCCATTTCATTAAATTTTAATCTAACTAACCAACTAACATATTTACTTCCATTAATTCTTCACCTAACTCATTAATTCCTTTTTAATTCATGCTACCTAATTTAATCAATGCTAATTTACTTAATAATGAAAGCTTTAATTTCCTTTAATCATGCTTAAAAAATAAAAATAAAAATAAAAAATAAAATAAAATTTTGGGGCTAACATTTCTCCCCTTAAGAAATTTCATCCTCGAAATTCTTACAGTTCGTTGAAGAGGTGTGAGTCTTGCTCGCATTGCATCTGAGGCTCCCGTTGCCTCTTCATCTCGCATGATTCCTCCACGGGACTTTGACTAGCTTGATTGTCTTGTTCACGAGGATCTTATCCTCTATCCGAATTGCCACGGGCATCTCTTCATAGCTTAAATCATCGCTCATTTGAACTTCCGAGTGCGAATGATGTGAGAAGGATCGATCTGTACCTCTCGGATCGAGACATGGAATACATCATGAATCTGTGACAATTACGGCGGCAATGCCGGTCAGAGGCCAACGCCCAATCCTCTCTAGAACTTCATATGGACCCACATAGCGAGGACTTAACTTCCCTTCTTCCCGAATCTCATAACTCCTTCCATGGAGACGTCTTGAGGAACACCTTGTCACCCATCGCATACTCCATTTCTTTTACATTAGCATCGGCATAGCTTTTCATTACGTCTGGGCTGCCTTAAGTCATTGTTTAATCACATCCACTTTCTCAATCGTCATCTGGACCAACTCTGGTCCCACTAGCTTCCTCTCACCTTCCTCATCCCAACATATCGGAGTTCGCATCTTACGCCATAAAGGGCTTCATAAGGAGCCATCAGATGCTCGAATAGTGCAATTGTTATAGCAAATTCGACCAACGGCAAATGATCATCCATGCTCCTCTGAAGTCCATGACACATGCTCTAAGCATCCCTCAGAGTCTGGATTGTCCTCTCGGTGACCATCCGTCTCGAGGATGAAGCGCCGTCTTGAAATTCAAATTTTAGTTCCTAATGCTTCTGCGCAGACTTCCCAAAATCTCGAGGTGAATCGTGGATCCTCGGGATACTATGGAATCCGAATTCCATGCAATCTTACCACTTCATCAATATACTTCTGGCCAAAACTTGCAATGAACTGCTTGCTTGATTGCCAAAAATGGGGTGACTTGGTCAACCGACCGATCAACTATAACCCAAATGGCATCATGCTTCTTCTTTGGTTCTAGGCAAACCCATCAGAAAATTCATCGTGATCCTTTGCCACTTCCATTCAGGAATGGACAATGGCTGCAACATGCCTGAAGGTGCCTGGTGTTCAGCCTTGACTTGCTGACACACTAGACATCTGCTCACATATTCAGCTACATCTTTCTTCATACCTTTCCACCAGAAATGTTCCTTCAGATCTCTGTACATTCTGGTACTGCCTGGATGCATGGAATAAGGCGCATTGTGTGCCTCATCCATGATCTCATCCTTAACTGTCTTATCATTCGGAATACATAACCTGTTTTCGACCATCATAATCCCATCATCCCTCACTTGCACTTCTGACTGCTTGCCATGTTGAATTTCATCTCTCAGCTTACTTAATTCTGTATCCTGCTCCTGCAACTCCTTGACCTTCTCCCTGAGGATAGGTCTCACCCTGAATTGAGCAAGAATACCATCTGACTCATCCCGCTGTAAACTGATCTTCAACTTGGCCATCTGTTCCAACAGAGGCAAGTAAACCGATTGCACATAAGCTATGGATGACTTTCTGCTCAAGGCATCTGCTACTACATTCGCTTTGCCTGGATGATACTCTATCATCAGGTCATAGTCCTTGAGCAACTCCAACCATCGTCTCTGCCTCAAGTTCAACTCTTTCTGACTCATAATGTATTTAAGGCTTTTGTGGTCCGTGAAAATTCTGGTCTGAACCCCATACAAGTAGTGTCTCCATATCTTTAAGGCAAAAATCACTGCTGCCAATTCCAGATCATGAGTTGGATAATTCAACTCGTATGACTTCAACTGCCGCGAAGCATAAGCTATCACTTTGTCATTCTGCATTAAAACACAGCCTAAGCCTCTTCTTGAAGCATCACTATATACTGTATACCCCTGATCTTCATTGGGCAAAACCAATACTGGAGCACTTGTCAATCTGTTCTTGAGCTCCTCAAAGCTCTTCTGACATTCCTCACTCCATATGAACCGCTGATTCTTTCTTAACAGTTTAGTTATAGGGGCAGCTATTATTGAGAATCCTTCGACGAATCTCCTGTAATAGCCTGCCAACCCTAGGAAGCTTCTTACATCTTTCACTGTCTTAGGCTCTTGCCAATTCACTACTGCTTCTACTTTTCTTGGATCAACATGAATCCCTTTGCTGGAAATCACATGTCCAAGGAAAACTACTTCATGCAGCCAAAATTCACACTTGCTGAATTTGGCATGCAGCTCCTGTTCTCTCAGTCTCTGCAGTACTATTCTGAGATGCTGTTCATGCTCTCCTTCATCCTTAGAATAGACCAGAATATCATCAATGAACACAATGACAAACTGATCTAAGAATTCATTAAACACCCGGTTCATCAGATCCATGAAGGCAGCTGGAGCATTGGTCAATCCGAAGGGCATGACCACAATTCATAGTGTCTGAACGGTCCTAAAGTCTGTCTTACTTACATCGACTCCACGATTGGAGTTGATGATATCACGATCTTAAGTCAATCTTGAAAAGGCGCTTGCTCCTGCGGTGATCGAATAAATCATCTATCCTCGGCAGAGGATACTTGTTCAATCGTCATCTTATTGAGCTTCGTAGTCTATACACATTCTCCACGTTCCATCCTTCTTCCTAACAAAGCGGGATAGGAGCTCCCCAAGGTGAAGAACTCGGCCCGATGAACCGCTTCTCTAACAATTCCTGCAATTGCTCCTTGAGTTCTCTCAATTCAACTGGAGCCATTCTATAGGGTGGTATGGAGATTGGCGCGGTTAGGAATCAAGTCAATTTGAACTCAATTTCCCTCACCGGCAACCCCGTAATTCCTGCAGGAATACATCGAAACTCCTTACAACACGATAATCTTCTAATCGCCCACATTCACTACGGATCCACTATATGCGCCAAGAAGGCCTCACACCCTTGGCTCATCATATCGTCACCTAATGAGTGAAATGATCCTCGACCGGCGACTTCCTATCCCCTGAAGACCACTTTCGATCATTGCCGGATCAAACTCTACTTCTTTCAAACTACGGTCTAGCTTCGCCTTGACCTCTCCATGACATCCATTCCCAATATAACATCCAATCCTTGAAGGTCTAGAGGTAATAGATCTACTACCAGTCTAGCACCGTCAATACAGAGCTCACAATTCTTATAGATCATACTAATCACCACCTTACTCCCTAAAGGAGTACTAACAACCGAAAGTTATTCATAACCTCGGGACATCAAGATGCATATTCATACTTGCAGATACAAACGAATCGCGAGCGGTATCAATTAACACATAAGCAGGAGAGTCAAATAGCATAGCCATACCGTCACTACTTAGAGCGACTGCAGCTTCTTCCACGGTCATGGCAAAGACTCTCGCTGGTGCTCGACTCATCTCTCAGGTCTCCTGCCGGATATGTCTTCCTTGCAGTTCCTGAACTGCCCACATTATGCACTGGCCGAGATGCCACTGTTTCTGCTCTTCTTGGGGCCTGTGACTGAGACCCTTCCTGCCTGACTGTCTGGGGACAATCCTTGATCCTGTGCCCCCTTTGGCCACAGCCAAAACATGCTCCTATCTTCAGCAGACATTCCCCCTTGTGAAATCTCCCACACTGATCACATTGGGGATTTGTGAAGTTACCCTACTGTCCACCTGGACTTGCCACTTTGGAAGCTTGCCCCGACATAGCCCTAGGTCGCTTACTCGGCGGGAACACTCGCCCACCACACTCTGAGTATCTTGAGTTCTAGTGCTCCTCACGGTATTTGGAGCACTCATGCCCTTCTTGGAGGCGCGCTCTATTCTTCCTCTTCTTAGTTACTTCACCTCGATGCTCTCAAATTTCTCTGCTCAAGAGCGGCATCCACCATTCTTGGTAATCACGGAAGTTATGGATCACCACCTTTTCCACGATTCCTAGGTGCAATCCACCTCAAACTTAGGCATTTGTCTTCTTGATTGCCACGATATTGGGTGCATCCGTGGCAGTGGGTAAACTTCAACTCATACTCGCCACACTCAACTCCTCTCGGCGAGATTCAGAAATTCCGGCCTTATCCTGCATGTAGACCATTGAAATATTTCCTCCGAAAGGCCTCTAGGAATTTCCTCCATGTCGACCGGAGGTACCTCCCGATCAAGGGCACGCGACTCCCAAGGTCAAATGCATCCCTGCGATAAGCTAGCCGCATAGTCGAGCTTCTCTTCATCGGTGCACTTCATCGATTAGGACCCTCTCGGTCCTCTTCAGCCATGCTTCGCTTCCTCGGGATTGGTAGTCCCGTGAAGTCGATCGCTCCATACTTAGGAGCTTATCATCTTGGCCGCCCTCTCACTGAGCGGCACTTGAGTCTGTCTTCCTTGACCCATGGCATAGGTAAAAGCACAGGCGAAGGCCCGAAGGCGAGGATCCATGGGGTTCACTATGAGGAGGAGGCGGAGGCGCCTCATGTTGCACACTTGGTGCATCAGAATCTAAAATGGGATGGTCCTGCATCCTGCGAACATCGACTCATCCGCACTTCCGCGGTGAGAGCTGGGCCGAGATTGAGTTCCTCGAGTTCTCTTTCGAGGCGGCATTACTCCTTCAATTTAAAATTTCAGTGAAAATCTTTAGTTCACATAAAACAAGTTCAATTCATGTAAATCAATGCATAAAATAATGCACATAAGTCATATAATTCATGTAGGAAAAATGCATGATGACTTGACCCTTAGACATCCCACTAAGGTTCCTAGGAAACCATAAACCCGATTTCGCTCTGATACCACAAATGTCAGGACCCGACCTGTAGACCGGACCCTAACTGTTGGATCCGAGACCCGACTACATGAAACTCATACTTATTACACTTGTTATTAACCCTAAATTCCTACATAACCCTCATAACTCTTAACTTCCAACTTCTAAACACTTGATACTAGTATCTTTCAAAGCTCATAACTTCTCATTCCTAGCTCCTATTGATGCATACTATACCTCTATGGAAAGGAAATGAGATGAACTACAACTCTTATGAAGGATGCTATAACTAACTCCATCATTTAGTAAGGTAAAAAATTCACTCAAAGGTCACTGCTCCATTAATATCAATGTAACAGTGCTATGGCTAAATGAACAATAACTGGTTGTGTTCTAATCCTCATAACTTTTTAACCCTACATCCAATTGAGACATACTATATACCCTTGGAAGGCTCTAATCTTCTACTTCATTCCTCATGAAGACTTATTAATCTAATTCAAACCCAAGAGGGTCTAAGATTGGTAATCTTGCCAAATTTTAGGAAAATTAATGACACCTCCCCTATTTTATTCCTAACCCTATTCTTCAATCTAGACCATAACCTGCACAACAATTCTACATTTAAGGGCAGCAACACACTCTTAGCTTTCTAGCCATTCTCAAACCATATCCAACTAACACAATCACATTCTTAATCATCTAATAACATCTATACTATAACAATGATGCAATTTGTCTTATACATACATGAATTTCTCAAATACATTAAAACTTATCATTCTTGCTTTCATAATTCCTTCATTCATCATCATCAAAACCTATCATATTCATACAATGCTTTAGTGGGCATTTTAAGCCCAATTACATGAAACTTCAAAATACAACATTTTCTCAAAATGCAACTAAAGCATTGATGTTACAAAATGATTTCAAATTAAAAACAACAAAAGAAACTTCTTGGGTATGCCTTAAGCCGCTCCTCGGGATCTGCTCATTTCCTGAAATTGGTGGGGTGAGCTAATGCTCCGTAGGTAACACATTTACGTTTATATCATAAGCATGTTCATTCACTTATCCATGCATTTAACAATTCCTCACAAAATCATAATACACATTAGTAAACCAATCAACCATGCATATCATCATCATAATTTATCATAATTCACTTATTCATCAATCATCAAACATTCATAATTCTTCAATCATTTAACAACCTTCCACTTTCATATAGATTCATGTAAAACACATAATTGGCTCGGTAAGTCCTTATTCTTGGCAACCATGTGATCCCATTTAATGAGCTCACATGGGCAATTCTTGAGAGTCCAATATGTTGGATCATCTATGCCACAATCAGGCGGTAGGCGAAGGCTTCTTGGTCAACGTGCACGTGACATATCTTGAGGACTATACCTTACCCACTTAACATATTAATCATGCATCATCATAAAATTGGACTGTTCTTGTCCAATTCATTGTTTCTTAAAAAATCATCTTTTCATCATATTTCATATCGTATAATTCATGCATAATTCATATTGCACATTCATGCTCATTTAAGCTATTTCATTTATATCCCTTTTTCATCATGTTCATGCAAGTTAGTTTCTCAACCAACTCAAACATCATCCAATCATCAACATGCATTATTTTCATTCACATATAACTCATCATTCATACATTCTCAACTCAACAATTCCAAGCATTTCCAATCATCATTTCAACATTTATAATCACATATCATAACACGTACAATTATTCAACAACCACAACTATAGCATTCATATCATTCATTTATGGTTTTCAACAACCATAATAACGTTCAATGCAATCATCAATATCAACAACACAAGCAATAAATATCATAAATATCATTTAACCTCAACTAACACAAACATTATCAACCATCAACAACTATCATTAATGTCATTTATTGAATTTACATTAAATGCTCAAAACATAAAAGTAAAGGTGTAACCCACCTCTTTCACTTGACAATTCTTGGTTCAATGATACTCTTCTCCTTCTCCTTCTTCTCTTCTTTCTCTCCTTTGGTCAACTTCATGAAAATCAAATAACCCAAAGTCAACTCAACTTCAATTGAGAAACCACAATACATCCTTTATGAAATCAATGGTGGAATCACAATACCCATTCCATTTCTACTCTTTCTAACTAAAAACCCAACCAAGAACTTAAACCTTAACTCAAGGCTTACCTTAAATCTCCACCAACACAAGTGCTAACTTGGTTTAAATTGAAGCTTGAAGTATTCTCCACCTTTTATCTCTTTGACTTTCTTCCAACTCTTCTTCAAACTCTTGAAAATGAAGACCTAACTATCTACTTCTTCTTTCTCCTTATGCCATCGACACTCACCTCTCCTCTCCTTCTATTTTCGTTTCTTCCTTTCTTTAACCTACTGACTTACTCCTTTCTTCATCCTTTTATACTCCTCACTTAAAAAACTAAGCCCAAGCCCAAAGCCCATCTTCATTTCCTCTTCTCTTATCTTCCTTTCTTCTTTTAATTCCCTACACTACTCAAAGCCCACTAACTCATTTAAAGCCCAATTTATGCTCTTCTCCTTCCTACCTCATTTAAAGCCCATTTCATTAAATTTTAATCTAACTAACCAACTAACATATTTACTTCCATTAATTCTTCACCTAACTCATTAATTCCTTTTTAATTCATGCTACCTAATTTAATCAATGCTAATTTACTTAATAATGAAAGCTTTAATTTCCTTTAATCATGCTTAAAAAAAATATAAAAAAAAATAAAAAAAAATAAAATAAAATTTTGGGGCTAACAGTACAGATGAATGAAATTAAGACCAAGCTAAGAGTAGTATGAGAACAAATTCTTGGAACTATAGTAGTATACTTTGATTTTTGCGTTCCTACCATTTCCCTTGATGTTTCTCTATTTATTTGCAGGCTTAATGATGATTATAGACGTTGGGGATGTCCACTAGCCGTTGTTGATTGATCATAGACCTTGCTAAATTATTTCCTTTCCATTTCTGAATGATTGACTTGTTGGAATTAATTTGTTGTACCCATAAGTCGACTTGTCGTCATGTATAAGTCGACTTATGACAACATTTTTCGTAAAATTTTATCTTCGCTCTTTTATAAGTTGACTTATGTTATGTAAGTCGACTTGTGTCCTTCGATAAGTTGACTTATGTACTATTGGTCGACTTGTGATGACATATCTTCATATGTTAGTCGACTTATGATGTCCTAGTCGACTTATGTTGTTCAGATCTTGATATATAAGTCGACTTATGATGTACTAGTCGACTTATGTCAGCTTCAACAGTAATATCCACTCAAATCTTCTATAATCTTCATTATTAATGTCTCTTGCACTTATAAGGAAACTTCCATCTTGATTCTTCAATGGTTTATGTCTTGCCCATTCAAGATTGATGTAGTCTTGATGTATTTGAATCTAAATCACCAGAAATAACTTCTTAACCAATTCTATACATTTTATTATTATCAAAACATAAGTGGGATTTAATTTGTCAACCACCATTGGTCCAACATATACAGGATCAATATGTAGAAATGTGTAGTATGTTCTGTTTTTAGATTAACCCAAACCATTATGATGTGCTTATATGTTTATGATATATCGATAAGTTGATGCATACATGATTTGAGTTATTGTGAACTGGTTGAGAATTTGAAAACTATGCATTTTATGATTCAATGAGAATTTTTCCATGACAAATAAATATTTCAATAGTCTTTGCTTGTTTTTCCGTTATAAATTTGTTGCCCACGAGCTTTCAAGTTTACCTCCGTTCCCCCCCCCCCCCCATCTTCAGGTGATGAGCAAGAGATCAAGTGATCAAGAGCATAAAGGCATTTAGCAACTACAAGATAGTTAGCTTTTGTACTAAGTTAGTTTGATTTTTGAGTAGCTTTAGCAACAGATCAAACATGAGCATCCATATGTATTTTGTATTAAACGAATGATGTCATGTTGATATGTGATTAAAGTTTTTGTAAAACTCTTTACTTTTGAGGTTAATGAAATATGAATTCGCGTATAGATGAGGTTGAGCTGAAATTAGGTATACTTGAGGAAGTTATCGTTTTGAAATTGATCATTTGATTACGAATTGTTGTAACATATAAGTGAGATATGATGTGGAAAAAGAAAGGTAGGAAATTATGAAGAATGAGAATTGGTTATAAGAAATGAATTAAATTTTTTAAGAAGAGAAATTAGAGAGTGTGATGAAATAACATTGGTAGTTGAATTCTCATGAAATGATGTTACCTTAGAGGAAGTGAAATTGGGAAAAGTTAGAGTGAAAGTAAGGTTATGATAGATGGAGAAACCTAAGGAAGGCTTTTGAGTGAACCCTCTTGAAAGGCATTATTATTGTTAATTGTTCATCTTCACCGCGGCAAAGTCAAACTTCTCGTCGTGGCGTTTATATCCTAAGAGATGCTTGGGTTTAATATGGGAACTTCGCCGCGGAGAACTTTTCCCGAAGGGTCTCCATAGAAGTTCTCGTCCATTCGTCGCAACGAAACATAGAGTTGTTGCAGCGAACCCACCCGCCAAGACTCAGGGATTCAACATGTTTGGTATCAGAGCATGAAGATAAACCGATGATGGTTAAGGAGATTTTATTATATTATGCTCACGTTTCATGACTTCAAAGTTGGATTTCGAAAACGGGGTCCTACACACAAAACTCAGTTGATAGTTTTTGGAAACTAACAAAACCCAAATAAAGATGATAACTTGCCAAAGCAAATCTCTCTCACAATTTGAATTTGATAATCTGACTTTCCTTTTGGCAGATTACACATATATATATGGGAAAATGTAATACCCAAATACCCCCTGGGAGGATACATGGATGCCACCCAAGATAGGACAAACAGATCAAAACGTTTCACACATGCATTTTTAAAAAAGAAACGTAACACACATATAATATATCTCATAATTTTAGAAACAAATCCAAAGAATATTTACAGGCCCAAACAAACCAAACAAAATACATTTTCGCGACACAAAACTTCAGCTCTTTTGGCCATGCGGATGACTTGTCGATCCTTAATCTCTTCGCTCGAACCTACACGGGCAAATCCACGTGCTAAGCATATAACTTAGTGAGTAATAACTAATCTATATTAAGCGATTTGAAGAAATGTAAAGAATGCATTTGAACATATTTTTATACTAAGCGAGCGGCAGAACACGGAGATCCTTGAATCGAATGTAATTTAGTTTATGTCAAAATCAAGCAGATATCGGCATCTGAACAAATCAAACTATAAATCCATTAATGAAGTGGGTAGCGGACTTATCAGAGATACCATAATTAGTATCGGCGGAGAGACATATGTCTCGATATCGAGAGACACCAAAGTGTCGAATAACGGGAGCGATTCTGAGACCCTTCTAGCATGCCTATTTACCCACAACTAGGACTTAACAGTTTTAAAACAGAACAAGGTCATTTCAGATATTTTATGTGCAGGCAAATAGCACTTCCAATAAATCAATCCTAGACATCATCTAGGTTGACTCACAAAATTTATCATTAAAATTACTTACCTAAATTACTTACTGAAATTCCTTACCTATATTACTTATTGAAATTACTAGCCTGTATTACTTACCAAAACTGCCCTTACTGTTTATTGCCTCGAAGTCCCGGCAATATTTGGCAATGGTCGATCCTCTAATAATAGGGGACATAAATACAAATTACTATCGTGAATAAATGAAGAACATATGCGACAGAGACAGTTTTAATACAAATCATCAGACCATGTGTGTAACATGCACATCATTCACGTATCTTCACATTTTTCAAGCCATTTGTCACTTTGCATGCGAACCACTCGTTATAACGTAAGTAGTCCATTTATTTTAGTATTTTAGTATTTTTAGTATATTTATTTATTTATTTATTATTTTTCTCTTAATCTAAAAATACCAAAATTTTTCAAAATTCCTAAAATTTACAAAATTTTGAAATAATAATATAACTCTCCAAAATATTTTCAACTAAAAATAATTGACTATAAATTTCTAAATACTGAAATGTACAAAACTTCTAAATCACATTTAATTCAGTCCGAATAAATCTATAATATTCATTTATAACCAATTTACCCGGAAAATGTCATGAATGCATGCCAAAATATTTATGCACAATTAAGCAAATATTCAATATGCAAATAACAAACATAATTCGTACTAAATTTCGTTAATATTCTAACCCCTAATTTGGGGCGTTATAACTCTTCCCTCCTTAAGAAATTTCGTCATCGAAATTCATACCTGATCCGAATAATTGCGGATACTGGGCCTTCATGATTTCCTCTGGTTCCCAGGTTGCTTCCTCAAGTCCATGGTGTTGCCAGAGGACTTTTACCAATGATATTGTCTTGTTCCGCAATTGTTTCACTTCTCTGGCTAATATGGAAATGGGCTCTTCTTCATATGACAAATCCTGTTGTACCTGAATCTCTTGCATCGGAATCTTATGTGTGACATCAGACCGATATCTCCTCAACATAGAAACATGGAACACATCATGCAATCTGGCCAATTCTCCAGGAAGAGCTAATTGATAAGATACGGGTCCAACCCTCTTCAAAATTTCATAAGGCCCAATGAATCGCGGACTGAGCTTACCCTTCTTCCCAAACCGAAGTTTGTGTTTCCATGGTGACACTTTTAGAAACACCTTATCACCCACTTGAAACTCAATATCCTTCCTTTTTAGATCAGTATAAGATTTCTGCCTATCACTGGCAGCTTTCAATCTTTGTGGAATAATCAGAATCTTTTCTTCAGTATCTTTCACAATGTCTGGCCCGATCATCTTGTTTTCACTCAGCTCCATCCAACATACCAGAGTTCTACACTTCCAACCATACAACGCTTCATAAGGTGCCATGCCAATGCTCGTCTGATAACTGTTGTTATAAGCAAACTCCATCAAAGTCAGATAATTATCCCAACTCCCGGGAAGCTCTAACACACAAGCCCTCAACATATCTTCCAAAATCTGTATAACTCGTTCTGACTGTCCATCTGTTTGAGGATGAAAAGCAGTACTGAATTTAAGTTGAGTACCCAATGCTTCCTGTAAAATTTTCCAGAATCTCGAAGTAAATCGAGGATCACGATCTGAAATAATAGACAATGGTATCCCATGCAGTCTTACAATCTCATTCACATACAAATCTGCAAGCCTATCCAATGAATAGTCAGGACGAACAGGCAGAAAATGAGCAGACTTGGTGAACTTATTCACAATGACCCATACCGTATCATGCTTCGTTTGAGTAAGAGGAAGTCCAGTGACAAAGTCCATGGTAATGTTATCCCATTTCTATTGAGGAATAGGAATAGAATTTAACAAACTAGACGGAACTTGGTGCTCAGCCTTAACCTGCTGGCATGTCAGACATTTTGCTACATAATCCACAACATCCCGTTTCATACCTGACCACCAGTAATACTGCTTCAAATCCTGATACAACTTGTTTCCACCCAGATGCATAGTAAATACTGTATTATGAGCCTCAAACAATATCTTCTTCTTCAGTTCTTCATTAGTTGGCACACACAACCGGTCCTTATAATACAATTTACCATCACCCTGTACAGAAAAATCAGTCTGTTTACCTTCCTGAGTAGCCAAGATAAGTTGTTGTAACTTATCATCAGCTCTTTGAGCATTACAAATCTCCTGTCTCAACGTGGGCCTTATTATCAATTGAGCCATCAAGGCTCCTTCAGATCCCAACTTCCATCCAATTTGCTTCAGTGATAAAGTCGAGATAGTCTTTCGACTTAAGGCATCTGCTACAACATTAGCCTTACCCGGATGGTAGTCTACAATACAATCATAGTCTTTAAATAATTCCAACCAACGCCGTTGTCTCAAATTAAGTTCCTTCTGAGTAAGCAAATACTTCAGACTCTTATGATCTGTGAAAATTCTACACCTTTCACCATACAGATAGTGTCGCCAAATTTTTAAGGCAAACACTACTGCTGCAAGTTCCAGATCATGTGTAGGGTAATTCTGTTCATGAGTCTTTAGTTGCCTAGAAGCATAAGCAACCACCTTTCCTTCCTGTATCAATACACAACCTAAACCAATTCCAGATGCATCAGTATACATAACATACTCCTTACCAGCCGTAGGTTGAACTAATACAGGAGCTTCAGTAAGCATATTTTTCAACTGATCAAAACTACTCTGACATCTATCAGACCATTCATACTTCACTCCCTTCCGTAAAAGTTTAGTTAAAGGGGATGCTATCACTGAAAATCCCTTAACAAACTGACGATAATAACCAGCCAGACCCAGAAAACTTCTTACTTCTGTCACATTCCGTAATGGCTTCCAATTAACAATCGCCTCTATCTTACTAGGATCAACTCTAATTCCTTCAGTAGAGACTACATGCCCTAAAAATCATATCTCCTGAAGCCAGAAATCACATTTACTCAACTTAGCATATAATTGTCTTTCCCGCAGGGGCTGTAATACAATTCAGAGATGTTCACTATGATCCTGTTCAGTCCTAGAGTAGACAAGTATATCATCAATAGACACCACAACAAACTGATCCAAATACGGCCTGAATACTCTATTCATCAAATCCATGAATGCTGCAGGAGCATTAGTTAACCCGAATGGCATTACTAGGAACTCATAATGTCCATAACGGGTCCTAAATTGTAACACCCCACTCCCGCCAGACCCGGATCCGATATCAATGGTGATATCCGAGACCGCGCCCCTCGAGGGTGGCGTGCTAGAGCACTAAACTTATTCAAAATTTGATACGCAAATTTTCTCAAACATATTAGCAGAAGTCAAACAATCAAAGAGGGAAAAAGCCCTTTTCAATCATACATGCCAATTTCAAAATTCTCATATGGCCATTTGGCCCTTTTCACAAATACTAACCACTGAGTCATGTCAAATAACAATTCATACTAATAATTTCCGAATAACCAATTTGATACAAAATATAGACATGAAATGCAGACGTGGACTGATCCCGACCTCTAATCTTCACTTGAATGCTGAAAGAATACCCCCGTATGTCTGACGGGGAACCAATTGATCCCTGAAAAATAAATGCAATGTTGGGTGAGTTTGCGAACTCAGTGAGAAACCATCATCGATGGTCCACCCAACTCATGCATATACATACAATTCACATTATATCACTGATTGAACCCAAGTTTAATATATAATTGGATACACTTTCATGGTTGTTAATGCACTTTTTGACTCTTAATTCATGATTTTTGTTTTTAAATGAGTCTCTTACGATGAGCTTATGTTTATGCAATTTGCTAGTAAAATTGTACAAATTGACATTAATTCCATTATAATTTTTCTAAGAACAATTGATACTACAAATTGTTATTTTATATTGTAGGAGAAAAGGAGTCAAGAAGGATTAGAAGAGTCAACACGGCATGAAGTCCTTAAGGCACGTCACGGCGTGAACTAATGCCGCGGCGAAATGTAATTCCCACATCGCGGCGCATCAACACAGATCGTACGTCGCGACGTCAACAATTCAGCACGTCGCAGCGAACAAACCAGATCGTACGTCGCGACGTCCCAGACATCTCGTCGCGGCGAGCAAGACAGAGCACACGTCCCGACGAATATTAATTTATACATCGCGACGTGCAGACGGATACCCGAACTCCAAATAGAGATTTCTCTCACTGTATCGACCCGACCCGTGACCCATCCTTTAAATCCTGTCGAATTAGGTTATCATCATCATCTGGAGAGGGATCGAGAGACGGAGGAGAAAAGAGGAGATCGAGTGAAGAGAGAACAAAGAAGAAAGAGGAGAGATTCTCGGCCCCTCCATCCAGGGTTCCCTGGGTGGAATCTTTGTATAGATTTTCATTTTCATTTTCCTTTCCATTTTCACTGCCGACTCCACCATGAGCAACTTGGATTCGTCACGAGTTGTGAAGTTTCCGATTGTAATGCGTGGTTAGGCGTTTATTTTCTCTTGAAGATGCAGTGAAGGCTGGAGTTCACCGAAGGGGAGTAGCTTAATCTGTAGTTTAGCTATGATTTATAAATGCCTAGGTTTAGGGGTTTGTAATTTGTAGTGAAGTTACTTAATTATAGCTAAATGTTTGACATTTAA
Organism: Erythroxylum novogranatense; assembly: GCA_029891385.1. Taxonomy (NCBI): domain Eukaryota; kingdom Viridiplantae; phylum Streptophyta; class Magnoliopsida; order Malpighiales; family Erythroxylaceae; genus Erythroxylum; species Erythroxylum novogranatense. The sequence goes on along the minus strand of CM057235.1, from coordinate 47,113,589 downwards.
TGTGTTGTTTGGATTGTTAGTTTACATTGTCACATTTAACTACATTGTTATGAACAGCCGAGTTGGGGTTTATTGCTTTGTAGTTAGATTAGCTTAATTAGAGTTTAATTAAGTGTTGAACAATGTAATGTGTTGCGGGTTTGTTTATGTAGAATTCTGTGCTTAAATATATGAAGTCTCATATATGTCAACTTGTGATCTTGTTGATTCTCTTTTATCTGCCTAGTTGTGTTTGATATTGAGTTGATGCTAGATTTCATTTGACCCATTGCATTGACAAATCCACCGCACACACTAAGATGCTTTTAACAAGGTTTTAAGCAATGGAGTTCATTGATTAAATCCTTGGACTTAAAGAATCCTTTAAGGTTCTGAGGCTCAAGAGCGCTCAATGGGGTCTTGAGAAATGGAGTTGAGAGTGACAGAAGTCCATCAATTAAGACCCTGGACTTAAAGATAGTTCTTTAAGGTTTACCATTCAAACTGAGTGATTTCTAATCCCACCGCACACACTAAAATGAGCTTAACGGGATCTTGAGCAATGGAGTTCATTGATCAAGATCCCGGACTTAAAGAATCCTTTAAACGTTCTAGGGCTCAAGAGCACCTAATGCGGACTTGAGAAATGGAATCGAGAGTGACAGGAGTCCATCAATCAAGAACCTGGACTTAAAGTGAGTTCTTTAAGGTTTACTGTTCACACTTAGTTTTGAACTGTGATAGCCAAAGCTCGTTTTCAAGAGGATTTTATCACTTGTTTTAGAATTTTCTTTTTCTACTTTCAAAGAAATCCAAAAATACTTTTTACATGTTTTTTAGTGTAGTTAATGTTTTCAAACAAAACCCCCTTTTCCTTACTGATTTCACTTGCATTTTATGACATATAGGGTAGCTTAGGTCCATTTCATTAGGTTCCGATTAAGTGAGACGACCCGAGGTTGCATCCTATACTGCAGTCTTGGAATTTATTATTTTTAACCGATTTCCAAAGATCGATCGAAAGATCGAATCGACAGAGCGGCGATCAATCACATATTAGCACATTCATCAAATCCCCTGCATTCAATTTCACAACTATGAGGCGTTTCGCCTCTCACACAATTCATATTTGATCATTCATATATGCAATGTGCATGTGACACTTTCATTTCCTTTTCGTTGTTTTGACGTGCGCCTGAGCTCATTAACGTTGAGCCAGTGGCTCTGAAATTTTGTTGGACCAGAGGTCCTGTACGTTGAACTTAAAGCTCTCATATACATTGGGCGTGATATGCCCTGATAATCCCAATGACGGGCACAATGCGTTGAGCCTGTGGCTCTGAATACGTTGGGCCTGAATGCCCTGATACAGTGAGCCTGTGGTATCCGAGCACTGCGTGGGAGAGCCCTCAGGGTATGCACCACCTCAGGGGGCAAGCGATGCCACGACATTTCGTTGGCTGCCATGACCTTCCCGGCATTATATCCCAAGTTCACTTTCTTTTGCCAAATTCAAAATTTTCACTCAATAGATCAATATTATCCATTGAAGATTCCAAAAGTAAACCATTTATTTCATACGTCTCTAATTTAAACTCCAATTTCATTAACACAATCCTTAAGTTGAAATACAATCACATTCTGAACTGTCTTTCATTAATGGCGATCTCAAAAACCTAAATTCCAACTCTCATTCTTTTCCTCAATTGTAGACCTCTTTATCTAGATCACACTGTAACATCCCATCACCGATGGGAAGGGTATTTTAGTAAATTGGGACGGGGGTAGGAGTATTAATTTATAACTCGGCATGAACATACAACTTATCGCCTCTATGATTGATGGGTTGTGGCACTTGCACTTATACTGAGTTTTCTACTGAGTGATGTAGCACGCCACCCTCGCGGGGCACGGACCTGGATATGACCGTCGATGTCGGGTTCAGGTCTTGCGGGAGTGGGGTGTTACAACAACAAATCAAACATCACCTCAATTAGAGGTCTACGCCATTATTTATGCCTTAAAAACTAAACCCAATCAATTCAGAAAATCCATCCTCGCCGCGACGTAAGGACACTCGCCGCGGCGTCAATCCACGCTCATCGCGATGTCTACTTAATCCCTCGTCGCGACGTCTTGCTCGTCGCAGCGAACCACTTGTCGCGGCACACGCTCGTCGCGGCGTCTACGCTCGTCGCGACGTCCAATTATTTTATTCGTCGCGACGTCCAATTATTTTATTCGTCGCGACGTGCAGCCCTGGTTCGTCTTCTCCGATCGATTTTCCACCATTTTCTCTCTCTAAAAACCTTCATAACTCACTCCTAACTACCCCAATCTTCACAATTAAGCCCAAGAATGCATTTAACACAATAAATAACAACATTAAAACCAAATCACTTACCAATCAAGCTCAAATCCTCGGATTTCCGAAAATCGTCCAACTCCCTTTACCTTCCTCTATCTCCCACGATTTCCACCCTTAAAACTCAACAATCTTTATCTTCCTCAGGCATCGAGCCAGCTACGCACAAAGAGAGGAAGTAACAAACAACAATCGTGAGTGGAGGAGAATCAAAATCGTCGCAGGAGGAGGGGAAACGATCGTGCCCTAGGAAGGAGAAGAGGAAAGCTTTTTCTCAAATTTTAAAACATAAGGCATTTAAAGATTAATCACTTAAGCCTCTGGTCTTTTTCCTCGCAAAACATTTAAATTTACTACTCTGATCACGATCATTTCCAGTCCAATTTGTCTCCAATTTTCAATGGCTTCACATATTAATTTCTAAAATCATAATTCTAAATTTCCATTATCATTTACCAATTATTTCGGTACTAGATCGTCAATAGGTCCGCCACTCGGAAAATTTCCGGTTCGGACATTTTCTCCTAATTATTCTAGAAACTTTTCCTAAGGGCCACTATCAACTGACAATCACTCTAATACAGCCCCAATTCAATCATTCAAACCCAAATATTCCATAATTCTCAATAAATCATAATCAAATCTAGTTATCACGTAATTTCACAATTCACATCTTATTCACAATCAAATGCCAGGAAAATGTCATGAAGGCACGCTGACATAAATGCATGGGCCACTTGACTCATTCCTCTCTATATCGAGAGGCCAAATGAATGTTCAAATCAAAATATGCAATACAGACTACTAGCCTGTCCCAAATTACCAATTTAACCCTCCAATCGGGGCGGGATGTTACAATTCTTCCCTCCTAATAAAAATTTCGTCCTCGAAATTTCATATACGATGAATCAAGAAGACAGGAGAATTGTTCGATCGCTAAAATACTGTTTTCCACTTACGACACTACATAACAATTTCTGCCAATTACATGACATCAATACTAACACTTTACATTGATTTAACTGATTCCTCATGAATACTCGTAATACTTCACTTTCAGTACCAGTAACACATATATTATATTAAAAAAAAATCCTAATTTCATCCATATAACACTTCGTGAATCCAAAACATCTTTTAGATTTTAGACAGACTTACCAATCTAATCACACCCCGAAATCACATAGAGACCACTTATAACAAATTTAATTCTCCGATGTACACATTTATCTTTTTCTCAGTGCATCGAGGCCGAAATGATTCACTTCAAAGCATTTCATTGATCAGTTATCACATTACATCTCCTTAGAGTTATAACACCAATTCCATGAGATTCTAATAACCTTGATATAATGAACTTGAATCATTGTCATTAACTTGGATCATTAAATCCCTATTACAAATTTATTTTTCTAATGAACATTATCTCGAATCAACCATATCCTTTGACTATCAAATGGTATCACCAATTAAACAATTGATATACCCACTAAAATTCTGAATTTTTACATCAATTCTTATACCCCAATAACTCCACAAACATCAGGTTCACCTTTATCTCCAACAATCAAAACTATTAGTTAATCACACTAATAATTACTCGATTTCACATTCTACTTTCTCTTACTCTTTCAATGTACTCTTTCCAGCACATAAGGCTTCGATTGACGCTTTGAATTTTCACTAAACGCTCCTTTGGGGGTTACCCATATTTCTTAATGCAGTCACAATTATCATTTTCTCAATAGTTGAATCCACTCACAATTCCTCAATAAGGCCCGCATATTCTAAATTCTCGATTCGAATTGTGCCCTTCTTTCTATACACACCTGCACACCTGATTTGGAATTCTAATAGCTAACTAGTCTTTCTCTTTTTGCACCTTGATAGCTCGACAGTTTGCACTCAGTAATGCACTAGGTTTAATAACCTTATCGCCCAAATAGTGATCTTTTACCATTGAAATTTTCTATTCAACACATTAAATTTCCATCACTCACTTAATTTGAAAATCTCAAACGCGTAATCCTTTTCAATTCTTTTAAACTCATGAAATACCTCAATCGTTATCGATTTGTATATACATAACTATATCTAAAATATTTCTATCCAAATAATGTCTCCAAGCTTTCAACATAATATCCAGTACAATAATTTCAAGTCACTAGTCGCAAAGCAACCCATGAGATTATACTTGTCCCTAGGCACATAAAATCACCTTACACTATTTCAACAGATTGCATCATAACCTTTATTGGGACACTTCATTAACTATTGCAAAATCTCCAAATTAAAGCAATGCGATCAATACTCGAGCTGAATATTTCTCCAAATGTCTCTTTTACAATCATCAGCCATACTATTCACACATTTTTCCTCAAACATTTCTGAACTTTCGCAATTTCTGGACGTATCCAGCCTGTAACCAATTCCAATTAGCTCCAAATTCCAATTAATCTCCCAATTTCATGTATATATATATATTCTTTACAATTTTGCATTTTACTGATGCCTCTATTTTCATTTAATCTCCCAATATGTCATGTTCGAACACTAATTCATCCATAATTTATTTTGATCCAGCTAAGATTCACTCTTATAAAACTTTCATAATATGAAATTTTCTCAACTATGCCAACTATTCTTCCTCACTCTCCAAATGCATTTGATATATCATTTATGATCATAGTTACTATCCAATTTAAACACAATTGAGACACTCAACTCTTCAATAATATAATACTGTCAGGGGCATTCATGTCTTTGACAATTTCAACCCAGAAATCCTTATACCCATGATTAATTCTCATAACCCTTTAAATATCTGATTCCCCAAAGGAAATTCTCTTATAATTTTCTCAGATTCATAATAACATACTCTATCATATATGCTTTTACACTAGCTTCTCTACATATTTCAATTCATTGCTACAATTGCAAACTGGGTTGATAACATATTCACCAAATCCACTTGTACTTTCCGAATATTTTTACACAAATGTTAGTAAACCAGTATTCCTCTCATAATCACAACTAATGTCTCTTTACTATTCAATAATCCTATTACACCATTGGATTCTTTACATTAGCATAATACATATCCACTAAGCAGCAGATTCTATCTTTTACGCTTGAGTCTCTACTAGGATCAGGACTCCCAATAATAACTTTTCGTTCATTTCAAATTTATCCCTTTGTTCATTACTAAATTTTCCAATTGTAATCATCTGATCGACTTAACCCAATCCAGGGAAACTCTTCTCTGAAAGAAGATTTCTTACTACTTACATCGATACCGTTCCGAAATTTCTACTCATCAACAATCGTCTTATTTCTTATCAGTCATTCTCAATGCCTTAAGAACTATCATTTACGCTAAGGAAACCTTGATCTCATTTGATTTTTAACAACACTATCCCTTTTTGCACCTGTCCTCAATTGTGAGGATTTTACCTTGATCATGTCGTTAACATATAACAATTTCAATTCATTCTCAATTTATCACTATAAACACTGTCATTTCTTATTCTACCTCAAATTAAACTTTAAACTTTAAAAACCATAACTGGCGGTCAACCCCTAACTCACTGATTGATTTCGATATCATCTCTATCCATATGATACATATATCATATTTTCACTTGCTATGGTGCTTCCATTATCAGGTGTGCGATCACATAGGCAAAACGACTGGACCTAGTCAACCTTTTTCATCTACCATTATTGTTGTCTTCCATTTCAATTTTTTTTATCATACCCATAAATATTCACACTCACATCACAATCATTCTTAATTTTCCATTAAATAAATTTGACTCAAAATCACAAACCCTTTTCATAACTCTCATCACAGTACTCAAACCCAATTATGGCCTCTCTAGGTCATAGAACATTTTTTTTTCATCCACTTTGCTTATACACTTTCAATCTTGCCACTTATTGTCATTTTCCTCTATCAATCCACAGCTATACATATATTCATATTTGTCCCACATTCTAGGATATACTCAGTATAACTCTGATGTTATATTTCATGCTCTGTCCATCAATACTCTTTTTCTTATTCCATGCTATCCCTAACTTCCGTACGTCATTTTCTATCATATGCTCATTTTTCTCACTATTTCTGATCACTTAAACAATTGGTACAGGCTCATGCTTGTGACTCATATGCTAGGCGGGGATCGATCGTCCTTTGTCACGAGACATTACTTAAATGCATGTACTTGACACATTTTTAGAATGCCCATGTAAGATTGTATACGGGCTCGATAATATTAAATGTAACACCTCACTCCCGCCAGACCCGGACTCGATATCGATGGTGATATCCTAGACCGCGCCCCGCGAGGGTGGCGTGCTAGAGCACTAAACTTATTCAAAATTTGATACGCAATTTTTCTCAAACATATTAGCGGAAGTCAAACAATCAAAGAGGGCAAAAGCCCTTTTCAATCATACATGCCAATTTCAAAATTCTCATATGGCCATTTGGCCCTTTTCACAAATACTAACCACTGAGTCATGTCAAATAACAATTCATACTAATAATTTCTGAATAACCAATTTGATACAAAATATAGACATGAAATGCAGACGTGGACTGATCCCGACCTCTAATCTTCACTTGAATGCTGAAAGAATACCCCCATATGTCTGACGGGGTACCAATCGATCCCTGAAAAATAAATGCAATGTTGGGTGAGTTTGCGAACTCAGTGAGAAACCATCATCGATGGTCCACCCAACTCATGCATATACATACAATTCACATTATATCACATATTAGCACATTCATCAAATCCCCTGCATTCAATTTCACAACTATGAGGCGTTTCGCCTCTCACACAATTCATATTTGATCATTCATATATGCAATGTGCATGTGACACTTTCATTTCCTTTTCGTTGTTGTGATCGTGCGCCTGAGCTCATTAACGTTGAGCCAATGGCTCTGAAATTTCGTTGGACCAGAGGTCCTGTACGTTGAGCTTAAAGCTCTCATATAAATTGGGCGTGATATGCCCTGATAATCCCAATGACGGGCATTAATCGTTGAGCTCGTGGCTCTGAATCGTTGGGCACGAATGCCCGATCTGATGAGCTGTGGTATCCGAGCATTGCGTGGGAGAGCCCTCAGGGTATGCACCACCTCAGGGGGCAAGCGATACCACGATATTTCGTTGGCTGCTCCGGTCACAACTGCCTTTAACTGATCATGCCTTTATGCATGAATGCACATGTTCCATTGCAATCATTTACAATTTCAATTCATTTCACTAATGCATTCATAAACATTTATTCACATTTGCACTTCAATATCAAATTTCCAATATTTCGAACACCCATGATCCGAAATCAATCAAAAGCAATCACACATATCCTTCCTTAACTCCACATGGCATGAGTACACGAAACTAAACACATTAAGGTTGGGAAACTAACTAGGTTACTCACCTGAACTTCCGAGCTACTTGCCTGGAAGTCTCAGCACGATCCGTGGATTATCGATCCATCGGAGCATCTATAACAATAAAAAAATTTCATTCATTACAAAAATGCTCAATCAAAATAATTGATGATGCACATGCATTGAATAAAAGATGTATCATGCCTATCCATGACCTTCCCGGCACTATATCCCAAGTTCACTTTCTTTTGCCAAATTCAAAATTTTCACTCAATAGATCAATATTATCCATTGAACATTCCAAAAGTAAACCATTTATTTCATACGCCTCTAATTTAAACTCCAATGTCATTAACACAATCCTTAAGTTGAAATACAATCACATTCTGAACTGTCTTTCACTAATGGTGATCTCAAAAACCTAAATTCCAACTCTCATTCTTTTCCTCAATTGTAGACCTCTTTATCTAGATCACAACAAATCAAACATCACCTCAATTGGAGGTCTACGCCATTATTTATGCCTTAAAAACTAAACCCAATCAATTCAGAAAAACCATCCTCGTCGCGACGTAAGGACACTCGCCGCGGCGTCAATCCACGCTCGTCACAACGTCTACTTAATCCCTCGTCGCGACGTCTCGCTCGTCGCGGCGAACCACTCGTCGCGACACACGCTCGTCGCGGCGTCTACGCTCGTCGCGATGTCCAATTATTTTATTCGTCGCGACGTGCGGCCCTGGTTCGTCTTCTCCGATCGATTTTCCACTATTTTCTCTCTCTAAAAACCTCCATAACTCACTCCTAACTACCCCAATCTTCACAATTAAGCCCAAGAATGCTTTTAACACAATAAATAACAACATTAAAACCAAATCACTTACCAATCAAGCTCAAATCCTCAGATTTTCAAAAATCGTCCAACTCCCTTTACCTTCCTCTATCTCCCACGATTTCCACCCTTAAAACTCAACAATCTTTATCTTCCTCAGGCATCGAGCCGCTACATACGAGAGAGAAGTAACAAACAACAATCGTGAGTGGAGGAGAATCAAAATCGTCGAAGGAGGAGGGGAAACGATCGTGCCCTAGGAAGGAGAAGAGGAAAGCTTTTTTTCAAATTTTAAAACATAAGGCATTTAAAGATTAATCACTTAAGCCTCTGGTCTTTTTCCTCGCAAAACATTTAAATTTACTACTCTGATCACGATCATTTCCAGTCCAATTTATCTCCAATTTTCAATGGCTTCACATATTAATTTCTAAAATCATAATTCTAAATTTCCATTATCATTTACCAATTATTTCGGTACTAGATCGTCAATCGGTCCGCCACTCGGAAAATTTTCGGTCCGGATATTTTCTCCTAATTATTCCAGAAACTTTTCCTAAGGGCCTCTATCAACTGGCAATCACTCTAATACAACCCCAATTCAATCATTCAAACCCAAATATTCCATAATTCTCAATAAATCATAATCAAATCTAGTTATCACGTAATTTCACAATTCACATCTTATTCACAATCAAATGCTGGGAAAATGTCATGAAGGCACGCTGACATAAATGCATGGGCCACTTGACTCATTCCTCTCTATATCGAGATGCCAAATGAATGTTCAAATCAAAATATGCAATGCAGACTACTAGCCTGTCCTAAATTACCAATTTAACCCTCCAATTGGGGCGGGATGTTACATAAATGCAGTCTTCGACACATCCACATCCTTGACCCGAAGCTGATAATATCTTGATCGCAGATCTATCTTCGAAAACACTCCTGCATCTTTTAACTGATCAAATAGATCGTCAATTCTTGGCAGTGGATACCTATTCTTCACTGTGACTCTATTTAACTGACTGTAGTCAATGCACATTCTCAGTGTACCATCCTTCTTCTTCACAAATAACACCGGTGCACCCCACGGTGATACACTTGGTCTAATAAACCCCTTATCCAGAAGTTCTTGTAACTGCAACTTTAACTCCTTTAACTCAGTAGGAGCCATTCTATACGGTGCTCTGGATATAGGAGCGGTACCAGGCACAACTTCAATAGATAACTCCACTTCCCTTTCTGGAGGGAGTCCAGACAATTCCTCAGGAAAAAGATCTGGAAACTCATTCACTACAGGAATCTCAAGCAGTTTCTCCTTAGCACCATCCTTATGGGAATCAAGTACAAAAGCTAGATAAGCTTCACACCCCTCCCTGAGAAGCTTTTGAGCTTGAATAGCAGATACTACATTAGTCAGAACACGTGTGCAACCACCACGAAATACAATTTCAGACTGGTCGGGCCTCTTTAAGAAAACTGTCTTCGCCTTATAGTCGATTACTGCCTGATGTTTAGACAGCCAATCCATACCCAGAATCAAATCGAATTCGTGAAACGACAACTTAATCAGATCCGCTGCATACTCACTTTCTTGAATCTTAACAGGACAATTCCTAACCACCTGATTCACCAACACACTACTACCCAGAGGACTAGTTACATGCATGTCATATTCTAACTGATCTATAAGCATCTCCTAATCAAACATTTCTCCAGCACAGATATATGAATGTGAAGATCCAGGATCAATTAATGCATACAATTCAGAACCAAAGAGAGAAATCATACCAGCAATGACATCTGGTGCATCCTGATCCTCACGAGCTTTTAATGCATAAGCCCAAGCTGAAGCAGAAGGCACAACTGGTCGATTCACAGTTTCTGAGTGCGAGCTCGAATTAGCCCTGCTCTGATTATATCCGCCTCGGCCTCTTCCTCGACCTCTGTTCCCAACTGAAGCATGCGAAACCTCTCCACTAGCTTGTGCCATCCCAGACTGTCTTAGAGGGCAATTTGCAATCATATGCTCCGTACTGCCACAACGAAAACATGCACCAGTAGCTCTCTAGCAGACACCCCAATGGTGAATAGAGTAGTGTGGGCACTCTGGAGCACCAGAACCTTGACCCCCAGAGGAACCCCTACTAGAGGCAGTTGATGTAGGAAAATTTTGTTGCCTTCACCTCATCACAGTTCTCTGAGCAACTCTCGGTGCAGAGGAACTACCTTCCCGACTTCATTTCCCCGAAGATTGACCTCCTCTATTAAAGCCTCTTCTCTGACTTCTTTCTTTTCTGATCGTCTCTTGTCTTTCTATTTTTATTGCAGCCTGTACCAATTGATGGTAAGTAACTTGTTGTAACATAGAAAACGCTGCCAGATGCTCCTTGATCGAATCATGCAATCCCTCCTCGAATTGATGACATCGGAACTCTTCAGTCAGCACAGATTCAAGGGCATACTTACTGAGCCGATTAAACTCCCGATCATACTCAGCAACAGACAAACTCCTCTGCTTAAGATTCAGGAATTGCTTCCACCGATCCTTTCTGTAAGCTTCCGTCACATACTTAGTTTTAAATTCTTGGGCAAAGAATTCCCACGTCAGAGGCACCGGTAGCTGAGGACTCCTAAGGACAAACTTCCACCATTCATAAGTAGAAGGGAAACAACACAGTGAACCATCTGCTCTGCTGGACAACTAATCTCATCCAGTACCCTCTTCACCTTCTCAATCCAGAACTCGGCCCCTTCAGATTCCTCCAGTGAAGTCCCAGAAAATTCTTCAGCCCCATCCTGCCTCAACTGATCAATCGGAGCCTTAGGTGTTGTCATTCAATGCAACAAGGTCATCATATCCTGGGACAGCTTAATCAAAGCTTCTCCTTGAGCTAGAGGAGGAGGTGGAACCTCAGCTTCCCCTTGATTGACCCTTAACGGTCCAGGTATTTCAGAACGAGTTTGCTCCAGCTGATTACTCTCAGCAACTTCGTCAACAAATTCGTGAGATCCTTCCATCGTAATATCTAAAGACAAAACATGGGACACCGCATTAGGCCAAAACACAACTTAGACACTCAACGGAAAATAATAGGCAAGCCGTGGTTAAACCAGAACCGCCTAAACTTGCTCTGATACCAAAAGATGTAACACCCAAATATCCCCTGGGAGGATACGTGGATGCCACCCAAGACAGGACAAACAGATCAAAACGTTTCACACATGCATTTTTAAAAACGAAACGTAACACACGTATAATACATCTCATAATTTCATAAAGAAATCCAAAGAATATTTACAGGCCCAAACAAACCAAACAAAATACATTTTTGCGCGACACAAAACTCAAACTCTTTTGGCCACTGCGGATGACTTGTCCCAGTCCTTAATCTCTTCGCTCTGAACTTACACGGGGCAAATCCACCGTGCTAAGCATATAGCTTAGTGAGTAATAACTAATCTATATTAACTGATTTCAGTAAACAGAAAGAATGCATTTCAGAACATATTTTTATACTAAACAAAACGGCAGAACACAGGAGATCCTTCAGAATCAGAATATAATTTAGTTTATGTCAAAATCAAGCGAGATATCGAATCGTAACAAATCAAACTATAAATCCATTAACATAAGTGGGTACTTGAGACTTATCTGGAGATACCATAATTAGTATCGGGAGAGACATATGTCTCGATATCGAGACACCAAAGTGTCAAATAACGAGAGCAATTGTAGATTCTTCTAGCATGCCTATTTACCCATAACTAGGACTTAACAGTTTTAAAACAGAACAAGGTCATTTCAGACATTTCATGTGCAGGCAAATAACACTTCCAATAAATCAATCCTAGACATCATCTAGGTTGACTCACAAAATTTATCATTAAAATTACTTACCTAAATTACTTAATGAAATTCCTTACCTATATTACTTACTGAAATTACTGACCTGTGTTACTTACCAAAACCGCCTTTACTGTTTATTGCCTCGAAATCTCGGCAATATTTGGCAATGGTCGATCCTCTAATAATAGGGGACATAAATACAAATTACTATCGTGAATAAATGAAGAACATATGCGACAGAGACAGTTTTAATACAAATCATCAGACCATGTGTGTAACATGCACATCATTCACGTATCTTCACATTTTTCAAGCCATTTGTCACTTTGCATGCGAACCACTCGTTATAACGTAAGTAGTCCATTTATTTTAGTATTTTAGTATTTTATTTATTTATTTATTATTTTCTCTTAATCTAAAAATACCAAAATTTTTGAAAATTCCTAAAATTTACAAAAAATTCTGAAATAATAATATAACTCTCTAAAAATATTTTCAACTAAAAAATAATTCACTATAAATTTCTAAAATACTCGAAATGTACAAAAACTTCTAAATCACATTTAATTTAGTCCGAATAAATCCATAATCTTCATTTATAACCAATTTACTCGAAAAATGTCGTGAATGCATGCCAAAATATTTATGCACAATTAAGCAAATATTCAATATGCAAATAACAAGCATAATTCGTACTAAATTTCGTTAATATTCTAACCCCTAATTTGGGGCGTTACAAAAAATGGAAATGAATGGGTTGTTGGATGGCTATATGAACCGGCCTCTTAACAGGTCATAAACACACATTTAACTCTCCTAAATAGGAAAGTTACACAATAATAATTGAAGCTAAATAAGTCTGAATTAAAACCATCATAAAACCTATATAAAAAAGAGTAATTAAATCTTTATTTATCTCACAACTCAGTCGAATTTGACTAGGACTTGGGCTGAGCTTTTGGGCTTCAAATTAGGCTTGAAGATCATCAAAGAGTGCAACACAAGTTGGCCTTCTCAACCGAACAAGCACCAGGATTTTGGCCCTAAAAAATCACACATTTGTAAGTCCCAAAAGGCCTCAACAAGACCTATAGCTTTAGGATTATATTAACTTCTTCTTCCCGAAGCTCTTCATCAGTTGAATCAATGTCACCTCCATCACTTGCACTAGAAGTAATCAGACCAAGGCCCATGTTGGCAATGCCTTCATTAACTTGGTTATATGGACCTCCATCATTCTCCCCTCCTTCAAAGCTTTCATTATGGGCAGCCTCATCAACCGGATTGGAACTCATTGTGTCTTCACATACTTACTCAAATCACAAACATTGAAAGTGTTAGAAATCTTGTAAATGTTTGGCACGCCTACCTTATATGCATTTTGGTTGATTTTCTTGAGAATCTTGAACAGTCCCTTGGCTCTAGGCATCAATTTGTTCTTCCTCTTGGATGGAAATCTTTCTTTCCTCAAGTGTACCCAAACTAGGTCACCTTCCTTGAAGTCCACCAAAGTCTTCAACTTTGCTTGCTTCTTGTAGGCTTCATTCTTCTTCTCTATGTGAGCTTTAGCTTTAGTATGGAGCTTGACAATTTCCAAAGCTCTATCCTTGGCCTTCACATTAAATGGAATATTAGAACTAGCCATGATCAAATCAAGTGGAACAAGAGGATTAGCACCATAAACTAATTCAAAAGGAGTAAAATTTATGGTCTTACTATTTGAACTATTATTGGTAAATTCGGCATGAGCAAGCAAGCTATCCCAATTCGTCACCTTTCCCTTCAATAAACTTCTCAAAATGTTGTCAAGACTTCGGTTTAGCACTTCAGTTTGGCCATCCATTTGAGGGTGGAAAGCCGTGCTAAAATTCAAAGTAGTTCCTAGTCTAGCCCACAAATGTCTCCAAAAATGGCTCAAGAACTTTACATCTCTATCACTAACAATACTTTGAGGAATTCCATGGAGTTTTACAACATTTTCAAAGTACAAGTTCATTACATAAGATGCATCATTAGTTTTGTTACAAGCAATAAAATGAGCCATCTTTGAGAATCTATCTACTACAACCATAATTCTATCATGATTTCTCCTAGTTCTTGGCAAGCTAATAATGAAGTCAATACTTACATCTTCCCAAGGGGAATTAGGAACCGACAATGGCATATATGGACCATGAGCTCTAGTTGTCATTTTGGATTGCTTGCAAGTGTTGCAACCCTCAACTAACCGAGTGACTTCCTTTCACATCTTGGGCCAACAAAAATTCTTACTAGCCCACTCATAAGTCTTGTCTCTTCTAAAGTGACCGGCTAAGCCTCCACCATGAACTTCTTTCAAGATAGCTTCTCTTAAAGAACAGTTAGGAACACAAAGAGCATCAAGTTTGAAAAGGTAACCATTATGAATGACAAAATCCCTAAAAGCACCATCTTTACTAACTCTCTCCCAAATCTCACCAAACTCACTATCTCCCTTATACAAGTTCCTAATGTCCTCAAAACCTATTACATGAGTATGCATAGTACTAAGAACTTCATATCTCCTAGACAATGCATCAACCACAACGTTACTTGGACCATCCCTATACTTCACTACAAAATCAAAGGATTGCAAGTATTCAACCCATGATGCATGTCTACTACTCAAATTAGATTGACTTTGAATGTATTTCAAAGCTTGATGATCAGCATAGAAGATGAAAGAATTTGCCAACAATTATGCACTCCAATGTTTAAATGCATAGATCAAAGCATAGAATTCAAGATCATAAGCAAAACATTTTCTCCTAGTGTCATTTAGCTTTTCACTAAAGAATGCTATTGGTTTACCCTCTTGACTCAAAACAACCCCTATTTCTACCCTACTAGCATCACACTCTAATTCAAAAGACAAGCTGAAATTAGGAAAGGCTAAAACAGGAGCTTTGGTCATGGCATTTTTCAAAGAATTAAAGGCAATTGTCACTTGAGGAGTCCACTTAAATAAACCTTTTTTCATGTAATCTGTTATAGGACTTATGATTGTACTAAAACCCTTGATGAACCGCCTATAGAAATTAAAAAAAACCCATGAAAACTCCTAAATTGAAACAGATTGCTAAGACTATCATAAAAATGACACTTCTCCACATTTGTATATAATGATTCACGGTCTAAAACCTCAAAGACAAGCCTCAAATGAATGCAATGCTCATGCAAACTAGTACTATGGATCAAAATGTTATCAAAGTAGACAACCACAAATTTGTTAAGAAATGGTTTAAGTAGCTCATTCATCAACGTCATGAAAGTGGAAGGTGAATTGGAAAGTCCTATAGGCATAACTAACCATTCACAGAGTCCTTCCTTTTTTTTGAACATCGTCTTCCATTCATCGCCTTCTCTCACACGGATTTGGTGAAATCCATTGGCAAGATCAAGCCTAGTGAACACTGTAGCTCCATGTAACCAGTCTAGCATATCATCAAGTCTTGGAATAAGAAATCTATACTTGATGGTAATCTTGTTGACGGCTCTCGAATCAATAACCATCCTCCATTTTCCATTCTTTTTAGGAACAACAAATGCAAGGACCACACATGGTGACACACACTCTTTCTAGTGAAACCTCTCTTTAACAACACATCAACTTGCTTTTACAATTCATCATTTTCTTTTGGGCTCATCCTATAGGAATGTTTATGGGAAATTTGGGCTCCAAGAGTGAAATTGATTTCATGTTGGATGGTTCTAAGAAAGGCAGGCCGGTTGGAAGTGTTTTGGGAAAAACTCTCTCAAACTCGTTGATTTGAGATTATAACTCACTAGGAATGGGGTGGCTCAGTTTGGGCTCATCATCTATGCCAATGGGAATGTAACTAGGCAGCTCCTCCATGATAGAACTTTTCTCCTCATTGGAAAACAATCCAACGGCTCCAAATTTTCCTTTCTTCCTCCTCTTTTTGGGCAGCAAAGGTTTGAGCAAAATCTTCTTACCACCATGGAACAATGTGTAAGTATGTGCTCTCCCTTGATGATGGACATCTTTATCAAACAACCAAGGCCTCCTAAGAAGTAAATGGCAAGCCGTCATAAGAATAACATGGCAGGAGACTTCATCTTCATATTACCCAATAGCAAATGGAACAAGGCACTTCTTTGTCACCTTAATCTTATGCTTTGAATCTAACCAAGACAGCTTGTATGGAGTGTCGAGAGGCTCGGTTTCAAGACACAATTTATCAACCATTTCACTAGCTACAACATTCTCACATGCTCCACTATTTATCACAACTACACACAACTTATTTTTTGTCAAACCCCTATAAAGAAACAAAGATTTCCTCCTCCAATCTTCTTTACTTTTTCACAATTCAAGGCTCTCAACAAGATAAGCATTTCACCATTTAACACATTTTCATCACAAATAAGAGCATTTTCTTCATCATCCAAATCTAGCCATGGCTCATCTTCAACAAAATCAACATGATACAACTCATTCTCAATTTCCTCAATCTCTTGAAGGGTCATAACTTTTCTAGTAGGACACTCAAACATTTTAGGTGATTTTAGGATATACTTTTGTTAGGTGAGGCGGATTGCATGTTTCTTGGTGTGTATGGAGTGTTTTGAGCATTTGAATTGGATTTAGGTGGTAGAATGTAGGCTGGTTTAGATGGGGCAGAACTTGAGGCATTATATTGGCATGTTTTGGATGATGGAGTGTAATTTGATGGGGCTAAGGAATATCTAGGCATGGAATTGTTTGGACGGTTGTTATTAAGGTAAGTTTCACTTTTCAAGGCCAATCTTTTCAACTCAAAGAGCGAATCATAAGAGTAGAAATTTACCATGTCTTGGATTTTTTGTTTCAAGCCCTTAAGAAATCATCCCATAATCATCTCCTCCATCTCCTTTACTTCACACTTCATCAAGAATTCCTCAAACTCCATGGTGTATTGCTCCACAGTTTTGTTGTCTTGCTTTAGGCTTAACATTTGATCAATCAACTTTTGCCTATAGTGTGGAGGTAAAAACACAACATCCATCTCCTCCTTCATCCGGTGCTATTGACTAATTCGTGGCTACCTTTTCTAACTCTCTTCTTTTGTAAATTCTCCCACCAAAGGGTAGCATACTCCTTTAACCTCATAGCAACAAGTTTCAATTTCTTATCCTCACTCACTTCTCTCAATTCAAAGGCCCTCTCAATAGCATATACCCACTCGAGGTAAGCATCGACATCAATCTTACCATAGAATTGTAGTAATTCAACTTTAAAATTGAAAAACTCTTCTTGCCTTTCACTACGGATTAGAGGTGGTAAATTCCTAGGTGTTGCTCTTCCTACACTATGAAAAAGCCCTCCTCCTTTTCCTTTAATACCTCCTCCACAGTCTGAAATTATTGGTTGTTCGTGTTCTCCAAATTCTTCATCAGTTAAATCTTCTTCAATGGGATTTTGAGTCATCAAAGGGGAGTTCTATACTAGAGTCTCCAAGGCCTCGTTTTTGGCTTTGATGGCCTCCATCTCTAGCCTCATCCTTTTAAATGCGGCTGCCAAGTCTTGTGGATTTCCGCTAGACATAGATGAATGATATTTAGGGGGTTTTTGAATCGTTAGACATGGAAAGGGACTGGGGAAATAAAAATACCAGGATTTAGATTGGCTCTGATACCAAATGATGGCGTGGTGGTTGCTGTGGTGTTTAGGGCTGATCGTTGAAGTTTTGTAAAATCTAGAATTTCCCGAATACAAATAAACAGGCAGATTGCAAGGTGAATTCCGAACAAACGGTTTAGAATTTGAAGGTGATTCTTGAGGCAAAATTGTAGAGCAGGATGTGGCCTACAACTTTTATGAAGGAAGTTTTTCAATTGGATCAATGGTTTAGAAGTTATGGTTGATTTAGTTTTGATGTGTCTGGAAAGATGTGACAACGGATAGATTTAGACAGGCGAATTCAAATATGTTTTTTGGGTGATTGGTTGAAGCAGACATAAATTATACATCAAAATGAAGTTTGAGATGTGAAATACAATCTTGAAGAAGGAATTTTTGTGAAAAGATGAACGGATTAAAAGATATGGAATTTCTTGGCTGGGTGGTTTTTGGGAAAAGGAACAGGCTGAAATTATGGAACTTGATAATCAGACGATTTTTCTAGCTCATTTTTTGGGCTAACTGATGAACATAATTGGATGGAATTATATGTCAAATTGAAGTTCAAAATGTGAACTACAACATTGGTGAAGGAATTTTATCAAAATGATGAGCAAAAAAAAAGATGATTTTTCTTGTTTTGGTCGTTCTGGATTAAGAATCTAGGCAAATTTTCAGGAAATGATGAAAACGGGCTGATTTGATGAATTTGGCTTAAATGGAAGGTTAGATGAATGAAAGGGAATGACCAGGTAAATAAGGAAAGATAATTGAGTGTTTTTGGACTACACACAAAACCGAGTTGATAGTTTTTATAAACTAACAAAACCTAAATAAAATTGATAACTTGCAAAAGCAAATCTCTCTCACAATTTGAATTTGATAATCTGACTTTTCATTTGAGAGATTACACATATATATATATGAGAAAAGCGAAAATGAATGGCCTGTTGGATGGCTACATGAAACGACCTCTCAACAGGTCATAAACACACCTCCTAAATAGGAAAGTTACACAACAATAATTGAAATTAAATAAGCTTGAATTAAAACAAACATAAAAAAGAGTAATTAAATGTTTATTTATCTCACAATTTAGCAGAATTTGATTAGGACTTGGGTTAATCTTTTGAGCTTCAAATTAGGCTTGAAGATCATCAAATAGTGTAGCACAAGTTGGCCTTCTCAACCGAACAAGTACCAGAATTTTGGTCCTCAAAAATCACACATTTGTAAGTCCCAAGGCCTGTAGCTTTAGGATTAGATTAACATCTCTTCCTCTTCATCAATTGAATCAATGTCACCTCCATCACTTGCACTAGAAGTAACCGGACCAAGGCTTATGTCGGCAATATCTTCGTAAACTTGGCTAGACGATCTCTATCACATGCCGTCTACCATAGTAGTAGTGCCGATTAA
Organism: Erythroxylum novogranatense; assembly: GCA_029891385.1. Taxonomy (NCBI): domain Eukaryota; kingdom Viridiplantae; phylum Streptophyta; class Magnoliopsida; order Malpighiales; family Erythroxylaceae; genus Erythroxylum; species Erythroxylum novogranatense. The sequence goes on along the minus strand of CM057235.1, from coordinate 47,094,090 downwards.
ATCACACCACTTTGAAAAAAATACCACGCAGATCTTCATTAGAATTACTAAGCGAATTGATTAAACTAATGTCTGCAGTTACCTGTGCCATTTCATACTTGCCGACACGTTGAACTTATTTATTCCCCAACTGCCCTTTTCAATTCTTTCTTCAATCATACATTCATCTGAGCCATTTTCTTAACTTGAAACATGTGGACACAGCATATTAACATAAAGTCTGACCAACTTTTGTTGGAATTTCGAGTTTATCTGTAATTTTCTTTGCTGTATTTGTATTGGATGATCATGTAACTTTGCTACAAGCATCTATTTTTTTTGTACAATTGTCATCTACTATTTCCTTTTTCTTCTGGAACTAGTCACTTACAAATGAAAATTAAGAGAGAAACAAATGGAGAAGATCTAGGAAGCCAAACAAGTTTCCCAGAAAAGCTTGTTCTTTTCCATCTCAGTCATCGGTTCACTGATACTTGACTCAACAGAAACCCAAGACTTCTGATTACAAACACTGGGTTCTTCACAAATGCTAACCTCTTCTTCAGTAGTTCCACGGTCGTTATTGTTGTACTCTTCACCTTCAAATCTATTATTCAGCTGAGTCACACAAGAAGAATGATCCAACCCGTCATCGATACAGGACTCCGCGTCATCGTCAGCAAGGTCAACAACCGTGGTCGGACGAAGACCAACCTCATCGGAGTCGCCGGAGGCTTCGATGAGGAAGAAAGAACCGGCGTGGACCACATGATCTTTGGTAGTGGTGCCTGCTTCCTTCATTGTGTAACGAGAGTTGTAGCTTTCCATGTGTAAGGAGCAATAGCGAATTCCCAACCGCTGCCTATTCTTCTTACATAGCTCGTGACATTAGACTTTTACTACAGGGAAGATTATATATATATATATGTATATATAGGAGACCAACAACCACAGAATGGAGGATGTCTTCTTTGACGTGATGAACGTGAGTGGCGAGGGGGTTTTTCTTTGTAGGTCGGCTTCACTTTTTGAAGGTTAAAAGAATAGAATACACTGCAAAAGATTGGTATGACAATACAGCCATGTCCCATTCGCCTAATCTTCTAGAAACAAAGGTGGTGTTTGTTTTTGTTTTTTCACCCTTTTGGCATGATTGTTTTGTTTCTAGAAGGAAACCTAAATTCCTAGAAGCTATAGTATAGGTTCATCATGTTTTGAAGTTGGTTTCCAAATATTGTCTTAATTTAGGAATAAAAGCATTTCAGTACTTAAAATTAATTTTTTTAGTGTGATATATTAAAACGATATAAAGTTCAAATTTTCCTTCTGGTGGACTATGATATAAAATCTTGATGGTTGCTTGATTAATTTCCATGGAACGTTAGTTTTGACAAATCGTACAGAATTGTTTACTGAACTGCAACTTTAGTCAAAGAAAACGCGTATGAGACATAGCATTGCTCTTTTTTTTTTTTTTTTGCTTTTCTGATAATTGGATACAAGTGAGACAGTTTGCCCTATTTAATAGATTGTAGGCTATAATTTGTAATTTTAACCGCTTGTTTTACTATAATTTTAAGAGGTTAAATAATACATAGCTTTATTTTTAACTTTGATTGCTTGCTTGTTTTGAGCAATATAATAACTATGGTGTTGAAATTGATCTTCTTCCACAAAAGTCACCGGGTAATGTATGGTTGACAGCCTTGCCTTCATGGCCTGCACTGTAACACCATTATCATCACAGTGCAAAAAACATTATTTGGACGCCATAAATAAAGCTGCTTTGTGAGCCATTACTTGAACCATTTGTATACGGCAAGCACACCTTGTCCACTAATAAGTTAAAAACACTTCTAGTACATCAAGTCATTACCACCAAACAGTAACTTGTTAGATGGATTGAAGACACCAGTGGGCATGAATTGACCCCCAAGGTTCTGATCAAATCGTGCGTGCTCATAAGTCTGTATCAAATCCAATTTCATTCACACATTTCTCAATGTCCCACTTTATTTGTGAGATCTCTGGATTGCGGGCGCAAGGATCACGTTCCTTAGGCTCACTCCTAAGCGTACCGAACTGACAATTTTATCTGTTACAAACATGTCCATCTAAATTTTGGTACTAAGCTAGACCGCTCTGTTCTCAGTCCAGAAAAATGATACTAAGATCAGTTCAAAGTCTAGTATCCTATAAATTATTATAACGTTGTATTAGTTTTGTCTGTAGTAATTTAAAATTTATTTTGAAAAAAAGATTAGGTCAAAGTAATTATATAGACTATTGCTTATATAACCTCCACTAAAAAAAGAAAACAGAAAATCTCTTTTTAAATTATGACATCACTAAGTTCTTTAAAAATACTAAAACCATATTTAAAAATAAATAAATAGCAGAATAATTCTCCGTCTTTCACCCCTCGATCCACTTTCTAAACGAAAGTTCGGTCTAAGGCCGCTTTCTGATGACTGCCTTGAACTGCAGGGATGAAAAAAAGGATTATTCATGACCTGTGACCAGAAGAATTGTCACGCCACCAACTTGAACTACTCCCATTAAAGTGCATCGTCTAAGTAATGATTATTATAAATCTAACATAAATTCCAAGGTTCATATTAGTAGAAGTATCCTAATTACCTTTTGGGAATACAATTCAACGAAAGCAACTCTATGCTAAAAGCAAGGAATGGAAACTCAATTCCTGACCGAACGTGGCAAAGCTAAATTTATTGCCGACGAATTTAGGTATCTATTGCCGACGAATTTCGGTAAGTTAATCAACAAAAGTCAAGGTCACAGTGTCAGTAGTAACCTGTAACGATACCCACGCCACGATTTAAGAGCAAGGGGACTGATTTCAAGCACAAGAAGGTTTAACAGTATCATTTATTGTTACCTGTTGCTGGCTTGGTCTGCAAGATCTCTTTATTAATCTTACTGCCAAAAAATGGGAATCTCGCGATGCCGATTAATGCACAAGAGGATGTGGCTTTTTCACCAGCTTACTGACAAAATTCAAAAGCTGAACTTAAGCAATGAAGAAATATAATCATTTCATGATATAACTCAAAATGTGTAAGTGCAAATTAATCATACGAATTTAATGAGGTGATATATAGAAGAACAGCATTGTATATAGGTCTATCAAAAACAAAAAGCATTGTATATATGTGTATCAAAAACAATATCTTTATTAAATAAGAATAAGACTGCATATTATCAGACATTTCCAAATTTCATGCCTCAGCGAAATTTCAATTAAATATTGATGACGGTGATGAAATACAGAAAAAAAAAAAAGCAATCCTGTGCTCTGCTTTGTTTTAAAAATAACTGATATTAGAAGCAATGATCAAAAGGCAGGCTTGCAAAGAATAACTTCTCTAACAATGCTTCCACATTAATCCCTCAAATAATCAACTCCACTCTCAATAAAGAATGTGCCAATCCTGCAACCAGCTTTACCATTGCCTTGCATTCCTAAAAGATCTGATGTTTACTGCAAGTCCTTCAGTTGACAAATTCATAATAGGTGGATCGTCCGAACGAAGTCTTTCAGACATTTAATCAACGTGTCTCATGCTTCGTAGAGCTTTACCCGTGGCCTAGATATCAGGAAGGACAATAACTCAGAATGCAATAATATAGGTCTCTCAAGCATCTAAAAGCTCTGACATCCTCGTTTCCAGAATATCTTAGGCATGCATCTACAAGTAAAATCTAAAACAATCCCAGCAGAATAGATTAAGCATGTGAAATTAATTGACAACTTGGCAGTTGGCAGTAGAAAATTAGCATTTATACTTGAAAAGAGAAGAGGCAGAAAATTACCTGTAGAAGTCGATTACCTGCCATCAGTTAAGTAAATAGTAATTCACAAATTTCTTCACATGTTAGTAGAAAGGCAAAATCTAGTTCAAAAACACTACATATTACTTTTAACAGCTCAAAGGATAGAAGTAATACCAAAGCTCATCCTGAAGTAGTGTGCAACTGATTTGGTATATAGAAAAATTTTTAATGAGGAAAAGAAAATATAAAAACATAAGAACTTGAATGGGACTAAGCAAATTCTCAGAGAATTTCACTGGCTATGTAATGAATGATAAAGAAGTTAATCTAAATATAGTCACCCTCAAAGAATAAGAAGACGATAAAAACCAAAAATGAACCCTACATCACATTATATTACCAACAAGCAAACAACACCAGAGGAGCAGAAACCATAGAAAATGTTTACAAAATTGTGCAGTAGTGACAGAATGCAACAAAGGAATTGTATGATTAAACCATGGGAGATTGGTTTTGATTGAGCTGTTTTACAAATCACTTTAGCATCATGCTCATTAAAACATAATAAAATATTGCTATTAAATATTGCCTTTTCCTGCAACAGCCATTGAGCACTCATTATGTTTCACTTCAAGACAAAATTGAGAAGGATTTCATACTTAATATTATTCTCACGAAAAAATTGAGGCTTTCATACATTACATACTACAGACAGCTCAAACAAGATCATGACCTCACCTCCAGAAATAATTTAGGAGGGTATGACAATAGTCATGGTGTATTTTTATTAATAAGATTAAATAATAATGAGATTTTGTACACCCATAAACTTGGTATTGACAAAACAACAGCAACCTAAAATAAATTATCTTTGGATTTCTTAAACTATATCAATGACACATTTTTTTGTGAACTTGCCTCAAAGATCACAATAAACACAATATATTCTCCTTGGAGCAAAATCTATCTATAGAAAGGGGCACTCTGTCCTGAGGTACTAACTTCAGTTGTCTCCTCAGTTACTTATCACAGATTTAATTCCTCAAAGTAGCAAGCTAGTCCAACATCAAGCTCCATCAAACTCAAAAATGTACAATACTTTCAAACTTCTTTTCCGTCTTTTGTAGCCATTGCATCCCAATAGATAATTCAATATGAAGTAGAAGAGGTTTTCAAATAGCAACTAATTTGATAGGATCTTACCCCTTGGATATTCATATTAACAAGCGTTGTAACCAAGGAAGTTCAAAAGATTGGAATATGTAAGAATTTGCACAAATGCATTTGTTATGTGCAGTTGGTCCGCAGACACCATCCTAAATAAGTAAAACCTCTGCTTATCAGACTGTTTCAATAAGGGATCTGGTTATCAGACTGTTTCAATAAGGGAGGTTATCTCTGCTCTCAGTGGTACAGGAAACATACCTTTAATCATGGAGACTTTCCTTTCAGCAACGAATTGTGTCACTGAAAATCTGAAGGGTGCACTCTTGAACTCTGGGAATGACTGGAAAAAAGAAACAAATAAAAAATGTTAAGTGAATACGGACTGTCCCAAAATCATTTATTTTTTTAACAATAAGGCGTACTAAAACTAAATACAACATCAAAAACATTTGACAACAATTCAACCTATGCCATATTGAGTCCAAAATCTGAAATTTATTAGAATATAAGAGAAAAAAAAGGCGCAGTTCCTGAATTTTGTTGAATGCTGAGACCTGTCAACATATAAAATGGAAAAGCTGTCAATATATCTCAGATTTTGACTAAACAGCAAACTGCATGCAGCCGCTAATTAACAGTTATTGTCATGGTAGAATGAGAACAATAAGATGTTCTACAGGAAACAAGAAGATAAATCCTTGATTCATCCAGAGTGTCTTCTACAAACTACGAATAACTGTAAATGATATAAATAAAGGAAAAAAATAAATAATCTTGACAAAGAAAAGATAAAAACAATATCCAAATAAGAATGATAGAATCATGAATAAAATTTCAATTGATGTTTCCACAACATATTGGCACAAGTTATTGAGGGAAAAATCAATAAATTAATAATTAATGTCTAATGAACTTCCATGGTACAAGTTACAAATCGTATCGGTGCAGAATGCACCATGAACTACAAGTTTTGGAATTCCAATCCCACTAAGCAATTTCGTGGATGGAGTAATGATCATTGTCGTGTTATCGATTCAGACAAAATACTGATGCTGCATTCACTCCCATTGTCCAAGCATATGACAACGTATCACAGAGTTCTGCTTGCTTCCATGACTCAATTCCTGATCAATAAGGTTTACTCTGTTTGTTGTCTCTTTTCAGCTGAACTTTCAGTTTCTTACCTCCTAATTGATATCCATTCATCACACCGATTGCAGTTTGAGCTGCTGCAGGTGAGTCATAACTAACAAAACCTGCAAAAAAAAGCATGTTAAAAGAGTCCAACATCCAAGTTTAGATTAGAATCAAGAATGAAAGTGGTAATACCAAAACATTTGCTAACACCAGTTGCTTTATCAACAAAGACCTTGGCACTCAAGACTTTTCCAAATGATTGAAAAGCATTGGAAAGCTCTTGATCACCAAATTCTTGAGGTATGTGATATATGAATAAATTAGCCCCTGGTGGACCTAAATCAAAGAACATGTAACATTTAGCAGGATATACCAACAAGTAAGAATAAAATAAGAAGCCAAATCTGGGATATGCATATGGAAAACAAACCTTCAATCTGGCCAGCAGAACTAGTACCTGCACCTGATGATGCTGCAGGACTAACGCTTGCAACTGCAGGTGGTGCTGAACTAGGTGAGGAACTCAAAGAATGATGGGACATTATTCTTCCAGGATATGTTACGGGATATTGAAGACCTGCCACATTAGGATAAGCAGATCCCACATAACTTGCAGAAGGCACAGCATAGTTTCTAGGTGCCATAGTTTGAACTAGGTCAGGTCTCATTGCACCACGCACAGAATTTCCTTGATTTATGGGAGGAATCATACCATGAAAAGCGGGTTGATGGAAAGCAGGTTGATTCTGCATAGCTGGCAGCCGGTACGGCATGAGGCCATAAGTTCCAGGAGCCTACAACAGTATGATCACCAGAATCATCGCATTTAATACAGAATGGATAGATATACTTGGGAAGAAAACATGAAACTACAATTAAGAAACAAGAACTCCTGGGGTGACTCATATTTCAAAGATATGCTACCTTTGCACAAATTGAAACACTTTCTGAAAACATTTAGAAATAAACTACTGACCTGGTATCCATAGCCATTGTATGGAGGTACATAAGGCATGGCACCGAATAATGACGGATGTGTGTCGTTATTTGGCAAAGTGGATGCTTGAGATTGTGCTTTCTGAGCTCTACGAGCTTGCCTTTCCTTTTCCGTATCTGCCCATTTGACAACCAAAGGAACACTTGAACCCTAGTAAAGTGAAACATACCAATCAGAGTACGCATTGATAGAAAAAAATCACTGACAGTGCCCAGCCTTTCAATAAAAAATCCATGAAGTTAAAAAGGAAAAAAGAAAGGTCAAGTTCTAAAACCAATTGAAACAGAAATAAAAATGCAATACTTGTGCATGCTTCACACAATTGATCCAAACAATATATATCTATCTTGCTTTTCTCATTGCAGAGAAGCAATTCAAAAAAATGGAGTAGCTACAGTCAAAATACTGTTAGCATGGACTATTGAAGAAATTTGCTATATTAACTAGTGTTGGATTGAAGTTGGTTCCTGACAAGAAAATTTATTGGTTTAGCTTGAGAAGCTTCTATTTCTGCGGACATGTAAAACTCCCTGTAATATGGATCTTACTTACTATCATTGCTTTTCAGAGAAGCGTGACTACAGTCAAAATATTGTATTTCGATCATAAGTTCCTTCTCCATCTGATTAAAGTTAGCATGGACTATTGAAGAAATTTGGTATATTAACTAGTGCTGGATTGAACAAGAAAATTTATTGTTTTAGCTTGAGAAGCCCCTATTTCTGCAGACATGTAAAACTCCCTGTAATATGAATCAATCTTATTATCAATGCTCATTATCAAACTAGATACGTTCACCTAAGATAAATTGCTGATACAGAAACATGACAAACTTTTAAATACAAGAACGCAATTATACACAAAAGTAACAATGAAAAACATCTGACAAAAATGAACAGTTAATCTACATCTACAGGAACAGATCCTAGAAAATAACCTTCCAAACATAAAAGAATTAATAAGAATACTTCTTTTGCAAAGCAAGCATTTTTAAGCACAAACCTCCATTTTATGCTTTCCATTGGTGGCATCAATTGCATCAATGGCTTGCTCTTTTGTTTCATACTTCAGAAAGGCACAGCCTGCAAATTAATTATGAAAGATCAAAATCACCATTTCATTCCTTCACAAGTTAAGGACCAATAAAGAAAATAAGCACCTTTGCTCGTATGTTGAGATCCCCTTAGAATCTGTAGATCTCTTATAGTTCCATATTTAGAGAATAATTCTGATACTTCTGCTTCTGAAACATTTTTTGGAAGCATACCAACAAAGATTTTGTGTTCTGAATTGAAAGGAAAGTAAAGAATCATTTAACAGAGCACATACGCATATTATGGTAAATTACTCAAAAGTCAAAACAAATTAGAAGACCAGAATGATGAATGGAAGTGGATACAGCAAAATAACAGACAGTTAGGAATCATGTCAAGAAATTATATCACACCTAGCCTTTCCAACTCGCCATCTGCATACTTCACTTGCAATGGACTGGACGCCTGAAGTTGAAAAAACAACAGGAAGCACTTCAATTAGAGATACAACAAGAAGAATGCATCAAAGTCTAATAAATAAGAAGTAAATACATAAAAATAGATGGAATTGATCTTGGGGAAAAAAGCTATGTGTTGTCATGTCCAGTATACTACCACCTAGATGATTGGTTTAGTAGTAGAGGTGGCATAATGTCAATCCAGAGAGACTTCGTTGAGAAAAATTAGCTACGAAAGAAAATTAATTAAAAGTATGCAAGGGTCAAGCCTTAGAAGCATAACAATAAATTGAATAAGGGTTTATCTCTCATAAGTTGTTAGAATATCATTCAATTTGATCGTGGTTTTCAAAATTGAAGGGACTACGTAGTATCAATACTTAACCATAGTATCTTTTTTACCCACCCGAGAGTTAGGAATGGCAAATCATAGTATCTTTTTCATAACAATTTTACCCTATACTTTATAGTCTTGAAATTACAACCAGACAAATGAAATGAATATTCAACTCCATTTGCTATCCCGTATAAGGCCCAGTGAATAATGTTTGCCATATGGCTCAGAATGATCACCAGGTCTTTGTGCTTTGAAGAAACAAACCAAACTCGTTTAAAATCATCTCGATAGAAGTAAGGATACTCCATTTTCTCCACACAAGTAACACGCTCACCACCCCTTTTCCTACTGCCATCACACACTCTAACAGACTCCACCTTATTTCAAGAACTTTTCATATGTCATATATGTCACAGCATCAAATCCAAACACGGTCTCACATAATCCAAAATTGCATTACACTAGCCTACGATATTGTACAACCGATTAGCTTCTAAAATCATCAGGGATCACCTCGATAATGAAGTCTGTCAAGTTGATACTTGTTCAATGCATCTTTTAACTTCCATCTAAATCAAACATGTTGCCATTTGCAATCATTAGGAATAGTGCTATAACTATCCACTAATAGAATGTCGAGATCAGTAAGGACACACTACAAATGGCAACATTTGACCAGCATAAGTCAAAAAGAAGAACAAGTAGAGATCACAAAACGCACTAACCCCAGGCAACGTTCTCTTATTATGACAAGCATTGACCGCCTTATCCGCTTCCAGCCTCGACGGACATATTACAAAACAACAACCTAATGTCAAAACCATACAAATTAGGGATTCAAGCACCATAAAACTCTCGACTCAAACGGCTTCATGACTCCGAATCATGCAGAAACAAAAAAAAAAAAAAAAATCGTTAACGAGAAAGATTTGAAGAATGTGCGTAGAAAAGAAACCTCTAGAGGCGCGCGTGGCCTTGTCCTTGATGATGTTGACCTCGTCGACCAAGGCAAACTCTTTGAACATTGCGAGAAGCTCGGCTTCTGTCATGTGCCTCGGCACTTGACCTACGAAGAGCTTCACGCTCTCTTCGCTTGATTTCTCCTCCTTTTTAGCCTCCGCCATCAGTGCTTATAAACACACACGCAGATATGCACACTCTCTGCGTCTGCGTCTCTGGTTCTTTCTTCTCCCTCTAGAATGCTTTGTTTTCTCTCTCTTAGGAATTTCCTCTTTTTCTTGTTTGTTTGGATTTTCTTCTAATTTTCTTTTCACTTTCAGAGTCGTCGCTGCGAAATTGGGGCTTTTCTGATGACTAAGACCAAGTTGGATCTTCGATATAGTATATTGTAATTAAATGCTGTTTAATTGGCCTCGATCTTTACTCAATTTACGATAGGGCCCTGCAATTCGCTGGTAAACTCAACAGTGTGTCCACGAAACTGACTACGATGCCCTTCGTGCCTCTGTCTCCTCCGTTTGTTGCTGTCGAAGTCGTTTTAATTAGCTCTTCTCCAGTTGTCCTGTGCCAACTACATTTTAAGCACACCGAAGGAGGAACTTCAATTAAATGCTAATTATACGATTAACATCTCTTTAATTAGTTCTAATCATCATATATGATGTAGTGACAGGGAATTTAAACTTTAATTATATATTTGCAATTAAATATGTTTAATTTGTATACCATATATTTAGAATTTAACACTTATCTACAATATAATCACCACATAAATTCATCTAAAATAAGGTTATTCAATTCATAACATTAATAGGTAAATGATAAGACTCAAGGATATGTACAAATTAAAACCACACAATATAATTTAAATTGTTTATTATATAAATATTGTTTCATGTAAAGAAAACATTAAAGTCATTCGACATGATTAATTGATGGCGTCTCTTAATAAGGCTAATATGACGGTGAATCTTGAAAAATTATTTCTTTGTAACAATAAAATTATATATTCAAATAACAAAAAAAATAACTTCTTTATAAAAATACAAAATAAAAATTGCACATATTATAACCTTATGAAGCTTTTTAATACCATTTCTTCTTAATAAGGCTAATAATGGCATCTCCTAGTCCTAGGGATGAATTTGCCTTCAATAAATTCAAAATTTAAGCCAATTGTACGAGGAGAATGACACGTCCCCACCTTAGGTTTATTATAGCTACTCTTTTCGCTTCGCGAGAAAAGGACACACCAATCCTGAATCCTCCTCTTGTCCGGCATTTCTGAAACTCTCTTCTCGGCAACATCAAACATCAATGTCTTTATTTTGTCGGATAGATTAGAGCTACGAATACAATCTTCCCGATTTCCAGGATAAAGTTGAACATCCGAATTTAGGAGTAGTGTGACAAGCATGTGCCCGACTGTCCCCAGACGAGGTATAGTGCCAATGAGACAAATGCCACTGACATCGGCATGTGTTACTCTCCATTGTCTCTATTCCATAAGAAATACTTAAATCACACCTATGCTTATTGCTCACTGTTACTACACGAACACAAGGTCGTTACCCAACACACGGTGGAGAGAGTTGGTTGGGGTCTCTATTCTATACTGTCGTTTTGCGGGAGAAAACGTAGGATGTCCGTCATTAGTATTTTTGAAGGGTAAGACCGTCAAAGGCGAGAGAAATGGCACAATGGTAGTTTAGCGTGAGAAGCAAGGCCTAAAGATAAGTGCGCCAGACTGTCCCGCCAAACCATGATATAACACAAGCTGACTCGCACTTTCAAACTTGATGGATATTACTCACACTTCACATGTTCTTGACTTGTTTTTATCTGTTTCAACTTGTATGGTGGTGCGCATTTCCAGGAATGGAAGAAGAAATTCTGTTCTGAATCAAAATGGATCAAAAAGGCAGTAGATGGTCGAGCAGGCACAGTAAATATTTAGAGTTGGGAAAAAGATTGACGCACAAAATTCATTTTAATCAAAATTTAAATTTACATTTGGGAATTCAATCCCAATTAATTAAACCCATTTTAGATTGAGATTCCTTAATAAAGTTCTTTATTATGTTAATTTCTTACAACAAAATGTTTATAACTTAGAAACTATATAGAATCTACTAATTAATTAAAAAATACATTACATAACAGTGGAGATCGTTCATCAATTAGTGGGGCTCATAAAATGGATAAGGAAGACTTGAAATTATGATATAAATTTAAGGATAAAAGATACTAAAATTATTAAAATAAGTTTTATTACATATACGTAATTTATCTTAGTATAGCCATAGGATCATTCATCATGATCATCGTCATCACATCCAGTTTGAAATTTCGCAGTGAAGTAGAATCGGAGAGTCGATCAGACGCAAATTTTATTCCTACATAGTAGTAGAGTACATTTCGGTAAACCCACGTGTAGATGTGACATAAAAAAAATGATGCAAGGCATAAGAAAATATTTACAAGAGTTAAAAAAACTACTAAACTACTGATAGTAATAATAATATAAAAATAATATTGAAAATAATATTTTTAGGAGGAAAAGGCAAGAAAGGACTTGGAATATTCTTTAAGAAACTCCATAAAAGTCAATCACAAGTTAGCTATCCTAAACAGGTCCATCAAGCTGTTTAAAATAGCCAAAATAGCTTATCATGGACAAGCTACAGCACAACAGAATCACCGTCATCAATCTGCAAAATAGTCGAGAAGGCTACCCATAGAATATATACGCATAAAGACAAAAAAAAACTACCAAATTGTATCCAAAAATAAAGGGAAGCAGTCTCTTATTGATGTATCATGACAATAGCACAAAGAATGTTTGTCTCATCAACAACAATAACAACAATGACAATTATGCATTCTGATTAATGTTAATAGGACCTCGGAAGAGGAATGGCTGTGTACCACAAGAATTCCAATAGAACTTAATAAAGTGACCTCTTTGGTGATAAATGACGAAAGTGTTAACATTTTCACCAAAACCAGACCATATTTTGGTTGCATGTATTAGAAAGCATTGAATGGGCAGAACAGAATATACCTGAGGAAGTAAGAAACATGTTCCGCGTTTCCTGGATTTGCTGACACGGAGGCCCTCCCATCCACAATTCAAAGAGCAAGCAGAAAGAGTGTGAAATAATTATTCCAATACTAGATTGAATTCAATCCAGTCAGTTTGCGTAGCTTCTCACATACTACAAAAGTGATCATAGTTTGAGGACCTAATCTTGCAAATATAGCGAAGCCCCTGACAAAAGTTAAATAGTAAATGTTATTCATTCAACTTATAAGAGAAAAGGAGATATTCAAAATATTCACGAGACCATACAACTAATAAAGAAAACACTGGTCAAGTAGCCCCAGTTAGAACCTCACCCCTTATAAAGCGACCTGGGGCCTTCTGTAAAGACAACCTGAGAGCAGAAATCAAACTTTTGTCAGACAAGGGAAATATCTCTGCCTGTCTTGGCACCAACTCTCCCCCATTCATAAGCTGCCTACCACAACCAGAAGACAAACAAGAACGAAAAGAGGGAGAAATAAAGCCCAAAACTATAAAACAGATAGATCTAACATAGTTTTCATCTATTTCTCTTTCAGACCACTTTTCCAAGTGATTTGGAGCATACTTAATTAACTGTTAAAAAGAGGTAAGCAAAAACAAAAAGGAAAAGGAGGGTAGCAAGTGCATACCTTATATGCACAATGGAATCCATTTTTGTAGCGTTTGGTTGTTTTGGAGTCTTGTTGCAGCATCAGTCGGGTTTTAATCATGTCGATTGGTGCTGTAATAAGGGTACTAACTGTCCCGGCAACTGTACTTGAGCTTCATAGGACAAACAGTTAAACTTAGCCTCGCACTAACATGTCATTGGTGCTATTAAGGAATAGGACATTTATTTCATAACTAGACAATGTACTAAGACCCTTCGAAGACCAGTTCTAGCCATCTTGGGAAAGCATCGCCAGTCTGTGGCCCTGCTTAATCTCAGATAATAAACCACAAGTATCCTAGGCCTTGTATGTTACTGAATCTATTAAGAATGTCTGAGAACTAACTTGGTAACACAGCATTATCAAAATTTTATATCCTCATATATTTCTGATCCTTAGTTTTTCCTCTGATAAGAATCAGAAGAATACAATCAGGAGACCCCTATAAATGGGCATCTATGAACATTTATTGTGATTGGTGTATCAGAATAAAGAATGATGTTAAAAGCAGTTGCATACATTAGATGAAGATTAAATCCTTCTTCCAATGGAGTCCACCTAAGCAAAGCCTGCATCAATGGACAATTGGAGAAAAATTCAAGAATAAGACAGAGTAAGTTTCATACAGAATTTGAAACAAATAAACACTAAGAACTGTAGAGATTACTTTGCGTATACTCAAAGCGAAAAAAAGCATGCTTAGAACTTGACCCGCTTGGTTTCATCATATGTTGCTAGTTGTGATGCAGTTAAAGCAGAAGCTCTGGCCATAGCAGGGCCTACTCCCTTCCAAAGGGCTCTTATTCCCTCTTCAGAAGCAATTCTCCGCATTTCTGCAATAGGCCCTCGTCTATCGTTTGCATTCATTTGAAGCCGAACCTAATAAAAGAAAGTCAGCTTGAGGAAGAAAAAATATAGAGCACATTAATTAGAATACCTTGAGAACTTCCGTTGGATTAGTCAGTGCAGTCGCAGTTGCACCAGCAAAAGCTCCCGATGCAATCTTGACCAAAATATTGGTTGATCCAAAAGCCAAATTACATACATACTTGGAGGGTTCATACAGGCCTAAACGGAGACCTCCATAAAGAATTGACCTAAGAAGTGCGGGTGTCAATCCCAGATACAGTGCCCCTGGTCCTTCATTTTTCAATAGTTGAAAAAATAAACGTCCCTGCATAATGACGTGAAACTTTACATGAAAAAAAAGGTTATCAAACAAAAAAACAAATGAGAAATAGTCACACATTGTTGGCATACCATTCCAGTCAGAGGACCTTTCTGTCCAACAAGTTGCATTTGCAACCGAACTTTGAGTACATCTGTAATGCAGTATCAGATATCAATCATCCAACAATGAGGAAATACCTGTTGTTCATCTTTACAATTTTCTTTTCCAGGTATATTTACTTGCAATTATTCTTAAAATATAGTTTTTCACCAGGATCCATCAATTAAAATAAAAAAAAAATTCTAATCATCAGAAAAAACACACCAGCTTTGTCTTCTCATAACTTGACCCATTAACCACATTTTAAGGTAACATTTAAGCTTGCACAACCCATCTCCAGTTTCCTATTTTTGAACACTAGGCATAAAAGGCTTGCCTCATTTTCTGGAAGTTCCATTTAGACACGAGCAATTAAAAAAAAAATGACAATGCTCCTTGACGTACTTTTTATCTACTTAAAGATCTAAATGCGATGGCAAAGCCCAACCTTCATAATAGCCACGGTTCCATATTATTTCTATGCATACCACAGAACATGGTCACAGTAACAATATCAAAGCAACTTGCTTTGCTCCAGGCTATGTTAGAAGTTGCTCGAAACTGAGATACTCAAGAATTCATATGCAAAATCCATCATGTGCTGCGCCAACTTAAGGAATCAATCTCTTATGAAATCAAAGATATCATTCATATTATAATTAAAAACCAAACAGAACAAATATACAAGAACCACAACATCACTTACATGCAGTCAAAGGCTGAGTAAGACAACCAAAAAGAAAAATAACCTAAAGGATGCGTGATGCCCGTGGCAACCGCAACGGCAAGCCCGCTAGTCCCAAAATGGTAGATGATTTTTGACGGTTTGACCACCAACTTCTGGATTCCATCGACATTATTAACTGGACATGAGAAAAATACCTTTTAAGACAAGTTGAGAATCAATAACAAAGCAAGACTTCTGCGAGTCATAAAGTATGATTCAGAATGAAGCAACAGAGGCCATGCAAGAGACCTGAAGGCGAAGAATTTGTGGAACCGAGATTTTCCTTCATTTTCTTGCCGTTCCCGGAAATTTGGGATTTTGAATCATTGATTAGATACTTACGTCATTTAGACGGGAAAACGACAGCATCTTAGTCTATCCACACTAACGACTAAAACAACAAAACAACTGCCTAGAAAGACCAATCAAATGAAAGGTGGGTTGCCCCTTTGCAACCGTTGGATCGGATGACCTTGCGCTGGTCCTACTTCATCATTAAAAGTGAACGGTTCACTGAAACTACGGGAGCATCAACTATGGACTACTACCGCTACTGAGACCATCTCCTTCCTGGATTTCTCTGTTTCTCAGTTAGGGTTTCTGATCTGACCAACCATTAATTTTAGGATTCTGGATCATGCCTCGGTACGCGTTGGTTTTCAATTTCATTCTTTGTTATATCTATATTTCTCGTTAATCGTAGTATCTTTTTTTCCCCTCACATCGGAACAGAGGATTGAATTTTCATTTTATGAACTTGAAATTTGCAGGTATTACTGTGACTACTGTGACACATACTTGACCCACGATTCTGTAGGTTTTGTTCATTTTATCTGTTGAAATTTAATGTCTTGCATTGCTCATTTTTTTGCTTTGGTATGTTTCAGCCCTCTGTTAGGAAACAGCACAATGCTGGTTACAAACATAAGGTACTTTTCACAACTGTTGTTCTTAAGTGTTAATTGTTTGGAAATATTGATTATCATCATGTTTTTGAATGTTGTGGAAAACTGTTAGGCTAATGTGAGATCCTATTATCAACAATTTGAGGAGCAACAAACCCAAAGTTTGATTGACCAAAGAATAAAAGAACATCTGGGCCAAGCAGCGGCATTCCAGCAGGTTGGAGCTGCATACAACCAGCATTTACTGGCTCAAAGGCCTCGACTTCCTGTTCTACCGACACCTGTAATGCCTGTTCCAGGGAATGCTCCATACCCTGCAATTAGGCCTCCTGTTTTACCCAGACCTGTTCCCGGTGCTCCAGGTAGTTTTCACCGTGAGATTGTGCTTTCTGTTTCTCGCCACAAGCTTTGGCATATGTGGATGTTTAAGGTCGAGTTCTGGTTGTTGGTCAATGCCTTGTCGCTGGTTCAGTTGCTTATTTATATGGCATGGGATTTTTCTAATGATCCATGCATACTTTTTGTGTTACTTTTACTTTGGCCAGTACACATATTTTAGTTTTATGATTGCATCATATGTGTGATTGTTTATATAAAATTGTGAATGGTGGGAGCTTGATCATGGTGAGTGTGTGTTTCTGGGAAAACTGCTGCCACTTGCAACTCACGTGCCATGGACTGATACATATAGATTTCCACTTTCTTCTTTTGTTCGTGTATTCATACCAACTGAGTGTTGTTAACTTGTTATAGTTAAAATCAAATCCAATATTTCATCATTTTGAACTAATTGGCAGGTTTTATGCCCATGATGGCACCACCTGGTGCTCCTAGCATACCGGGTCATTTAAATGGTGTTCCAACTCCAAGGCCTCCTGCAGTGATTGGTCCACCAACTGTTTCCGGAAGTACAGCAGCAGCTGCTCCTCCTACAGGTGCGCCATCCATGGTTCCTCCTGGTTCTTACCAAGGACCTCCAGCGACATCAAGTGGAGGCTTTGATAACTTCAACGCCAATGCCCCAGCTCCTGAAGCCAGTCATTAGTCTCATCAATTTTTGGGTGCTTTATATTTGCATCTTATTGAAGTATGGATCTTCAGCAACTTCATTCTCTTTGGAAACCTTTGTGTATATTTCTTTTTTGTGGGCTGATGAAATTGAAAACTGGAAAATTAGAGGGTTAGGATTGTTTCTGGGCAGGAATGAAATTGGAATCACCACAGTTTTGGCCTTACGTGGGGCTGTATTCAAATTGCAAATGATTTGATTTTATGTTCAAGGGAAACTGAAACTTTGGCCTTGTCCTTGTGCTATGAACTTGTGTATTAGTTTTATATTCCTCTTATTGTAATAACTATCTGCAAGCACAGGAATCCTATTTCCCCATGCAACATTTATGAGGTACTTGGACACTGAAGTGCTGATCTCAGGCATGTCTTTGACGGCGTTAATCGGCATCAAACTACTGGGAACATACTATATCTGTAAGGAGCTATTCTTTACCTCTTCAGTGTGAAATTCGCTCAAAACGGGTAATGAGTCCACTAGTGAAACTATTAACCATTTACACATACATAAAGGTTCTGAAGTAACCGACAGCAATTTTCAGGATGCTTTCCAAGGTGCAGTACTTCGTTTAGCTACCTGTAGATTTTCCAAGATCTTTTTGGAAAAGATCCAAACTGTATCATTAGACAGGTACTACGTCTTTCCTCCTCCTGAAGCTGTTGTTACGGGCCAAATTCATGAAGAGTTGATGCCTGTAATTTGTAACATTAAGGAAGAAGTAAGCTGTTGGCAAAACCATTTGTTACTCAAAGGCATAATACTATATTCAAAAAATAAATTTTATCCATCCTCCAGGATCATGGCTATGCTGGATTTGTATCATTTACATGGATTGATGTTCTCATAGTCCCACCTCTTATATTCTAGTTTCTGAATGATTATTCCATTCAGTAAGAGCTCTGTACTGTAAACTGCAACTCCTGCAAGTATTTGGAAAATTTATTGCAGATATTAAAATCCTCAACCGAAAGAGCACGGATTGCTTACACCGATACCTTTATCAAGGAATGGGGCACAAATTGCGTGATCTTCTTCACACGAGAGAATTAACAAGTCAACTTGAATCATCAGTGCAGATACCCTTGTCATAGCTACTGTCTGAAGCTTATTTGTCGAGAAACGGAATGCAAATGCAATAAGTGAAAGATACAGTAAATATGACTTTAAGAAGTGTAAAAGGGAACCACATAAGCAGAGCTCATTATCTTGAAATGCTGAATATAGACAAAGAGTCAAGACAACGAGTTATCCTGAATAAAAGGACACTCCACATACTTACCACATAGGTTGCAGTGTCGGAACCATGATTATAGTCTGCTCAGTTTCACTAGATTCTACAGAATGAAAACCAGTTCTCTCCATGATAAACAAAGAAAAGAAATGACTAGAGCTTTATTTGTCAAAATTTTGCAGTTAACATTGTTTTGGGTGAAACAGAATGTGTTATTCATCTATAGCTCCTGCTGTTTTCTTTCTTTTTTCAACTTTATTTTCTTGATCAAATTGATATATACCTGGCCATTAACTGCCTTGACCAAGCTACTAATCGTCTCTTCATCAGGCTTTACATTTGGTGTAATCAAGACCGTTCGACCCTGGTGAGTGAGCAGATATTAGTGCTCAAGGGAAAAACAACACTAGCTGATTACTAAAATTGTCCAAAATAAAGAAAATCACCTCTAGAAGTGAATGATGCCTTGCATGAGCCAGTGAAACACCCAGGTTGAATCCAATTTCATTTTCCTTCTTGGCATCTCTCAAGATAAAATTGTTCTCATCAATAAGACAGCTAGCTTGCGCGCAGCTCTCAAGCCATAAATGAGTGACTATTGGTTTACCACAACCAATAGCTTCCAACATATTTTTTGTTCGTATAAATCTGTCTGCTATGAAATGAGTAGCATCATTTATGAATGAGGCAGTGGAAATTCCCAACCTGGTCGAGATCTGTTGAAGGGAAATACGAAAGTAAATTAGTTGCAAGTTACCATGTTATTATATGTATTATTAAAAGAAATCCACCTTTTTCTGCTGCTTGATGATATTGTCATCCAAATGCTGGCTAAACAACACTCGAACATGCGCCATGCTTCTTCGTATCCTCAAATTTCTCGATGCAAAATCTGGTTTTGGCTCATGGACACCTAAGCTATTAAGCTCTTTCGAAAGGAATGGTTTTACGAATTGCTGGCTATACGATCCTTTTTGTTTCTGTTTTCCCTCAAAAGTTGTAAATGAAGTGCACAGGTTGCGATTTCTGTTCACAAAACTTGGTGGCTTACAATGCATTCTTTTACGTTTGGGGCACATCCGTGCTTGCAAGTTTAATGAACTGGCCAAGTCATACGCCTCTCTGATAGAACCATTCTTTGGACTAACTTTATTGCTTCCAGCTTGCTCGTAGACTGGATCATATTTTCCTACAGAACTGAGCACGTCAGGGGGGCTAACACTTGACTGATTCCAAGTGATTAGCTCCTTTTTCATGATATCACTTGATCTATCCTTTAAGTAAGTTGGTCCATCCTCATTGCCTTGGAAATTTGCAAATGAACTCAGCACGTCAGAAGTTGTAAATGAATTGCAGAGGTCGCGAGTTCTGCTTGCACAACTTGGGGGCTTACAATGTTTTCTTTTACGTTTGGGGCATCTCCATGATTCTAAGTTTAAAGAACTAAACAAGTCATATGCCTCCTGGATAGAACCATTCTTCTGACTAACTTTATAGCTTCTAGCTTGCTTGTGGACTTGATCATATTTTCCTACAGAACTGAGCAGGTCAGGGGGGCTAACACTGGAATAACTCCTCCTTGTTATATAAGTAATTACATCCTTTTTCACGACACTATTTGATCTATCTTTTATGTCAGTTGGTCCATTCTTGTCGACTTGGAAATTTTCTCCCTTTATCCACAATTCAGTGAGATGACCAACAGAACTTCCTTGCACTTTTTCCTTGCTAAATGAGGTAGTTTTAACAGTTTTTGATGAATATGCATATTTTGCTATTTCTTTCTTTATCTTTTTCCTGATCAACTTATCATCTAACTCATAGATGAAGTCATTCCTAGACAAACTGAAGGTTTGATTTGTTGCTAGACACTTACTTTTCTTCGACTCTCCAGGAGTGCTTTCTGCATGAATGGAGGCATCCTGCCCAAGAGAAGTCCTTAAAGAAGAAACTTTATTACCTGGTATACTTCTTGGAGAATCTACGACCAACTTCTCAGGGACCTGATAAGCATAAGCACTGTTTGGAACTGGCGGTGTATGTGCTAAAGCTTCAATAGCTTCAGCAGCCATTTGAGTGCTAAAAACTGTGTCAAGCATATCTGTTTCAAATTCTTGGCCAGATAAGACCGGATGCAACTGCTCATTTTGTTTGTTTTCAACGTTTTCAGATTGCCTTTCTATATGGCTTGCATGGTTTTGAGTTTCTGAGTTTGGATGAGGCAGTCCTGTTACTTCATTCCCTGAGCTGCTGCTTGCACTACCATCCACATTCCTAGAACTCCAATTATTTGTTACAGATTGCTGCTGATCTCCACAAAAAATGAAAGAGGCATTGACTTTATCACCATGGACGTCTATCCTGCAGTGCCTTTCGCCATTATCCCATTCAAAGGCTCCAGTTTTTCCAATATCTTTTCTGGCTTGCATAAATTTAGCCAAACTATAAGATCCCTTTGCGCAAGATAGAGATGATAAGTTCTTCCTGACCATACTTACAGGCTTAGTATCTGGAGAATGCCCGGTATCATTTGATGATAGAAAATTTTCGACAAAAGCAAGTGCGTTGGACTGAGATGATTCTCCAGGTTCCTCAGACTGAAAATAACTTAATCTTGGAACTTCTTGATTACAAGAAGGCGACTGAGGGAGATCTTTTATGTGATTGGTGCTTTTGATAGTAACCATATCACCTTCAGCAATTAAAAGATTTCCTATTGAGTCATAAGTCAAGAGGATAAATTCTAGAAAATAACAAATGCTGATTCTAAATCAAAACCTTAATGCAAATTGAACAAGTAGTGACCCTCACCACATTCAGAATTCTTCGAAGACTCATCCTTCCACTGCTTAAAAGGTTCATCAGTCCCAAACTCGAAAATTTTGGTCCCAGAAATCTCCTCATCCTCACTATCAAGCACAATCTTCTTCTCATCATCATCATCATTATCGGCATCATCGTCATACTCAGCAGGGTCTACACAATCAACTAGTTGAGTATGATAATCAATTTCCTCCGTCTGGTTAAGGACTAAATCATCAAAAGGCATAGTATCTTCAAACGGATTATAAGCAGAATCAAACTCCATAGTTCCGCCACCTAATCTCACAACCACAAAAAGGAACACATCAGAGAAGTTCTCATTTCTAATCATAAAATGATCAACCAAACTCTTTGACGGTTACATTAACGCAATGGATTAAGAACGAAAAAGGATATCAAACTCATTAAACCCTCGCAATAGATGAACTGATGGTCCACATATATATATATACAACGTTAGTAATTACCATATAATGTACAGATTATTCACAGAAGAATAAAAGTAACTGCGGAAAGAATTGCTCGGAAATCGGAGTAGTAGCGAAACTAATAAACAACATGAACAGGAACAAAGAAAGAATGTGAGGAAAGAAATTGAATACTTGGGCGTCTGATGTAGAGAAATTAATCAGAAGTTTCTGTTCTGAGCACTTTTTGGTAGTTCTTGTATATTTTATTAAATAATTAATAATAATATTTTTATATATTTAATAATAAAATAAAATTTATTTATTTATTTATATAGAAATATATACAAACAATTAAATAATAATTGTTATATATTTTGATTATTGTTTGTATATATTTCTATATAAATAAAATATAAATAAATTATTTTAAATATAAATCAAAATTTAGTATAATAAAATTTATTAAATAATTAATAGTAATTTTTTTACATAATTAATAAAATGTATATAATTAATAAAAAAATAAAATTTTTATTAATGAACATAGAAAATATATTTAAAAATTATTCTTTAATTGTTTGCATATATTTCTATATAAACAAATACTGGACCTCACTTCCGGAGTCCAACATTCGTAGACATTTAACGTCATCTCTGATATCACACAGATGTTGGCCCCCGTTTCGAAGTCTAACAATCCAGAGTCATACAAAGTCCGTCGCCTCATAAGGATGGCGTGCCCACAACAGTCAAATATCAACATCACAATTTTGAGAAATCACAAACAAAACCCAATCATATTTCATTAGTGAATTCAAAAAGAGTTAATTCAAGCTCATTTCAAAATACAAGAATACAAAAATACAATTGAATGTCTATGTTTAATATGATTCTAAATTATAAATTTCCTGAACTAACTTCATTACAAAAGTCTCTAACTATCTTAAAGTTTCAATGCCTTGCAAGAATCGTTAATCTTTTCTTTCTGCACCTGAGGAGGGAAGCGTGGGGTGAGTTACACAGTTCAGTGGTATTGGATCTCGATTTTTAAGTGAAAATTAGAAATTATTAAATGAAATGAAATAAGTGTTTTTGTATATGTATTGTGTAATAGATGTTTTTATGCTACAAGAAAATTGAGGAGAAAAGAAATGAGTAGTAAAAGTGTGAGAATTGGGAGAATTAAGAAAGTTTGACTTTTTGAGAATAAATGGTAGAGAGTTGACTTTTTGATTTAGACAAAATTTGATAAAATGATCTTCATGAAACTTGTAGCTTCTGTTAAGAGCTTTCAGCCGCCTTAAAGTATGATATTTCTCGATATCGGAAGTGAAAGTTATGAGCTTTCAAAGTTAAGGATTAATTTGCTTTGTTTGTTAAATATACTATTAAGAGTAATTTTGTGTGTACTATTTTGAGGCCACTTTTTGTATTGATATGGTTTGAATTGAGTTAAGTGGCCTTCATGAAAGTCATAGAAGATTTTCCAAGCTTTACAATGATGTATAATATGCAAGTTGTGGATGTGAGAATTGAAAGTTATAAATTTGGAAGTTTGGATGTGTTATAGGTTGACCTAGATTATGACAGAATCTTTGACTGAAAAATTGACCTAGTTAGATGTTGAATTAGCCTTCAAGTTCTTCATAAAAATTGAAGATTTTGATTTGATCTTTATTTTGATATAAAGTATAGAATTTTTGGATCATGGAATAATAAGTTATGATTTTTACAAATTTATGTTATTGTTTTAGCATGATTATTAGAGGACAGAGCATTTGATTGGAAAATTGACTTCCTTAGAGGTCAAATTGATTTTTCTGTCCTTCATGATAATTGTAGGTGACTTTCTGCTCTTCGCATTGATACAAAATATGATATGTTTGGACTTTGGGTTTGAAAGTTAGAAAATTTTCAAAGTTGGGCATTGTTTAGGGTTACATCAATTGGGGGTAATTTAGGTAGATCACTTAAGAAGTCAAGGTTTAAAGCTTTCAAGGAAGGGTAATTGAGTCTTTGTATAGTCATTAAAAACAAAAAGAAAGAATGAAATAAGAGAGTTGCCGTGAATGAAGGAAGAAGCCACGAAATTTTCAAGGAAAAAGAAGGGTGTTATTAAAACTACGTAGTTTTGGAGGGGGACTTAGGTTTTTAAGTTCAGAGATACTGATGGGAGACCCAATAGGAACTTGTCGTATAGAACCTTCAACAAGATGGAACTATGTCCGGGAGTAGATAGAATCAAGCAAACACACGAAATCTCAAGAAACAAATTGAAAAGATAAAAACAGAACACAAAGAGAAAATGGGTAGTTAGAAGAATGTTGGTTGATGAAAAGAACCCTAAGAGAATTTTGTCTCTTAGAACCCTAGCAAGAATGTTGGTCAATGGAAAGAACCCTAAGAGAACTTGTCTCTTAGAACTCTAACCTTAGGACGCCATAAAGGAAGACCACTCCTTTGATAAGTCAAGTATTCTCAAAGAATACAAAGAAAACAAGAAAGCTCTCAATATTATTTCTAAATGAAAGATCCCCTTCCAAAGTACATAGAGGGTGTCTATTTATAGGGAAAACTTCCTAACTTAATGTCCTAAAGAAGATACTAAATAAAAGGAAACAAATCAATCCCTAAAAGGAAACAAAATAAACTTATAAAGGTGTTGACTAGATCACCTTATTTCAAGGAAACAAAAAAGGAAACTAAATAAAACATGATCTCAACATGTTGGACCATAGGGATCATGTCCTTATCCTTATTTTTAAGTGGCACATGCTTGTCACATGGTACTTTAAGTGAGTTCTCCCAATTGGACTCCATGTGGGCCTTTGGACACTTTATGTTGGGCTTCAAGGAGTAAGACAATGCCTCTTGGACCTTTATGAGATGAAATCTGACTCAACAATATAGGCTCTATCTCTTGAAGGTCTTGGATTAAACAATTCAATGCTTGCTTCATTACTTTGGCCCTAGCTCTTGTCATTGGGCCTCCAACATCTTGTAATGGATCTTTAGGAATATTAGACTTGAATGTTGGGCCTTTGATATGGGAATTTCGTTCATCTCCTTGCCTTGAACATTCAAACTTCAAATCTGATCCAATTTCAGCTCCTAAACTTCCTTTTGCAAGCTTATGTCCATGCAAGTCACGTCCTAGGTTTCCTTGAGGCAAATCACACCATGGATGTGTTTCTTCTTGATTTTTACATGCCCATGGTTCTCCATCATTCCCTCCCTCCTCGAAAGGATTCATCCTCGAATCTGCAACATCAAATAGGGATAAATCAGATACATTGAATGTAGCACTCACATTACCATAGGAGCTAGGCAAATCAATTTTATAAGCATTATCATTAATCCTTTCTAAAACTTGAAAAGGGCCATCTCCTCTTGGCTGTAGCTTAGATTTCCTTTGTTCTGGAAACCTCTCCTTTCTCAAGTGCACCCAAACCCAATCTCTAGGTTCAAATATAACACGCCTTCTGCTTTTATTAGCTTGCTTTGCATATTGTTCATTTCTCTTCTCAATGTTGACTTTAACTTTAGCATGCAACTCCTGCACAAATTTAGCCTTTTTTATACCGTCAACGTTAGTAAACTCATTAGAAGGCAATGGAAGAATTTCCAAAGGAGTCAAAGGATTAAATCCATAAACAATATCAAAAGGAGAAAATTGAGTAGCAGAATGAAAAGCATGATTATAAGCAAATTCAATGTGTGGGAGACACTTTTCCCAATTCTTCAAGTTCTTTTGGATGATCGCACGCAACAATGTTGTTAAAGTTCTATTTACCACTTCAGTTTGACCATCCGTTTGAGGATGTGCAACAGTAGAAAACAAGAGTTTATTGCCAAGTTTATTCCAAAGAGTTCTATAAAAGTGACTAAGAAATTTCACATCTCTATCACTGACAATAGTCTTTGGCAACCCATGCAATCTTACAACCTCTTTAAAGAATAAGTCAGCAACATGAACATCATCATTGGTTTTAGAACAAGCAATAAAGTGAGCCATCTTGCTAAATCGATCAACCACCACAAAGATACTATCCTTTCCACTAGATGATCTAGGCAATCCAAGAACAAAGTCCATAGATATATCAACCCAAGGATGAGAGGGGATAGGTAATGGAGAATATAAACCATGTGATTGAACCTTAGATTTTGCATGCCTACAAGTAATACATTTAGCACAAATAGAAACAACATCCTTTCTCATGTTAGGCCAATAAAAATGTTCATGCAAAAGAGCTAAAGTTTTCTCAACACCAAAGTGACCCATCAATCTACCTCCATGTGTCTCTCTAGCAAGCAATTCACGCATAGAGCAAGATGGAATGCAAAGTTTATCTTTTTTGAATAAAAATCCATCAAATCTATAGAAATTATCATTACCATGTTTTTCACAAGATTTCCAAATTTCTACAAAGTCACAATCAGATTCATACATGCCTTTCAACATCTCAAAACCAAGTAATCTAGCATGTATAGAGCTAAGAAGAGAGTATCTCCTAGAAAGAGCATCAACCACAATGTTTTCTTTCCCTTGTTTATGTTTAATAACATAAGGAAAAGTTTCAATAAATTCCAAACACCTAGCATATCTCTTGTTCAATTTACCTTGGGACTTTAGAAATTTCAAACTTTTATGATCAGAATGAATGATAAATTCTTTTGGCCACAAGTAATGTTGCCAAGTCTCTAAAAACCTTTTTAAAGCATACAACTCTTTATCATAAGTGGAGTAATTCAAAGCAGCACCACTTAGTTTTTCACTAAAATAAGCAATGGGTTTAGAATCTTACATTAAAACAGCGTCAATGCCTATTCCAGAAGCATCACATTCAACCTTAAAAATTTTAGAAAAATCGGGACGAATAAGAAGAGGAGCATTGGTCAATTTTTCTTTCAAGGTATTAAAAGCAACCTCTTATGAATCACCCCAATTAAAAATCACATTCTTTTTTACCAATTCATTCAAAGGGGCTGCAACAGTAGAGAAGTCCTTCACAAATCTCCGATAAAAGCTAGCCAAGCTGTGAAAGCTTCGAACTTCATTCGCATTCTTGGGAGTTGGCCATTCTCTAATTGCTTTCACTTTCTCTTCATCAACTTGAAGTCCTTTAGCACCTACAATAAAGCCAAGAAACACAACAGTATCCATGCAAAAGGAACATTTTTCTAAATTGGCATAAAGCTTATTTTCTCTTAAAAGTTCAAACATATCGTGCAAGTGTTTCACATGATCATCTAAACTCCTGGAATATACTAGAATATCATCAAAATAGACGACCACCTACTTTCCAATAAAAGGACGAAACACATGATTCATCAAACTCATAAAAGTACTAGGTGCATTAGTCAAGCCAAAAGGCATAACTAACTACTCATATAACCCAAACTTAGTTTTGAAAGCAGTTTTCCACTCATCACCCTTTTTCATGCGAATTTGATGGTACCCACTTCTAAGATCAATTTTAGAAAATATACAAGCACCATGCAACTCATCAAGCAGATCATCTAAACGAGGGATATGGTAACGATATTTCACCGTGATTTTATTGATGGCTCTACAGTCAACACACATTCTCCATTTGCCATCTTTCTTAGGAACAAGTATAACTGACACAGCACACGGGCTCAAGCTTTCTCTCACAAAGCCCTTTTTCATAAGCTCTTCAACTTGTCTTTGGATCTCCTTAGTTTCTTCTGGATTAGCTCTATACGTAGGCCTATTCGGAATTAAAGCTCCGGGAAGGAAGTCTATACGGTGCTCAATGCCTCTCAAAGGGGGCAATCCATCAGGAATGTCCTCTAGAAATAAGTCGTTGAAGTCCTGCAACAAAGACAAAACACTAGACGAAAAAGATGGATCAAGCTCATTAATAGTTAAGAAAACATCTTTATATAAGAGTATATAAGATTCTTCACATTTTAAAGCTCTCTTGATCTCACTTTTTCCAGCAAATAAAGTCACTCTCTTTTCTTCATTTTTTTTTCACTCGTTTTACTTTCTCTCCATTTTTCTTTCTTTTCGACGTCTCTCTCTTTCTTTTATTTTGCCTTCAATTTGCATTCTTTCTCAATCCTCACTTGATCCTCATAAGCTTGAATAGGCCTAAGAGGTTTCAGCACCATATTTTTACCATGGAAAGGAAAAGAATAACAATTTTTATATCCATCATGCCTAACTTTTCTATCAAATTGCCATGGCCTACCAAGCAAAACATGTCCAACATACATTGGTGTAACATCACATAAAATCTCATCATGATACTTGCTAATAGAAAATGCAACCATCACTTGTTTGGTGACTTTCACCTCACCACAATCATTTAGCCATTGCAATTTATATAGTCTAGGATGTTTCAAAATAGGCAAATTAAGCTTGTCAACAAGTAAAGTGCTAGCAACATTGGTACAACTTCCACCATCTATGATCATGCTACAAACTTTACCATTAATGAGACACCTTGTATGAAAGATGTGCTCACGTTTTTCTTCTTCAACATCTTCTTTTGGTTAGATATTAAGAGCACGCCTAGCCACAAGGGCTTCACCAACCCCAGCATCACAATCAACATGAGAAGCATCAGTCAATGGAGCCACATCATCATAATCATCACTGTCATTACTTTCACTAGCAACATCACCATTCTCAAGTAAAATCATAGTCCTTTTATTAGCGCATTGAGAAGCAATATGACCAAAACCTTGATATTTAAAGCACTTAACTTTATAAGAAGGATTAGAAGAAGAAGAGGAATTAGAGCCATTTTTACCCTTAGGATTTGGAGTGGAGAATTTAGGCTTACTTTCCTCTTTTGGCTTGATGTCTCCCTTGGATTTGAAGAAATTTTTGGACTCCTTCAAGGTTTTCCTCCAAGAACTTGACCCAGTACCATTTTGGATCTTTAATTGCTTTTCTACCAAGATGACCTTATGCAACAACTCATCCATGTCAAGGAAATTTTGCAGCTCTACAATGGAAGCAATTTTAGGGCGCAAACCATCAAGACATATTCTCATGGTAGCCTCCATGTCTTCCTCAACATTGGCCCTAATCATGACGATCTCCATCTCTTGGTGGTACTCTTCAACACTTATAGATCCTTGCCTCAATCTTTGCAGCCACTTGAACAAGTCTCGATAGTAATGACTGGGAACAAAGTGCTTTCTCATGATGGCTTTCATTTCTTGCCATGTGTGGATTGGTCTTTCAAGATTCTTCCTTCTATTTACTTGCAATTGATCCCACCAAATACTAGCATAGTCACACAATTCAACAGTAGCAAGTTTTATCTTTTTCTCTTCACTATATGTATGACACTCAAATACATGTTCTATTTTCCTCTCCCATTCTAAATATAATTCAGGATCATTTTTTCCTTGAAAGGAAGGGATTTTCAATTTTATGTTATCGAGTTCATTACGAGAAGAAGCTTGTCTGCCTCTCCTAGTGTTGGGGCCTTCATCCTCAAATTGCACATCTTCATCTTCTCCATAGAACACTCTTCTAGGACCTTTGGAGTTTGAGGTGGATTGGATGTCATCCAACCTAGCATTCAACCTCTGGAATTGATCTTGCACAGCCTTCATAAAGACTTTAAGATCTTGCTCAGGTGATTCATCTTCTTGATACATATTTATGAATTGCAAAATGTTAGTGAACAAAAAAAAAAACAATATGGACCTCACCACTCAACCTCACCTGTATACACTCAACAAATGTCAAACCACTCGTGTTTCACACAAAAATTGGCTTTTTCTATAATGTAAACACTCTTGCCTTTTACCACTCAACTTGCTTTCTATAGTATCCTTATTTGAAACAAGACACAATCAAATAGAAGCAATCAAACCAAGTGGCAGCCAAGATTAGAATCCCAAGATAAATTTCTCAAAGAATCCAAAAGGGAAAATTGAGTGTAAGAAAAAATGGTATAAGGAATGAATTAAGGAAGTGATTACCTTGGATAATCAAACTTGAAGCTAAAGAAAGATGAATGAGGCAATAAATGAAATAGGAAACTAAAAACAAAATAGGAAAGTAACTGAAATAAGAAAGTGAAGCAAATAGGAAAGAAAGCAAGTTCCAAGCAATACAAGATAGGAAAGTGAAGCAAATAGGAAAGTAATATAGCAAGTTCCAAGCAATACAAGATAGGAAAGTACTTGCAATTAGGAAAGTAGCAAACTTGGACTCCACTTCTCTAAAACTTGCATCACACTCTGATTGTTTTCTTTTTTTTTTTCAATTTTTTTCTTTTTTCTCCTTTTTTTTGACGAATTTCTTTTTTTTCACTTCTACTTTTTTTTTCTTTTTTTTCTCTTTTTTTGACAAATTTATTTTTTTTCTTTTTTTTTTGACTTCTACTTTTTTTTTCAAAACCTGGATGCTCTCAATTTAGACTTGGTGTAACTTGCTCTGGAAAGCTTGGATTTGAGTGATTCTAAAACGAAAATAAAGTAGAGATTTTGAACTTGAATAAATTCCTATTATTCTGCCAAAAACTCAAGCAAAAGGAGCACGAACTAGTCGAAGAAAAATGGTCAGAAAGAATAACGAAAATAAACAACAAAAGGATAGTTATTTGAAATCTAGCAACCAAAGCTCTCTGATACCAAATGATGGGAGACCCAATAGGAACTTGTCCTATAGAACCTTCAACAAGATGGAACTATGCCCGGGAGTAGATAGAATCAAGCAAACACACGGAATCTCAAGAAACAAATTGAAAAGATAGAAACAGAACACAAAGAGAAAATGGGCAGTTAGAAGAATGTTGGTCAATGAAAAGAACCCTAAGAGAACTTTGTCTCTTAGAACCCTAGCAAGAATGTTGGTCAATGGAAAGAACCCTAAGAGAACTTGTCTCTTAGAACTCTAACCTTAGGACGCCACAAAGGAAGACCACTCCTTTGATAAGTCAAGTATTCTCAAAGAATACAAAGAAAACAAGAAAGCTCTCAATATTATTTCTAAATGAAAGATCCCCTTCCAAAGTACATAGAGGGTTCCTATTTATAGGAAAAACTTCCAAACTTAATGTCCTAAAGAAGATACTAAATAAAAGGAAACAAATCAATCCCTAAAAGGAAGCAAAATAAACTTATAAAGGTGTTGACTAGATCAACTTATTTTAAGGAAACAAAAAAGGAAACTAAATAAAACATGATCTCAACATGTTGGACCTTAGGGATCACGTCCTTATCCTTATTTTTAAGTGGCACATGCTTGTCACATGATACTTTAAGTGAGTTCTCCCAATTGGACTCCATGTGGGCCTTTGGACACTTTATGTTGGGCTTCAAGGAGTAAGACAATGCCTCTTGGACCTTTATGAGATGAAATCTGACTCAACAATATGGGCTCTATCTCTTGAAAGTCTTGGATTAAACAATTCAATGCTTGCTTCATTACTTTGGCCCTAGCTCTTGTCATTGGGCCTCCAACATCTTGTAATGGATCTTTAGGAATATTAGACTTGAATGTTGGGCCTTTGATATGGGTATTTCGTTCATCTCCTTGCCTTGAACATTCAAACTTCAAATCTGATCCAATTTCAGCTCCTAAACTTCCTTTTGCAAGCTTATGTCCATGCAAGTCACGTCCTAGGTTTCCTTGAGGCAAATCACACCATGGATGTGTTTCTTCTTGTCTTTCACTTGCCCATGGTTCTCCATCAGATACAAAGTTGCTTAGTCATTTTAAAGAACCCTACGAAACTTTCAAGGAGAAAAGGATAAAGGGAGATTTCGTTGGAGAGAAGAAGAAGGAGAAGAAGAAAAAGAGGTAGGGCTTTGTGATTTCTTGCTTAAAATAAGAGATTCTAAGAGTTCTTTAAGGAGGAAAAGGAAGAAAAAGGGTTAAGCTTCCATTAGAAGCAAGAAGAATTTCGTGGGTGGCTTGAAGTTAAGAGGATTTCGAATTTTCTTTTGGAATTATAGATGGGTTTTGGTCCTAATAGCTTAGGAATTTTATAGGTAAGGTTAGATAGGTTCAATTTCATGCTTTCATCTCCTAAAAATGGCCAATTTTGACATCTCATGCTTCCTATGGGATCTTTGTGTTTGATGAAGGTGAAGGGAGGCAATTGGAGTTAGGGAAAGGCCAATTAACCAAGCTCAAAGCTAAGGAACTAAGGTGGGTAATATTGTAATGATTGAGTTAATAAGCTACTTAATTGGTTTAATTGTTTTGAAATAAATGCTATCTAATGCTTTACAATGATTTATAAAGTTTCTATAAATGACTCTTTGTGATGTTTTGAACTTGTATGAGATGTCTTTACATTTTGGAAATAATTGTGAAATGATTTGTGAAGTGAAAAAGGTTTGAATATGTGTTTTCGAAAAAATGACATTTTGGACAATTATGTGAAAGTGGATTTTGTAAGGGCCAATTGTGGCTAATGTTTATGAATTGTGTGAATTATGTGATATGCATGCTTTCTTTGGGTTTGTGGTGGTCCCTTAAGAGATAGGTGCACCTGTCTAATTATAGGCTTCTCCCGCCTGTCCGCTAGTGGCATTGGAGCTCCTCACGGACTCTCATAAGTTCACGGCTACACATGACTGCTTCACGGGAATGTGTAGTACGTTCCGTTTCGGATTCACCCGAACCACTTTCTCTATGTTTATATGATAGTTTGATGTAATGAAATTGTGAAAAGTTTTGATAATATTGAAAATGCTTTTATCAATGTGAGCTTTGCTTTGAAAATGAATGAATAAAGAATGCTTTTTCTTATTGCTTGATTATTAAGCAATTAACCACGGAGCCGTCGAGCTCATCCCCCATTTCCCCTCCACAGGTGACGAGCGAGAACCCGAGTTACAGTATCGGGATTGAGGCATACTCCTACCCATTTTTGCTTTTGAAGTCATCTTTTGGAAACAAAGCTTTAGCTAGCATTTTGGAGAATTGATTTGCTTTGTACTTTAACTTTTGATATTTTGAAATGTATTCGGGCTAAAATGCCCTCTAAAGCTTTGTAATAACTTTTGACTTTCATGTAAATGCAAGAGTGTTGGGTTTTAATGTAATTCGTGTATTTTGCATATGTTTTATAAAAATGCAACATTGTATGGTTTGAATTGATAAAAAGAGTAGGTTGAGGATTGCTTTATGGATTGAGAATGATTAGAGATATAAGCTTGCGTTTGCTTCCATTTGAGTAGTTGTGGGATTTTTGGATTTGGTTTGGTAGTTGAAAGATTGAAGATTGTGAATATTGAGTTTTATGCAGGTGACGGTGTTTGAATTGAAGTTTGGTTAGTTGAATTTTCAAAGGAGGTGCTGTCAAATTTTTGCAGAATTTGACAGAACTTCACTTAAGTTTTAGATCCTCTTAGAGCTTGAATTGGAATGGGAGGTCCTCTTAAAAATTTTAGTACATGTTTAGAGCTTTCCAATGGTATCTAATTTGTCACTTTTGGACTTAGGATGAAGACGTTATAAGGTTTGAAAGATTGTAGTTACTGTTCATAATGCTATTTTACTGTTACATTGGTCCTTATATGAGCAATACCTTTGAGTGGGTTTTTACCTCTTTTAATGATGGAATTGACTTTTGCATCCTGCATGAAAGTTGTAAAGCATCTTTTCATCTTTCCATTGAGGTATAATATGCAATTTTTGGAATTTGGAGTAAGAAGTTATGGGGATTGGAAGAATACAATTAAGGTCCATTTTGCTGTTCATATGGATTGTGTGTTTATGATAGCTTTGATGATTAATGTTTGAAATTTGTGATTTTGATGAACTAATTAAGTTGAAATTTGAGAACTTGGCGAGTTTCACTTGGAGTTGGAGGTGTTATAAAGTGTTTAGGCTTTAGAATGAGTGAATTTGTGAAGTGTGCAAGTGTTTATGATGTTAGGTTGAAGATTGGAGGCTTTGGAGAGGCATTGGGGGCTTTGGTGAACCCCAATGTCTGTTAAACGGACTTGGAAGTCCATTTAACGAACATTCTCGGGTGTAAAAACACTCCTTGGCCAGTCAATGTCCGTTTAACGGACATTCTCGGGTCATTTGGCATCCTTCACTCGATTCATGTCCGTTAAACGGACATCTACAGGAAAGATGATGATTTTTGGTATAGTTAGAGGATGAATCTGATTTTGAGGTCTTCATGATAGTTGTAGGTCTGGATGTTTTCTTTCTAATAGTCCAAAAACGAACTCAATCCGATTTCTAAATCTAAAGTTATGGTGATTGCGCCAAGTGAGGTTCAAATTGATTTAGGGTGTAAACATGGGTTACTCTTTTGGGAATAACTCCCTCATCCAACCTCCAATTGAAGAAATTCTTAGACCATTGGATTCCTAAGACATATATATTTTTTCTCCATAAAACTTTGTAACCTTTGGAGTTAAATTGAAGAAGTTAGCATTAAAGTAAGTGAGAGGTCGGTTAGGAGATCATATTTGGAGTATGAGCTCTTTTAGGTTTTTAAAGCATATCTTGAGTTGTATAACTCCGTTTGAGGTGATTCTTGCTTCAAAACAAACTCGAGGCTTAAAGCTACAATTTTTATGAATAATTCAACTTATAATTTTGGTGGAAATTAGTGTGCGCTCACCACGATTGTAGAGTTATAGCTAATGACCCTGTAAGGTAATAAGCACAAAGTTCATGATTTTGCAGGTTAAATTCCGAAAACAAGTTTTCTTTCGTGGTGAGGAATCCCTCCCTCGTGGTTGAGTTTTGTTGGAGGAGGAGTTTTCCAAAAAGGGAAATTGTATTGATTTGTACGAGTTTAAATGAAATGAAAAAGAAACAAATTTATACTAGTTGTAAGTGACTTAGATCGATAAGTTGTCTATAATAATTATTTTGGATGTCGGAGTTTCGTTTTTGTTCCGCTTCGGATCTGTTCGTATTCGATTCGACTTCGTATTCTTTCACATTACGTTCTTTCATTTGGATGCAATTTGTTCTACGTTTCGTTTTATAGTCCGCCTTTCGTTTCGCCCGCTTCATATTTTGATTGGTCCAACTGTCCGATTCGATTTCATTTTGTGTTTCGCTTTCGGATCCGTTTTGATTTCATTTGCTTTCGGCCCAATTTCGTTTATATTTTCATTCCTTTGTTCTTTTTCTCTCCGTTTTCCGGTTGGGATCCGGTCTTCAAGATCGGGTTCCAACATTTATGGTATCAGAGCAAGAGTGAAAGTGTTAAGTTTTAAGTAGTTGGGTTTCGGTCCCAACAAGTGGCTAATGTATTTATAATCATTGGCGATTGGCCTCATATTCAAGCATATGTATATGTATATCTAGAAATTTTAGCATTCTGACTTCATTCAAACAATTTAAGCATTCGATCTATTTGACTCAAACTTATAACACATAGTATAAACTTCAGCCATTAAACATGACACTCAATTATGCACCATTCTTGATCATCTAAAGATGCAATGTATAACAAATGACTTGAGAGTTTCGTGAATAAAATAGAAAAACTGAAGTTTACTTCATGAACAAAACGATTCCATCTTTCGGATCTCGTGGGCTACAAGCGGATAGCAGAGAGAAGATTTTACGTCAACGTGTACGTGACTACAAAACGGTCCCTCTCTCGCTCAAACAAAGTACATAATCAATGCTCAAAATCATTTATCAAAATGAAATACTTTCATACTTTCATACTTTTCATGCTCTTTCTTCTTTTCATTCAAATCAAAATGCCACGATACAATTCAGTGATATAACATTAATCAAAATAACAATTTAATTATATCAACATATCATGCTTCTTCCACAATATAACAAAATCAAAATCATCATGTATTTTCAATAAGTCAAAATTCAAACAATTTAACACATATTCACACATAGGCAAGAATTTGCCCAATCACACAGTAATTGTAAATATATTACCCACCTCATTTCCTTGCTTAGATCCAAATCAAGGTTATCTTTCTCCCTTGCTCTTGAGTAGGATTCTCTTAGTCCCCTTCATTCTTCACCAAATGAAGGGATCTTTAGCTCAAAAGGAAGCTCTTCTTTTCCTCTTCCCTTTTCCTTTCTTGAACAGCTCCAAAATCTCTTTTGAAGACTAAGAAAAGTTAAACCCTAGCTTGTTTTCTCTTCTTTATCTCATTCTCTCATTCTCTTTGTATTTCTCTCTCTTCTTCATAACACTCTCTCCTTTTTTTTTTCAATTTTCGTTCTCCTCTCTTCTTAAAATACAAGACAATACTTTTTCTTCCAATTATACCCTTAATGATCGAGAAATGTCTCATTTGCCCTTCCATTTATGCCTTAAGTATATTTATGCTTAAGTGTCTTGCCAACAATACCCTCGAATATTCTGACATAACTTTTTCTTTAAAAAAAATGTTCCCCACTGTCTTAAGTTTCTAAAGATACCAAAATCATTCAATTTGGTTCAGAAGTCTGAAAGTATTGCCCTAAACATTTTCGGACTGCTTTTGTCCAAAATAGTATACTATGCACAACTTCCATCCAGAATTTAAACATCTTAGAGACTGGTTCAAAATTTTGACTTCCTCAGATGATTTGTAGCCCTATGTCTCTAGTTTACTCTAAATTAAAAATCATCTCATTTGGCATCCTATAGATCTAGAGATACTCAAAATATTGAAGTATGTTCAGTGGAATAACACTAGTTCATATTACTGAAGAGCACACTCACTATACCCATATCACGTTTTTCACTCACTCTTTCTCAATTCATTTCAGATGGCTATGATTTTTGGTGAAGATATAGAGCAATGTATTATGAGTCATATGGTTCAAGAATAAAGTCATTTGAGTGTCTAGAGAAGAAGTTATGGTCAAAAGAATCAAACAGGGTTTTGTCCTCAATTATGTTGAACCTGTCCAGGGACAAATGAAATAACTTTCTCTACAAATGTTAGATTAATGTGTTCTTTAGATTTTTTAAAAGAATACTTCAAGATATACAACTATCATGAAAACCTTAAAGACATATTCTATCGTTTGAAGGGTCAAACATGGAGCAGACGATAGGTATAGACGAAACCAAATGAAAAAACAGACGCATGGGAAAAAGCAGATGAATGGGGAAAATTGCCATAACTTTCCCTAAAGATATTGGATTGGGGTTTTCTTTATATTTTTTAAATTGGACTTCAAGATCTACAACTTTCCTGAAGACCTCCAAGACAGATTCTATCGTCTAAAGGGTCAAAAATAAAGTAGACAATAGGTATAGACGAAACCAAATGAAAGAGCAGATGAATCGGGAAAATTGCTATAACATTCCCTGCAGATATCAAATTGGGGCATTATTTAGCTGGTTTGAAAGAGGACTTCAAGATCTACAACTTTTTTGAAGAACTAAAAGACAGATTCTATCATATAAGGGGTTAGAAATGGAGCAAACGATAGGTACAGATGATAGTGTACAGAAGGTCAAACATAAAAGATGCAGAAAGTCAAACATAGACGATAAGATGTCATCACAAATGATACATTTTACAGACGATATGACATCATCATAGACAATATAACGTCATCACAGATGATACATTTTTATAGATGATATGATGTCATCATAGACGATATATTTTATACTCCTGAACATCTCCACTTAAAAGGATCATAACTTTTTAAATCCAATGTCCAAAATTCTCATGCTATATACCGTTGGAAAGCTAAGAGAAGGACCTACAACTTTCTAGAAGACGTCTTTCTCTAATTCAGACTAAATTAATCCAAAATTTTCCTTGAATTTAGAACATGAATTTTATATTCATCCACCAATGTATTGCACCCAGTTCTCAAATTCATGACAAAATTTGAGATTCTTAAAAATAGAATTTAAATTTGATATCTTCATAAGAAATGTAGCCGTATGTTTCTACTTTAATCCAAATTAAAAATCATATTATTTGGATAACTAGAGAAAAAGTTGTGGTTAAAAGACTAAAGCATACACAGTGAATATTTTCCAAATCAACCACCCATTTTGTTTCACAACCTTTCCTTAACACAACTCATACCAAGATCACCTTTTCTACTTCATTTACTCCTCATTCTCAACTCCGTTTTTCAACTCGATACAATCCATAAAAATTGTAATCCATGATTAATCATAAACACCAAAACAGAACCTATACATATGGACATATTCTTCATCAACTTACTACATACACTCAACTTCATTTTTGCTTTCATTTTACTTCTAACTTTCACCTTAATTCTTCCCATTTAAAAATATCTTATCCACGAAAAACATCAAAGCAAACATGAATCTATCCACATTTCCCATTCACTACTTTACTCTTGTCTATCATTTTTAATTCAAGAATTTTCATTCATTTGTTCTTTACTCATGACTAATCACCAAAATTTCTCATTCAATAGTTTTAACTTTTAATAAACGTTTGGGGTCCAACAATTCTCCCCCTTAAAGAATTTCATTCCTGAAATTCTTACCTGAATGATCAACAGATGGAGGTAACGCTATCTTATGTTTTCCTCAGTCTCCCTAGCAACTTCTTCACTTGAATAATTTTTTCCAAATGATCATAGTCAAAAAGACTCACTCAGTCTTTCAATCACTTATTTAATCATTCACTTTCTTAACGAGTTCCTCCTTGTGTTTCAGATTACTCACAATTTTCCCACTAGGATGAATATCATAGGTTGTTATTTATGCCTCTATAATATTCTCTTTGTTCAATCATCTTTATTGGTACGTATACTTCTTATTTCAATTACAATGCATCATTCTTCCTATTCGAACCCAAAATTCAAATCTATTTTCAATCTCTCAGTTAGACTCACAATTTTTGAATCCCCAATTTGGCTTGGTTAATCCTTTCATGTGAAACTGATCTTCAATTTCTTAGCAATTAGTACTTTGATTTGCCTAAAATTCAATTTCACATTCTATGCTTCTTTTTGCACTAGATCTGATAACCTAAATATCGAATTTATGTTTAATATATCAAATATAACACTAATTTTACTTGGAAATACTCATTTGTACCATCATAGTCTTTCATTACTTATATCCATTGTCTCAGTCTCGTATTCAATTTTTCTCAACTCAATAATTTCCTCAAACTTTTATGATCTGTACAAGTATATATATATATATATATATATATATATCCAAAAGGTTCCTATACATATATTGTCTCCAATCTTTCAAAGCAATCACTACTATAGTAGCTCTAAATCATGTATCGAAAAATCAACTCATAGGACTTTAGTTGTCTCCATACATATGAAATCACTTTATCCTGCTGCATTGGATTTTATCAAATTCTCTTATATAACATCATTGCATACTATAGAATCTCCAAATCCATACGATATAATTAATATCAGTATAATTCCTCAAAGTTTTATTTACCTTCATTACTCATATGCTTTACACATTTTTCTTCAAGTATTCTATGATTCTTTTCAACTTTTCGAAGACATTTAAAATATCATGAAATCTTGCTTGGATCGCTTAAATCTTCAATACCATAATACTATCGGGGCAATTGATAACTCAAACAATTATTATCACACTCCATGTGCCTTCCGATTAGTCCTCGTAATTCCTTAAATAACTAATTCCTTGATGAGGTAACATTATCTCGCATTATTTTTAATTTCCTAATTGACTCACTTTTCTTAAATGATCTTCTTCATAGTAGTTACCTTTTCGGCATAATCACCTATATCATACTTCCATCGTGTTACTCTGATTCATCTCATGATTTTAACTATAGGAATTAAAGATTATCTCCTACACCATATCCAAATATAGATCTTGTGTGTACTCAATCACATTAGTCACTAATGTAACCACATTATCAGCTGGGTGCTCCTAATAACTGGTCGACAAAATCTTGAGGACTTCTACCTATATCACTATCATTCGTTTCACTTTCCATAAGTACGTAGAAGCATAAACGCATGGCCATTTTAACATTCTGATATCAAATTCACTAACACAATCTTCTACTAGATCATAACTCTTATCACACCAATTGAATAACTATTTTCAATTCCAAGATCAACGTTTCAATTCCTCTTTCCTTGTACTCCTTAACTCTTGTCATTTCCACCTATGTCTCTATTCCTTTCTCAGTTGATTTATGAAAACCGTTTCACATCCATGTCAATTCAAGTACATATCCACACAAAATTTCGTTACTTTATTTGCTGACATAACCACAAATATTAAATCTATGTTTAACATATCAGACTACGTCATATTTCTTATTTCTAAATATCCACAAATTTCCCTATCTTACACTCTAACAAAACACCATTCTTCTCATTATTTCTAATAGTCCAAACTCTTAACGGAAGTTCATACATATAACTCAAGCAGTTGTAATTATTGGGATTCTATACTCATCAATATCCTTCTCTAAAGGTGAGGAATCGGGTACAACAGATCCTTGCAAAACTCCTCGTGTTCTTTAACTAGGTGACATTTTACTCCTTCTATAAAACACCATCTTTCAACTTACTTTCATTCTAATCTTATTTCCTACATGCATGCATGATATGCATGTCACTTAATGCAACACATTAACTCACAATACAACAATTAATCATATAGCCTACCAATTCATAACACTATACATTCTAAGCCTAGGAAAAACCTAAGCTCTAATACCAAACAATGATGGACCCCACTTCCAGAGCGCAACATTCGAAAACATTTAATGTCATCTCTAATACAACACAGATGTTGGACCTCGTTTTCGAAGCCCAACAATTCAGACTCATACAAAGCCCGTCGTCTCATAAGGGTGCGTGCCCATAATAATCAAACATAAACATCACAATTTTGAACAATCACAAACAAAACCCAATCATATTTCATTAATGAATTCAAAAAGAGTTTATACAAGCTCATTTCAAAATACAAGAATACAAAAATACAATTGAATGTCTATGCTTAATATGATTTTAAATTACAAAATTTCCTAAACTAACTTCATTGCAAAAGTCTTTAACTATCTTGAAGTTTCAATGCTTTGCAAGGATCGTTAATCTTCTCTTTTTGCACCTTAGGAGGGAAGAGTAGGGTGAGCTACACAGCTCAGTGGCTAATATATTTATAGCCATTGACGGTTGGCCACATATTCAAGCATATGTATTTGTATATCTAGAAATTTTAGCATTCTGACTTCATTCAAGCAATTTAAGCATTCGATCTATTTAACTCAAACTTATAACACACAACAAAAACTTCAGCCATTAAACATGACACTCAATTATGCACTATTCTTGATCATCTAAAGATGCAATTCACAAAAAATGGCTCGAGGGTTTCGTGAACAAAACAAAGAAATCAAAGTTTACTTCGTGAACAAAACGAGTCCATCTTTCAGATCTTGTGGGCCACAAGCGGGTAGTCAAGAGAAGGCTTTACGTCATCGTGCACGTTACTATCAACGATTCCTCTCTCACGCAAACAAAGCACATAATCAATGCTCAAAATCATTTTATCAAAATGAAATACTTTCATACTTTTCATGCTCTTTCTTCTTTCCATTCAAATCAAAATGCCATGATATAATTCAATGGCATAACATTGATCAAAATCACAATTTAATTATATCAGCATATCATGCTTCATCCACAATATAATAAAATCAAAATCATCATGTATTTTCAACAAGTCAAAATTCAAACAATTTAACACATATTCACACATAGGCAAGAATTTGCCCAATCACACAATAACTGTAAATACATTACCCATTTCATTTCCTTGCTAAGATCCAAGTCAAGGTTTTCTTTTCCCCTTGCTCTTGGATAGGATTCTCTTGGTTCCCTTCATTCTTCACCAAATGAAGGGATTTTTAGCTCAAGGGGAAGCTCTTCTCTTCCTCTTCCTTTTTCCTTTCTTGAACAGCTCCAAAATCTTTTTTGAAGACTAAAAAAAGTTAAACCCTAGCTTGTTTTCTCTTCTTTCTCTCATTCTCTTATTCTCTTCGTATTCCTCTCTCTTCTTCATAACACTCTCTCCTTTTTTTTTTCAATTTTCGTTCTCCTCTCTTCTTAAAATACAAGACAATACTTCTTCTTCCAATTATACCCTTAATGATCGAGAAATGTCCCATTTGCCCTTCCATTTATGCCTTAAGTCTTTTTATGCTTAAGTGTCTTGCCAACAATACCCTCTAACGTTCTGACATAACTTTTTCTTTTAAAAAAATGTTCCCCACTGTCTTAAGTTTCTAAAGATATCAAAATCATTCAATTTGGTTTAGAATTTTGAAAGTATTGCCCCAAACATTTTCGAACTGCTCTTGTCCAAAATAGTATACTATGCACGACTTCCATCCAGAATTTAAACATCTTAGAGACTGGTTCAAAATTTGACTTCTTCAGATGATTTGTAGCCCTATGTCTCTAGTTTACTCTAAATGAAAAATCATCTCATTTGGCATCCTATAGATCTAGATATACTCAAAATATTGAAGTATATTCAGTGGAATAACACCAGTTCATATTATTTAAGAGCACACTCACTATTCCCGTCCCACGTTTTTCACTCAATATTTCCCAATTAATTTCATTTGTATATGATTTTTGGTTTAGATTTAGGTCAATGTATTATGAGTCATACAGTTCAAGAATCAAGTCATTTGGATGTCTAAAGAAGAAGTTATGGCCAAAAGAATCAAACATGGTTTTGTCCTCAATCATGTTGAACCTGTCCATGGACAAATGAAATAAATTTCTCTAAAATGTTAGATTAAGGTGTTCTTTGGATTGTTAAAAAAAGACTACAAGATCTACAACTATCATGAAGACCTTAAAGACATATTCTATAGTATGAAGGGTAAAAAATGGAGCAGACGATAGGTATAGACGAAACCAAATGAAAAAACAGACGAATGGGAAAAAGTAGATGAATGGGGAAAATTACCATAACTTTCCCTACAGATATTAGATTGGGGTGTT
Source organism: Erythroxylum novogranatense (assembly GCA_029891385.1). NCBI lineage: Eukaryota > Viridiplantae > Streptophyta > Magnoliopsida > Malpighiales > Erythroxylaceae > Erythroxylum > Erythroxylum novogranatense. The sequence goes on along the minus strand of CM057235.1, from coordinate 47,051,127 downwards.
ATTTATATGATTTGAAAGAATAATTCAAGATTTAAAACTTTCTTGAAGACGTACAAGACAGATTATATCGTCTAAAGGGTCAAAAATGGAGTAGACGATAGGTATAGACGAAACTAAATGAAAAAGCAGACGAATGGGAAAAAACAAATGAATCGGGAAAATTCCTATAATGTTTCCTAAAGATATCAAATTGGGGTGTTCTTTATATGGTTTGAAAGAGGATGTCAAGATTTACAACTTTCCTAAATACCTAGAAGACATATTCTATCGTTTAAAGGGTCAAAAATGGAGTAGACAATAGGTACAAACGAAACCAAATGAAAAAGTAGACGAATGGAAAAAGCAAACGAATGGGAAAAATTATCATAACTTTCCCTAAAGATATCATATTGGGGCGTTATTTATGTGGTTTGAAATAGAAGATCAAGATCTACAACTTTCTTGAAGAACTAAAAGACAGATTCTATCTTCTGAAGGGTAAAAAATGGAGCAGAAGATAGGTACAGACGAAATCAAATGAAAAAGCAGACGAATGGGAAAAAGCAAACGAATCGGGAAAATTACTGTAACTTTCCCTAAATATATTATATTGAGGCGTTATTTAGATGGTTTGAAAGAGTAATTCAAGATCTACAGATTTTATGAAGATCTCAAAGATAGATTCTATCGTCTAAAAGGTCAAAAATTGAGTAGACGATAGGTATAGACGATAGTGTACAGAAGGTCAAACATAGAAGAAACAAAAAGTCAAACATAGACGATATGACATCATCACAGACGATATGACATCATCACAAATGATACATTTTACAAACGATATGATATCATTATATACAATATGATGTCATCACAGACGATATATTTTTATAGATGATATGACGTTATCATAGACAATATGATGTCATCATAGACGATACATTTTATACTCCTGAACATCTCCACTTAAAAGAATCATAACTTTTAACTCCAATTTCCAAAGCTAAGAGAAAGACCTAAAACTTTCTAAAATACTTTTTTTCTCTAATTCAACCTAGATTAATCCAAAATTTCCCTCGAATTCAGATCAAAAATTTTATATTCATCCACCAATGTACTGCACCCAGTTCTCAAATTCATGACAAAATTTGAGACTCTTAAAGATAGAATTTAAATTCGATATCTTCATAAGAAATGTAGCCATATGTTTCTAATTTAATCCAAATCAAGAATAATCTCATTTGGATAACTAGATAAAAATTTGTGGCAAAAAGACTGAAGCATACACCGTGAATATTTTCCATATCAACCACCCATTTTGTTTCACAATCTTTCCTTAACACAACTTATATCAAGATCACCTTTTCTACTTTATTTACTCCTCATTCTCAACTTCGTTTTCAACTCGATACAATTCATAAAAATTGTAATCCATGATTAATCATGAACACCAAAACAAAACATATACATATGCACATATTCTTCGTCAACTTACTACACATACTCAACTTCATTTTTGCTTTCATTTTACTTCGAACTTTCACCTTAATTCTTCCTATTTCAAAATCTCTTATCTATGAAAAACATCAAAGAAAACATGAATCTATCTACATTTTCCATTTACTACTTTACTCTTGTCTATCATTTCTAATTCAAGAATTTTCATTCATTTGTTCTTTACTCATGACTAATCACCAAAATTTTTCATTCAATAGTTTTAACTTCTAAGAAATGTTAGGGTCTAACAATAAAAATAAAATAAATTATTTATATATATATCACATAGAATAAAATAAAATAAAATATATTAAATAGTTAATAATAATATTTTATATACTTAATAATAAATTGTATATAATTAATAATAAAATAAAAATTTAATAAAATTTTATTAATGAAAATAGAAAATATGTAAAAATTATTTTTAATTGTTTGTATATATTTTATATAAATAAAATAAAATAAATTATTATAAAATATAAATCACATAAAATAAAATATATTAAATAATTAATACTAATATTTTATACAATTAATAATAAAATAATAAACCTCCTGCAACAACCATTTTAATATAAGAGGTATAAAAGTCATTTATTATACATTATATTCAATTTCATCCATCTTCCAAACAACATTTCACTACATTACATTATGAATCCTTCCATCTCTTCAAACAACTTTTTACTATATTACATTCCATTATATTATAAACCGTTCAGTTCCATTTCATTCCATTCTATTAATTAACATCCAATCAAATAGGGCCTAATGGTACTGAGATGGGAATTGGGTATTACTAACTTTTAAGGAAACTTTTACAACTTGATAAAGACCCTTGATAGATTTCCAAATGAATGATGAAATGCAGCGGCAAATTGAATAATCTCAGTCAATCAATCAAATGAAAAATAAAGAGTATAGGGAAGATAGGTTGTAACCAAATTTTATAGTTTTTCAGTAAGTAATCCTTGCCTACGTTCACTCTCTAAGTCTCTCTTGATATTTTAGTAGTCTATTCTTTCAACTACGTAAAGAGGAACCTCTTTACAATAATATTTAATCAGGAAAAAAGAACCCTTATATAATCTTCCTTGAAAACACTCAAATATTAAAAAAAATCAACCTCAATTGATATTTTACAACTCATATAAGCTTTTGTTTCTCATTTTGATGTTGAAGGGCTCTTAACAAATTCATAATTAAAAAATTAATGCTTATAAATACTTAAACACTATTGTAAATGTGGCATTGTTACCCTTTAATGGCATAAAGATGTCTAGTAATCAAAATTCCAAGCATTTATACCCATACTAGCTCCAAAATATTGTTAAACATAAAAATTAGTTGTTATAACAACTAGAAATAATGAACTTGGGTGAGTAATCTGACATATTAGTCAACTAATAAGCCATATTATTCGACCAATATACCGAACAATGTCATATACAAACTCGACTGGTGATAATGAAATCAGTTAAATAATCTGGCATATTAGTAGACCAATATGCCATATTATTCGACTAATGTATCGACCAATGTCATATACAAGCTCACTATACATATTTTTTCAAATTTTCTAATACATTGGTCAACTACACTTAGATATTGGTTGACTAATGTCTCCAAAAATAACACATTGATTAACCACACCTATACACTGGTCAACCATTATGTTTGAAAATAGGTTTCCAAAGAGTTTTCGAATTCTTTCAAAGATCAAACCATATTATTTTAACTGAAATTTGATCCAAAAATACTTCAAAAGCTTCATAAAAAGTATTTTAAAGATTATAAAATTAAAACCTTGATTCCTTTTGAAAATGAAAATATTTATGCATTAAGTTCAAAACATAATGTTCTTATGCATGATGAGCCCCAAGAATTAAAATAATCAAGTAGAAGATTAAAAAAATACCAATAAATTTGTAAACTTATTATGCTTTGGTCTTTCTTAATCTTGATCTTCCTTTTAACTTTTACATTTAGTCTCCAAAGATTATTTCTTGACTTCATTTCATATTGTTTTCTTTTAAGACATAAAAGAATAAATCATCGATAGTAACTATTTTTTTGTCATCAAAACATAGATTGTAGCTTCCTTTAGTTCAATAATCTCTCCTTTTAATGATGACAAAATATGTTATAATATTAGAAAGCCAATAATGATATTAGTTATTTAAATATATACAATCTTTAAATATCAAATCAACATAAGCATTTGTCTGGTGTGATGAAATTTACCAGTAAAATCAAACATTAAATATAAATATAAAGTCAAAGTACATCTAAATAGGGATCCACTAGCTCCTCCTAGATACAACAACTCCTCTTAAACACATGTAATTTACAAATACTCTCTCCTTTTTTTGTAAGGATAAAAAAGGAAATTAAATATTTAGGAGAGGAAACCAAGAATTTATCAATATGAATATGTAATCAATGCAATCTCGGACAAGCAATAGGTCATCAATGCTATCTTAAAAGAATTGAAATTCACATCGAGGTATGGTAACTTGAGCCTTAAGTTCATCAAAGCAAGAGTCCATAGTAGATTTAGAACATGGTGTAGAAGAGGGAGCCTTATCATTTGCAAATATCTTAACGGTGTAACTCAAAAGAAATTCATGAGTACTAATGCCATGTGAAAGGGCATCCTCATCAAAGTGTTGTATTGCAATCACTGATAGGGTCTAGTCATGTGATTGTTAACTAATTAGTATCTCATACGATGAAGAGTAATATAATCAAATAAAAAGTCTAAATTATCTTCTTCATTAGTATGTGGAATGTTAAAATATGAGGCTAAGATGAGGCCACAAGGATGTATTGATTCTTTTTCTTAATATTATTGAATTTTAACATATTTTTCAGAATAAATGACCGAGATAAACACTCTCATCCATCATAAGGGTGGGAAGAAACCAAATATCATTGTGATATAGAAAGGTAAAGTGGCTACAAGAAGAAATAAAGTTATATCGAATGAAAAGATGATGTAAATGAGGAGTGATTTCAAAGTCATGAACATCTTTAGGTTTTCTATTAGCTTCTGCACTAATACCTAACTCAAAGATGATTTTGATTCTATAAGACATAAAGTAAGGTAAAAGTTGATATTTGTTCTTACTGAGTTTTGTTAAGTCAAGAAGACTTCATTTATATTAATTTTGGTGACAATCAAATAATAATAATCTTAGAAATATATGAGTTGTTTTGATAAGTTTGTTAAGTGTGTAGAAAATTATAAGTATCACTTAGTCATCCCAGATGATACGTCAACAACAGACGATACACGTCATCATAGACGAAGTGAAAACACAGATGAAGCAAAACATAGATGAAGCAGAACACAGACAAAGCATAACATAAACAAACCAAAACACAGACGAAACAAAACACAAACGAAACGAAAAAATCAAACGATACAAATAAGAAGACACTTTAGAATGTCAGACAGTTAGTTAGTTGGAGTTAGTTACAGAACTCAACTAAATAACGGTTCCTAGAAGAAAAAAGATACAATTTCTCAAGAAGACAGTTGGAGATTTAGGCTATAAATACTAGTCCTAGTCGAAGACTAAAAAAAACTTGATCTTGAACTTTTTGTTTACTTAGAAAAAATTATGTATTCAAAGTGCGAAACAAGAGAGCGAATACTACTGTAATGAAAAGCTTACAATATCTTTCTTAGATAAAGAAAGAAAAGGCTAGAGCCTGGAGAGGTTAAGATAGCAAAAAGAATACTTTGTGTAAGAGACCTGAATAGGCTTTGGAAGGGGAGAAAGAATACTTATAAAGCTAAAAAATATAGTGAAATCTCAGAAGAACTTTGAGGACTGGACGTAGCCTAAGGTTTGGGGTGAACCAGTATAAAATCGCGAAGTCTATTCTCTAATTGTTATACTTTAATTTTCTTGTTGTTAGACGAGTAGATAAAAAGAAATTGCGATTTCGATACTTATCATTTTTAGTAAAGTATCTTTGGTATTCATTTGATAGTTGAAAAGATTTTTCAAGAAATATCAATAGATTAATATTCTCGAGAAGTTTACACAATTCAACCCCCCTTCTTGTGTATCTTATATATTTTACGTAATTTCTATATTAACAAGTGATTTACTTCAGTTGGTATCAGAGCTTAGTTTCCAAAAACCACCTTTACAAAGTAAGGACAAAGATCTATGGCTGAATCACATGTTTTTATAGCTGCAGGTGCCTCGGTCATAAGACCTCCAGCACTCAATGGTGAGGATTATCATTACTAGAAGTACAGGATGCGACTCTTTATAAAATCCACACATATTGATCTTTGGGATATCATTGAGAATGGACCATACACACCAATAGACAATGAAGGCAATATCATTCCTCATATCAAATGGTCAGCTGATCAGAAAGCTCAATTTTAATTAAACTCAAAGGCTAAGTTCTTTTAGAGTTGTGCCCTAAACAGAAGTGAATATGATAAAGTTCATGGATGCAAAATTGCAAAGAAAATGTGGGACACTTTATCCATCGCACATGAAGACATAAATCAAGTGAAAGAGTCTAAGATCAGTACTCTTGTACATCAGTATGAGATGTTCAAGATGAAAGAGGATGAGTCGATTGATCAGATGTTTGGACGATTTCAAACTATCGTCAATGACTTAAAACTCTTGGGAGAATCTACGATAATCAATACCATGTCAAAAAGATTCTCAGAAGTTTGTCTAAAAGATGGAGACCCAAATTTACAGTAATACAAGAAGCCAAGGACTTAAGTAGATTGAAGCTAGATGAATTGCTTGGTTTTTTGAAGATACATGAAGTAGAGCTTGATGCAGAAGATAAACCTAGAAGAGACAAATCTATAGCATTAAAGGCTGGTCAGAAGAATAAAAAAATCTAAAGAAATAGAAGTACATCTTCAAAAGCATTAAAGATTGAAGAAATAAAAAATGATGATGTCAGTGAATGTGATCAAGATTCGAGTGAAGATGATGATGAATTATCCTTCATTTCAAGAAAGATTAGAAGAATGTGGAAAAAGAAAGCGAAGGGAAATAAAGATTTTTCTTTCAACAAAAATAGTTAAGACGAAGTCAAGAACGAGAAAACTTCTATCATCTACTTTGAGGGAAACAAACCAGGACACTACAAGTCTGAATGTCCGTTGCTCAAAAGAAAACAGAAGAAAAGTAAAAAAAAAACAAAAAGAGTATGATGGCAACTTGGGAAGATTTGGATTCGTTTGAATCTGATTCAGATTCAGAAGCATCAATACAAGCAAATTTGATACCACATAAATGTAGCATCCCACTCTCGCACAAGCCAAACTCGACATCGATGGGTGATATCCGAGTTCGTGTCCTGCGAGGGTGGCGTGCTAGATCACTTAATCAGTTAAAACTCATTATATTTTTTTTTCAAGAGTACGCAAAAGTCAGTAATCGAAAATTCGGACCCACTTTTATTCAAAAACATTTTCATTTACGAGGTTACCAACATTTTTCAAATATTAGAATTTCATTAATCACTAAGACCCATTCCAGAAACAAAACATATTACACTTTGATCAATCTCTTTTGCAAAACCTTTTTCCAATTGGAAAGTTATACACAACAAATATATTCAAATACACAGCATACAATAATTTGAAGAAAATACAATTCAGTACAAAAATAAAGAAATACAATGCAGACGTAAACTGATTTCAACCTCTATCCCACACTCGAATGTAGTAGGTATACTCCTGTTTGCCTAACGGGATATTCTTCTAATCCTGAAAAATATTTGCAAATTTTGGGTGAGTTTTGCGAACTCAATGAGTAACCATCATCGATAGCTCACCCAGTCATATAACATATAAATCACATTCATAACATTTCACATTTCACCATCAATAAGATTTAATCATTCATATTATGCATATGCAGTGTGCATGAAACCCATTTTTCATTTATTACTTTGTTGAAACCGAATGTCTAAACTGTCCCATATAGGGCTCATTGTTAATTGTCCCATATAGGGCTTATTAAATGTTGAACTTGAGACTCTGAATTACTTTTAAGGTCGAGGCTCGTTTTCACTGGTTGAGCTTTAAGCTCTATTCGGTGACTACTCAGGTCACAACTGCCATTATTTTTCATGCATTCATGAAAACTAATGCATCAATCACATTTGCATGCTCCCATTCAATCACATTTCCATATTATCGGTCCTTAGTTCGACATTCAATAATAAGTTCAGAATCACATTTAACAATCAAATTATGTGCATTTAGTTCATCTCATTCACATACATGCAGCACTTCAATATCTCAACTAAGCGTTACAATCATTGGACCTCCTATCCGAAAACCAACACAATCAAACCCATTCATATAGACATTTAGTAGTCAATCAATACAAAATTTAAAACAGAACAAATAATGAAATGAGACCATCTAGGTCTACTCACAGTATGCTCCAATTTAGCATTCGCTTCCAAATTCTGAAAACGCCTTAATGTGGACGTTCTAACCTGCACAGTTCATTTATGTAATACACATTTCAGACACGTTACAACTTTGCACAATTATAATTGTTCAATAATGAACATGTAAGAAAAGGATTATGTACAATGCATGTTCATGACAATCCCGGGTATTTTTCCTTTAATTCAATCACAAAATCATTCTTATATCAAACTCAACTAAGTATAATTTATACCTAGGTTTATGCCTCACTAAAACCATTAAAATCTCTATTCCTTTCTCATTGACTCACTTTAGATTTTTTTCCAAGTCACACTTTCGGGTCTATTATTCACATTCAATTAGAAAGTGAAACTGATGTAATTTGGTCATACTCTCTTTTGAAAAACTGTTCCTTTATGTCTTATCTTTCCATTGATACCAAAATTACTCAATTTGGTTCAGTACTTTGAAAGATATACCTCAAACATTATCGAGTTATCCATATTCGAAAATAGTGTATTATGTACAACTTCCATCCAAAAATTCAATATCTTAGAGAAAGAATCAAGATTTGACTTCTTGAGACAATTTGTAGGCCTACATCTCTAAATTACTCCAAATAAACATTCATCTCATTTAGAATCCTATAGATCAAGATATCACCAAAATACTGAAGCATGTTTAGCAAAAATATCTAACTCATACTCTTCCCACAGATCCCCTCACTTTGATTTAATCAATCTTTTTCAAATCGAAACCAAAAGTTATAACTTTTTGTGGAGAGATAGAGAAATATGTTAGGAATCCAATGTTTTAAAAATTAGATTATTTGGAGATTAGACAAAAAAGTTATGGCCAAAATAGTAAAACATGTCCAAGATGCAAGGAGGACCTGCGGGTCTTCGACGGACTCACGATCGCGAGCTGCGCGCACCTTTGACACGTCGCGATTGCGATTTTTGCTCTCTTCCTCTCTTTTCCCTTCTCCAGACCTGTTTGGTAAAATATGCATAACTTTTGCTACAAACATTAGATCAAGGTGATTCAAAAATCATTTTGAAGAAGACTTTTAGACCTACAACTTCCATGAAGATCTCAAAAACAAATTTTGTGTTTATAAGGGTTAAAATTTCAAACCAATGCAGCTATCCCTAATGCCCATCCTATGTAATATTATAGACTTTTAAATATCATATCTCTCAACTCCATTGTCCAAAAATTTCATACTTTATATCAATGGAAAGTTAAAAGAAAGATCTACAAGTTCCATGAAGATAACTTTGTTAAAAACTCTCTATATCAATACAAAAAACTCATGGAAGTTTCAGATCAAAATATTTTTAACTCTTTACTTACAACATTCAATTCCTCATGCTTAATCTATCATTTATAGTTCAATTCCCATCATTTATCCATTATTCTAACTCCCTTTCAACTCAACATCATCCATGCACATTTCATATTCCATACTTGATCATAAACACCCAAAATATAGCTCTCTCTCATACATTCAAAACATAACATAACATAAACATTCATCCACAAATTTTGGTCCACCCAATTTCTATTTTCATGTCAAAATTTGAAACTATTAAAGATAGAATTTAAATTCTATGTCTTCATAAGAAATGTACCCATAGGTTTCTAGTTTAATCCAAATTAAGAATCATCCTATTTAGATAACCATAGAAAAAGTTATGTCTAAAACACTGAAGCATACTCAGTGAACATATTGCTGCTAAATTTTTCCAGCTCAACTATCCATTTTGTTTCCAAATCTTACCCTAACACAACTCATACCAAGATCACCCTTTCTACTCCATCTACTCCTCATTCTCAATTCCTTTACAACTCATTACTACACTCATCTATTAACACAAACAAGTTATAAATACATTTCTATACTCATCAACTTCCAATTCTCATTAAAACATCCATTTCACAACCAATTCATCTTTAAAAGCACGTGTAGCATAACTCATAGTTTCTTACTCTTCATATATAACATCTATCATCCATAAACAACTCCTAACCCAATATTTAGCATTTATATGAAACAAAAACATCAACATATACATATATATGTTCATTTCTTCATCAACACTCTAGCATATACAAAAATCCTTATCATAATCATTCAACCTCTAAAATATCCCTATAAATCATTACTCGTCAAGCATATATAAGCAAGAAATTTACACACTCTCACCATTCACGACACCCACCTATTCAAAACACCATTTCATGATATTAACCTCTAATTATCATCACAAATGCTTCATTTAACCAAAACCCATGATATTTGACAAGATATTTACTTGATTTAGCTTCCAACTCTTCAAAATCTTTAAGAAACTAAAAAATCCCTAAATTCACCAACAACCCACGATCATAATCATCTTGAGGTTGAATGGCTTGGGTTTTTGGTGAGAATGGAAGAGAAAGCATGAAAGGTGATCAAAAATAAAAAAGAAGAGAGGAAGAAGAGAAGCTACAAAAATGGTGGAGGAAACCAAATAAAGCACCAATAGCCCTTTTTAGAGAGGCGCTTCGTGAAAGTCAAGACCAAAAAGGGGGATGCTTTTAATTAAAACTAATGGCTTAAGACATGGTTGAGCAAGTGACAAGTGTCCTATTTCTAAAGCATTAGATTAGTTCCTTCATTTAACTATTTCCATCAATTTCAATTTCTACTCTAATTGTTCCCCATTTTTTTCAATGGTACTTGTCAGTAAATCATAAAGTCATTTATCAACTTTTTCATTGTCATTGGATAGTAATTTCTACTACCATTTAACAATTTTTTTGCCACTTAGCAATTTTTCCTAGCTAAAATGCTCAACCATTTCTAGAAATTTCTCCAAAATTTCTAAATCGATTTACACACTCCCCAAACAAATTTTCAATATATAAAAACCACATTTCCCAATATACTCACATTTATAACAATTATACCCGGATTTTATTGATGAATGCATATACAATTATTTTTATGTGCAAAGATCACTATTCACGTGTATGTGCATATCATGAAATGCATGAGCATGAGATGTGTTTCCAAATTTCTCAATAATCTCTCACATTTACTGGTTTAGCCTTAACATGAATAATGGGATGTTACAAATATATGCTTAGCAGCTGAAAAGGAATGCGACGATAAGGTAACTTCTAATCTTAATGAACTTCAAGAGGCATATTTAGAATTATTAGAAGATTCACATGCTATATTAAAGCAATATAGAGCTTTAAAAAAGAAATTTGCGGAAAACTTGAAGAACACGGAAGTATTAGAAAAAGAAAACATCTACTTTAAGAAATAAGTAGATAATATGGAAAAGAAAGTGATTGTAGATACATTTGGGAAAATTAGTCAGCTGAAACAAATGATTAATACTCTTTCAATAAATTTATCAACCTTTACTGAAAGTACAAAAAAGATGAACGACATAATTGGAAAATATAGACACCCTAATGATAATAGTGGTTTAGGGTTTACTAATAGCAAAGTTCGTCACAATAAGAGTTTTGTTCCTTACAGAAAGAAAAAGAAACAATTTTCTTATTATTATTCGATGAATAATTGGAAGACTAACCCTAAAGGACCCAAGAAAATCTAGGTACCTAAAAAGGACATAATGTATACTACAGATCTCCTTTCTTGGAAAAAAGCAACTAGCACTAATGGTACTTGGACAGTGGATGCTCGCAGCATATGACAGGAAGAAGATCTATGTTCTTAGACCTCCAAAATAAGCAAGGAGGATCAGTAACTTTTGGAGTCAACCAGCTGGGCAAAATAGTTGGAATCAACAAAGTTGGTAAAGATTCGTTTGCATCTATTGATAATGTTCTGCTAGTTGAAGGTTTAAAACATAATCTGATTAGTCTAAGTCAATTATGTGATTCTAGCTTTGAAGTATCCTTTAATCAAAATTCTTGTGTAGTAAAAAACAAGGACAGTTCTACATTCTTTTCTGTCAAAAGACGAAACAATCTCTATAAGATTAACATAGAAGATTTACAAAGTCAAAATATTTCATGTTTTATATCAATAGATGAAGAAAAATTGATCTGGCATAAAAAAAACTAGATCATGTTAGTTTTAAACATATTTCCAAATTGGTTAAACATGATTTGGTAAGAGGTTTCCAAAAATAAGTTTTAACAAAGATTTCTTTTGTGAGAGTTGTCAAAAAGGAAAACAAGTTAAAACATCTTTTTTTTAGCAACTTCATCTAGACCTCTAGAGTTGTTACATATTGATTTGTTTAGTCCAACCAAAACACTAAGTCTTGACAGAAAGAAGTATGGTCTCGTAATTGTTGATGACTTCACTAGATTTTGTTGGATATTATTCTTATCACAAAAAGATGAATCTTTTAAGTGCTTTAAAGTTCTTTCCAAAAATTTACAAAATGAAAAAGGAGTTTCTATTGATGGAATTAGAAGTGATCATGATGGTGAATTTGAAAATGAAAAATTCAGATTGTTTTGTGAAGAGAATGGAATTTTCCATAATTTCTCTGCTCCTAGAACTCCACAAAAGAATAGAGTTGTAGAAAGAAAGAACAAGACGATTCAAGAAATGGCAAGAACCATGCTATATGAAATGAATCTTCCTAAGTATTTCTGGGCAAAAGCTGTAAATACAGCTTGTTATATTCAAAATATAATACTTTTGCAACCTCTTTTAAATAAAACTCCATATGAGTTATGGAAAGGAAGGAAGCCAAATATCTCTTACTTCCATCCGTTCAGTTGCAAATGTACTATATTGAATACAAAAGAAAAATTGGATAAATTTGATTATAAGATCAATTCAGGAATTTTTCTAGGATATTCGTTGTCTTCTAAAGCTTATAGAGTTTATAATCTTGTTTCTAAATCTGTTGAAGAATCTATGCATGTCAAGTTTGATGATGATTCACAACCAGATAGAAGAAACGATTCTAACAATAAAACTCGATTTGCTCCCTTAGTTGATAATATAGACGTGTCACCATCAGATGCTCCTCTTGATAAAGTAGAAGATATTCCTGAAAATCTTAGTCTTAGAAAGGACTGGAAGTACAAGTCCTCTCACTCAAAAAACCTGATTATAAGCGAAACTTTAGAAGGTGTGAGAACTAGCTCTAAGTTTAGAAGAGAGGCAAATGTAGCTTTTATTTCTGAATTAGAACCTAAAAAATTTGATGAAACTCTTTAGGATGAAGCTTGGATTTTAGCCATGCAAGAAGAGTTAAATCAATTTACAAGGAACAAAGTTTGGTCTTTAGTTCCTATACCCTCCAATAAGTCAATCATAGGAACCAGATGGGTTTTTAAAAATAAAGTAGATGAATCAAGTAGAGTAAGTCGTAACAAAGCAAGATTAGTAGCTTAAGGTTATAATCAACAAGTAGGAATGGACTACAATGAAACCTATGCTCCTGTAGCTAGATTGAATGACTATTCGTCTGATGCGTCTTGACCCAGATGTTTCATAATAAAAGAAGATAAAAGTCGTAAGTTTTCATGTAAACAGTAATAGTAAGTCATAGACGGTAACTTTTCAAAAGTAGGTATTAGAGGGAAACCTTCTTAAAAATTATAGAATACCTCTTACTCTAGAATATTCTTAAAATACTTTGGAAACGACGTGTTTAGTGCTCTCAACCAAGGTGATTCATCACTCTGTAGTTAGTTTCAAGTTCCTTCGTTTCATATTCTTATCTTCAGAAACTAACATTGTTAATTTGAGCAAAATACACTTGTGTGTTTAGTTTAATTTTTACATATCACAAATGGAGCAATCTATTATCTATGGGAGACATGTTGATTTCATCTCCTTGAAGCAAAATCAAATGGACATTGAACTAGAAATTGAAGAAGTTGGGTCGAAAAATTTCTTTAAGGTGTGTGAAACAGTCTATCTGGATGAGTTATATGAGTTTTGGAAGAAAGCAAAGGTGGTAGACGACACCTTAGTATCAACGATAGATAGATTGTCGGTTATAGTGACACTGGATTTAATCGAGAAAGTCAGTGAGTATCCAAGTGTTGGAGCAAAGCTGTCTCATAATACAAAATGGATGACTAAAGGTAGTGTAGACATCAATCAACAATTATATGGAAGTAGTGACCCAAGGGACAAGAAGACGTCAATTCTTGTTCCGAAGGCTAGGGTTCTACATTCTCTACTTCTTTATTGTATTCTACCAAGATTACGCTTGAAGCAAGTTGTGACAACGATCGATGAACAATGTTTATTTCATTTACTCAATCATCAACCCATTAATCTTCCGTACTTAATTTTAAAGTACATGATGAATTCAAAGAGAGATTCTAGCTCTTTACCATATGGTATGCTGTTAACAAGGATTTTTAGAGATTCTGGAATCCTCGTCAATAGAGGAAATAGGATTAAGGTGGATGTGAAAAGCGTTATTAATGCTACCACCGTTAGTAGAATAGGATTAAAGATTGAAGACAAGGCAGATACTGGCTCCACACTGAAAGCAAGGTCTGACGGGGAGCATATGGTAAGATGCAACAGGAGTGAACGTGTTACACCTGCAAGAAAGACAAAACCTCAACCTATAAGGAGAACATCTACAGAAGAACAAATTGAGAAGAAATCGTCAGATGTTTCAATAAAAACTAAGACGATTTCATAAAGAGAAGAAAGCCAAGTTCAACAATCAGCACAACAAGTGTCATTGAAAAGAAAGGGAGAGACACTTCATTCGAAAAAATCTAAACAATCAAGAAGGTCACCAAGACTATTGACCTTATGTCAACAAGAACAAAAGAAACAAAAAGGTTTGAATCTTGGTGAAGAATTTGAAAAGCCAAAGAAAGCACATTAGGCTACTAGATCAATGGTCTCAAATTTGCAAAATCAATCAGCAAAATCATCTAAAGAGACAGAAATAAAGAGAAAATTAGTGTTTAAGAGGAAGAAGCCTCAACAACAACTTTCGTGTAAACCAACAGAAGAACAAAAGGAGTCCAGTCAGAAAAAGAGTTCTTCATCTGATGTTCAACAGAAGACAAAGAAAGTTGAACACCAATTGGCACGTTATAGTTCTTCTCAACCTATCAGCAAGAAGGATTTGAGAATGAAGGTTATAGAAGAATTGGTACCTGTTCGAAGCAGAACCTCAGTTATTATAAGGGAACTTTCGACAAAGTTAGTCAAGGTACAAGTCGAATCAATACTGATAAATAATAGATAAATACATCTTTTAAATCATGAATAAAGAAGACTAAATGGTATTTTGTGAGATGAAAAGACAGAAACATATCCAATGAAGATGTCAAAGGATCGATATACCATTTATCCGATTACAATCAGAACATTGATCAAAATTGTGCCAGATATACAACCAAGATTTTCAAATCTTATGCAAAATGAAGAAAAAGGGAAAAAGAAGTTGTTTCCTAAAGGAAATGAAGATGATCTTACAGAAGATCAGATTCAAGCAACTTGAAAAACATAGATGATGCATGCAATACAGCTCAACTTGAAGGTATCTATGTTTCACATCATATCTCTAAACCATCAGGAAGTCAATTTGGAGTTTCCATCATATATACAAACTTCAAGGTAGTTGGAAAGGTGAAAAAAGGACAGTACAGAACTATCATGGTTGAAGATATCAATTTCAACTTAGAGACTTTTGTGCATTTAATCATGCATTTTAGACCTTTGAGTTTCATACCATCAGTTAAAGAAGTGTTACACCTTCTTGGACAACCAGTTCCTAAACTACCTAGACCTGATGATCTTGATTTCCTAGAAGGAAAACAAGCTTTCAAACCTCCCACAATCAAAATCATATACTTAGACGTTTACCTTCAGAACCATCTGTTGTTAAAAACTTCCATCCACCTAGTGAGACGCATCAAGATACTATTGTTGTTTTAGAGGAAGCCAGTCACACACAAGAGGAAATTCAAGAAGCTTTAGTAAAGGAAATTGAAGAAATTCATACTAAGGGTGATGACCTAAGTGACTCAGTGGGTGATCTTCATAAGGAAGTAGCTTATCTTCGGGTTACTATTGAACAAGGCCTTAAGATGATCCGCACTGATATGCAACATATGTTCTATGAAATTTTGAAGTGTCTTCATTGAAACTTTTTGATTAATAACAAATAGGGGGAGAAGAGAAGAGAAGAAAAGACAAAGAGAAGAAGATTGAAAGTATATGGGGAGAACAAAAAGAGAAGAAAGGAAAATAGAAAAGTTTTTGTATCTTTTTATTTCATATATGCATTTGCATTTCTTATGTTTTGTTGTCTCGTTATTTGTCTAAATAATATTCATTTATTCATTTATCTTTCTAAAATTATGATTATTTGTTATCATAAAAAAGGGGGAGGTTGTTAAGTCAAGAAGATTTCACTTCTATTAATTTTGGTGACAATCAAATAATAATAATCTTAGAAATATATGAACTGTTTTGATAAGTTTGTTAAGTATGTAAAAAAATGTAAGTATCACTTAGTCATCCTAGACGATACGTCAGAAAAAGATGATATGAAGTGAAAACACAGACGAAGCAAAACACAGACAAAGTGACAAAATCAGACGATACAAATAAGAATACTCTCTAGAACGTCAGATAGTTAGTTAGTTGGAGTTAGTTATAGAACTCAACTAAATAATGGTTACCAAAAGAAGCAAGAAACAGTTTCTTAAGAAGATAGTTGGAGATTTAGGCTATAAATACTAGTCCTAGTCGAAGACTAAAAAAAACTTGATCTTGAGCTTTTGGCTTAGAAAAATTTTTGTATTCAAAGTGCGAAACAAGAGAGCGAATACTATTGTAACGAAAAGCTCACAATATCTTTCTTAGAGAGAGAAAGAAAAGGCTAGAGCTTAGATAGGCTAAGATAGCAGAAAGAATACTTTGTATAAGAGACCTGAAGAGGCTCTGAAAGGGAAGAAAGAATACTTGTAAAGTTGAAAAGTATAGTGAAATCTCAAACGAACTCTAAGGACTGAACGTAGCCCAAGGTTTGGGGTGAACTAGTATAAAATCGCGAAGTCTATTCTCTAACCCTTACACTTTAATTTTCTTGTTGTTAGACGAGTTGATAAAAAGAAATTGCAATTTCGATACTTATCATTTTTTAGTAAAGTATCTTTGGTATTCCTTTGATAATTGAAAAGATTTCTCAAGAAATATTAATAGATTAATATTCTCGAGAAGTTTACACAATTCAACTCCCTTCTTGTGTATCTTATATATTTTACGTGATTCCTATATTAACAAGTGATTTACTTCAAGTTTGTTACTAGATAGTTGAGAGATGTTGGTGGTGATGATTAACAACTCAACTCCTAAAGGTGTGCCTCCTTTAGTTGTATTGAAAAGAGTATGTTTAATGAAGTAATCCTAAGAAATGAGATAGGACTTGAAAAATTGCAGGATTTCATGACAAAAAGTAAGGGAAGGATTAAGAGCAGGGTTTCAAAAGGCATGACAAGTCTAAGAACCGATCAAAGTCCAAAGGTGAAAAAGATGTGAAGACATGTCGCTATTATGATAAGTCAGGACATATTAAGAGGTTATGCTATAAATGGAAGAGGGATAAAAAAAAAACAAGGCCATCAAAATGATGTAGATGATAAGAATACAACTACAATGACTTCAAACACAAATGATGAGATGTTCCTAGTTTGTGCAACTAGTGAATGCTTCCATGTTAGTAATTTGGGTTCTGAGTGATTGACTGATAGGAAGTTTCTTATCATTGTGGTCTAGAGGTGGAGTACCATTTTAAAGTACAAGCCTAGAAAATTTAGGAGAGTAAAGATGAGAAATAAAAGTTTGACCAAGATTGTTGGTTTGGGTGATATATGAGTTTAAATAAACATCATATGCTTACTTACTTTAAGAGATGTACGACACGTCTCTAATCTAGGGCTAAATTTATTATCAGCCAATGTGTTAGACCAATAACTATTTCAGCACACTTTTAAAGATAGGAAGTGCAAATTGTCCAAAGGTGGAATGATTGTTGCTCGAGGAGAGTTATGTTGATTATTGTACAAGACACACTTAAAATGTATGGTGGTGGAAAAGTATATATAGTTGAAGAGGACACTTGTCTAAATTTGTGACATTGACGATTAGGATACATGAATGAGAAGGGATTAAAGTTGTTAGTTGGTAAATCCTTTATCCTAGTTAAGTACCCACTATCACTTAATCCTTATGATCTTCATTTGACTAAAAAGTAGCATAGAGTCCCTTTCAAGAAAAGATCTACAAGAAAGTCAGAGATAATGGAGTTAGTGCATTCAGATGTCTATGGCCTAATTGAGGAGGAGTCATTAGGAGGTAACAAGTTATTACACTTATTGATGATGTTTTGAGGAAGAATTAGGTATACATGTTGAATTTAAAGAAACAAGTATTTAAAACTTTCCAAAAGTTTCATGTCAAGGTAGAAATAAGCTAAGATGAAATTGAAGTACTTACAAATAGATAATGTAGAGGAGTATTCCAACGTGTTTGAAGACAATGAATGACATTAGACATTAAAAGACAAAACCAAGGACTCCATAACATAACGGTGGTGTTTAGAGGATTAACATAATAATTATGGCCATATTTAGAATGTCTATATTGCCAAAGTCATTTTCAATTGAAGCAGTCTAAGCTGCAGACTATCTAATTAATCAAGCTCCATTAGTTCTATTAGATTTTGAGATTTTTGAGAAAGCGTGGATGAGTAAAGATCCCAATATTATCATCTGAGAGTTTTTAATTGCAAGCTATTTAGACATGTACCAAAAAATTAGAGAAAAATTTTTGACTTAAAGGCAATATCTTACATCTTTGTTAGATATGGTGGTGATCAGCTTGACTTCAAACTCTTTGACTCAGAGAAGGAAAATTTGTTTAGGAGTAGGTTGTGGTATTCTAGGAGTACAAGAGAGGTGTTGATCTTTTGAGAGGAGATAAATCATCACATAACATCTCATTATATGTCAATGTTAATGCTTCACCAATTTCTTCTACTCTTGAGCAATCTACAGGTGAAGGAGATGAAGTATATGATCAAACACATGCTGATGATGATAAAATATGACCTAATAATGATGAGCTATGTGAACCACATCCAAATAATGTTGAAAAGGAAGTTATTGAAGATAATGAGCAGGGAGAGTGACTGAATGCAAAGCTATTGATATGCAACTTCAAAGGTCGACATGGGAGAAAAGGTCTTTTAAAAGGAATTTAAGTTTAGAATACATGTTGGTTACTGTCAAGGGAGACCCTGAGAAAAGGTTGTATTTTGTGAAGACAAAGGTCTTTGGCACACATTTATGAAGGAAGAGATGAATTCTTTTAAGAAGAATGATACATGTAAGCTTATAAAGCTTCCAAAAGGAAAAAAGCTACTGAAGAATAAGTGGGTGTTCAAGTTAAAGGAAAATAGTGATAAGTTGGTAAAGTACAAGGCAAGGCCAGTAGTAAAAGAGTTTTGTTAAAAGAAAGGTATAGATTTTGATAAAATCTTCTTACTAGCAGTCAAGATGACCTTAATTTGAACAATTTTAGGTTTGACTGCCTTTTAGATCTTGAACACAAATAATTAGATATTAAAACAACCTTCTTGTATGAAGATTCGAAAAAAGAGATATACTTGGAGCGGAGAAAAGGTTTCAAAGCTAAAGGTAAGGAAAATATGGTCTGCAAGTTGAAGAAACTATATAGGTTAAAACAAGCTTTGACGCAGTGGTATTGAATGACAAATCATGGTTACAAATAAGCTTATGTCGATCCTTTTGTGTATTTCAAGAAGTTCATATGTGAGAACTTCATCATTTTTCTTCTATATATTGATGATATATTGCTTGTAGGTCAAGACATTGGAAGAATCTAAAAGATGAAGAGAGATTTGTTTAATCTTTTGATATGGAAGATTTGGGACCTAAAAAGCAAAATTTAAACATGAAGATAACTCAAGAAAGGAAGAGTAGGAGATTGTGGTTATCTTAAGAGAGATATATTAAACAACTGTTAGAAAGATTCAATATGTAGCATGTCAAGCCAATTAACATGCCACTAGCACTTCACTTCATGTTGAGTAATCGTCCATGTCCCTCAACATAAAAGGAGAAAGATGATATGCCCTATATTCCATACTCATCTATAGTAGGGTCTTTAATGTATGTAACGGTGTAGACAAGGCTAAATATTGCACAAGTTATTAGGATAGTGAACAAATTCTTGTCAAATTTAGGGAAGGTTTACTGGGAAGCAATAAAATAGATTATGAGATACATGAAAGGCGCGTCAAAGTGAAGTTTATGCTTTGGTGATGGTGAACCAACTCTAGAATATTTTACAAATGAAAATATGCTGAAGATCTTGATTGGAAGAAAATCCATTCCAGGTTTTTTGTTCAAGTTTGCAGAGGGATCTATCTTATGACAATCTAAACTACAAAAGTGTGCAGCTTTATCTATGACTAAAGCAGAGTAAGTAGCTGTAGTGGAAGCTTGTAAGGAGAAACTCTGGCTTAAAAGATTCCTTTAAAAGTTGGATGTGAAGCAAGAAGACTATATAGCATTTTGTGATAGTTAAGCTCCTATTGACTAGAGAAAAAAATACTATATATCATTTTTGAACAAAGCATATAGATTTCATACATCATTGTTTAAGGTAAGTAATTGAGAAGAAACAATTGATGTTGAAGAATATTCATACAGACATGAATGATGTTGATATGTTGACTAAAATTGTTCCCGGAAGCAAAGATGAGCTATGTAGTAAGTTTATCGGGACGTCTCCCAAGGAGATGTTAGATCATAACATGTCTTCCCTATAATTGGGCTAAAGAGGGAGATTGTTGTGTGTCCAAGCCTATTTTGAGACTTTCAGTGATTGTAAACACTTTTATGGCTAGTGGGGAAGACGAACAAGTGAAGGCAAAATGAATAAAGCTCTTTGGGGAGAGACATGGTCGTGTAGGGTGTTACATGCCCATGTC